>NW_021026300.1:318584-338270 GCF_004153795.1 Camellia sinensis | reverse complement strand
TGCGAGATTTGATGAAAGGTTAAACGCTCCCTTAATTTAATGAAATTTTTAGTTTTCCTCTCATTTGATACGGGTTTGATGCCACGATTGGAGCCCAAAAAGTAGCGTGTTTCATCAAATTTAAATTTGATGACAAATCTAATACTAGGGTTGGAGATGGTTTAAGCCTCAATTATTTCTCTTTCGTTTGTTAATCTAAAGCTTACTAGCTGAGTACGATTTTGCCTAAATTTCTTCCTTTTATATATATATATATATATATATCTGTGTGTGTGTGTGTCTTAAGCATGTTGAACTCATTTTTCCTTCTTCAACAAAGTGTGGCTGAGAATTTAGAGAGAAAGAGAGAGAGACCAACTTTTAGAGAGAGAGTAGATAGACTGTAGAGAATTGAAGGGAATTGAAGTCATTAAGCTAGTAACTTCTAAATTCAGGCTCTAGGTAAGATCATTACACACAATTCTTGTAGATAATTTATGTAGAGTTCATGAAGTTTGTAGAATCAATTGCATATAATTGAGAGGAAAATGTTAGAATCACTTGAATTCTTATAGGATTGAGTGGAAATTGGATTTGCATGCATAATTCTTCATCTTTAAGCTTGATTTTCTACAAATTCATACATGCATGGAGTTTGTAAATGCTAACTTAAGGGATTTTTCATGTTTTTACACTCCTTATTTTATTTAATTATGTTTTGAAAGGAAAGAAGTTCAATCCATTATATACATGGCAAAAATATTAAGTTTTGAGTTTTGTTTTGGAGAATTGAAAAAGAATTTGAGAATATGGTTTCATAATTTCCATGAGTTCATGCTTTATAAAGAGTTTCTTCAAGTCCTTATTAGTCATGCAAGCTTTGAACATGAGAGACACACTTTTAAACTTCAAATTGCAATCTGGAAAACCCAGAATTCGCCCAGTTTGCTTGAGCGACGGATCTGTAGCTAGAGTGCACTTTGCATGCTTTCAATATTTTTACAGATATTTGCAGTGGGCTCGAGCGACCATGTATACGCTCGAACGAACTCAACTTTACATTGCACTTGGCTCAAGCAACCAAGTGATGGCTCAAGCCTACCTTAATGCCTCCTAGTACTTTTGCAGTCAAGCCACACAGCTTGAGCAACCAAATGTGTGCTCGAGCGAAGACCTTGTTTGCAGCAATCATTGGCAAACACTCATATGCGCATATTTGCATCTCTATACCCTTTGTTTTGTACGTGTGCTTCAATGTGTATCTTTGTTATGTATTTTGTGTAGGTGGTCATCTGAGGCCTAATACCTGTGCCAACCCACTGTGGGTAGTATCTTTGTAAAGATATATTCAAAATTTATTTTGAATTACTTCAATAATGTTATTCTGCAATGTTATTTTGACTGAATGAATGATTGTCTCATTTGAAATGTATTTGTGGCATTCTTTAGTGAACCCCTCGCCTAGGAGAAACAATACCATTGCCCTTTGTTTGATAAGGCCCTTGCCTAGGGAAAATAATACCAAGGCCCTTTGTTATTTGATTATAGAGGTCTCTGATGTTGACCCTAGTAGTCCCTTTGCTTGACCTACATGGTCCCTTCGTTCAGACCCATGTGGTCCCTTTGCTTGACTTACATGGTCCTTTCATTTAGACCAATGTGGTCTCTTTGTTGACCTCTTTGATATAAGCCTTCAGGTCCTTTACTTTGCGTTATTGGATGTACCACATATGAGTTATGATCCATGAACTTTTGATTTGACAAGTACTTAATTATGATTTGTTCCGAAACTCATGAGATATAATTTGTATTATACTAGACATCATTCATTTACTTCTTTATACTGATATTACTCCCTAGGGTTTAGCTTACCCCTTTCCCCTATATATATGTAGATGAGCAAATGGAGTGTCAAGTTTAGAGAACCTTGAGAGTCCACCCTCTGTAAAGCCGCTTTTGGAGTACCTCCGTGATAAGGCATACTTGGACTTTAGTGGAGCCAAGGCGTATCAACCCTTTGTTTTATGTTGTTTTGTTTTTGTCATTTGGTGACATGTTTTGAATGAATATTATGTGTTAGGTTTTTATTCTTGGCAACCCCGTTTGACAAAACTCCTTTAAGTTGTATTTGTTTTCACACTTTTTATTTCAGTGAGGCTATGAGTGTTTAGATGCGAATCCAACCCGAATTGTGTCTTGCAGAGAAGTTTGTGATGTTAATACTTTCAAGATTGCCACTTCGCTGATTATGACGGGGATCGAGCTGCCTGATCAGCTCACGGGGGTCGAGGGGGCAGCGCCCCTTGGCGGGTCCAGGCCAGCGCCACGGCAGGGTCGAGGGGTAGCGCCCCCGAAGTAAAATGCAAAATTGTATTCAAAGTTGTCTGTCCGCCCTTGCTCGCTCGAGCGAAGGCTGCGTCTGCATAAAAACCTGAAAGAGTTGATTATACGCTCGAGTGAAGAGTGTGTGGCTTGAACGAAGGCACTTATGGAAAACACGCGTTTTTGATTCCTCGCTCGAGCGAAAGAGTCTTCGCTCGAGCGAGCATCGCGATTCAGATTTCTATAAGTACGGGTTTTTGCCATATTTTAAGATTACTTCTCCAGATCTTCTTCTTGAGTTCTAAGGTTTATATCTGGGGATATTTTTCTAATTTTCTTTGATGTTTTGATTGGGTATTCAACTCATGGTTTAAAGAGTATACATCAAAGGATTATTTGTTTGTTTTACACAAAAAAAAAAAGAGTTGTTCTTCAGTGGATTCTGAAGAATTTGAGCCTGAAGCTTTGGTGGATTTTAAAGTGGCTCATCGCCAAGACAATTCCAAGGTGAAGACGGGGTTGGAAGAGACACATAGAGGTTTGTTCAATTCGAGCGTGGATTCGCTAGGCAATTGAGAGTATACCTGTGTAATTCCTTTATATCTTCTTAGTGGATTGTTTTGTGACTGTTGCTGTGGTTTTTTTATCACAATTGGAGGTGTTCAATTGTGGTTTTTTCACGTAAAATCATTGTGTCAATTTGTCTTGATTGTTTGATTGGGATTATTATATACTGCTTAAAATTGATACATAATCACAAATCAGCATCTAAGGGATTTCTAGATTTTTCAATTGGTATCAGAATGGGTTGCTCGTTTGTTTTTTAAAACTTTTGAGCAAGATCTTGTTTGATTTGTGATAATGGATTCAATTCGTGAGGAAAATTCTATGGTTCGACCACCCCTACTTGACGGATCCAATTATTCTTTTTGGAAAGCTCGGATGAGATCGTTTTTGAAATCTATAGATGAAAATGTTTGGCAATCTGTCATGAATGGGTGGACCGAACCAACAATTACCGTTGATGGAGTAACCTTTCCCAAACCAATTGAAAAGTGGGACACAATTGATTACCAAAATAGTAGCTAGAATAGTAAAGCTATCAATTCTTTCTTTTGCGCTGTCACACCTGAAGAGTTTAGTCGTATTTGCAAATGTGAAGTCACAAAAGAGGCTTGGAATATCTTACAAACTATTCATGAGGACACTCCTTTTGTTAAATGCTCAAAACTTCAAAGGCTCACGTCTAGTTTCGAAAACCTTTCAATGAAAGATAATGAGACCTTTGATGAATTTTATGCAAAGTTGAGTGACATTGTAAATTCCAGCTTCAATTTAGGTGAAAAAAATACCAGAATCCAAAGTTGTGGAAAAAAATTTGAGATCCTTGCCCGATCGGTTCCAACCAAAAGTTACGGCTATTGAGGAGGCTCGAGATATTGACAACCTCAAGCTAGATCACTTGGTTGGAAATCTCCAAACTTATGAAGCACATAGGAATTTCAAAAAGAAACAAAAAGATACTATTGTTTATAGTAGTGCTCATAGAGTTGAAGAGGATTCTGATGAGGATTGTGAAATAGATTCCAAGATTACGGCTGCTTTTATTAAACAATTTAAAAAATCTTTTCTGAAAAAGAATCCTAAACTTTTGGAATCTACTCATACTTATAAATCTAAAGGCAAAGATAAACTCAAAATTAATTCTATAGCCAAGAAGGAGAAAGGAAAGATACAAGGAAACTCTGCCAGAGTCCAATGCTATGAATGCCAAGGATTTGGCCACTTTGCTTCAGAATGCCCCACTGGTTTGAAGAAAAAGAAAGCCCTCACCATCACTTGGGATGATGAATCAGAATCTGATGAAGATGAAAGTGACAATGAAGATCAAGGTGAAGAGGGACATAAATAATTCCTTGCTTTCATGGCGGCTTCCGAAACTGAAGGACGAACAGAGTATCCGAAGTGCCTGGTTGAGAATGCCACTGATGATGAATCCTTGGGTAGTGATGATGAAGAGCTTGAGCAAGCTTATGAAAAGTTGTATAAGGAATCTCTTATCCAAATTAAATGACAAACTCACTATGAAACTCAAAGCATGTGAAAGTGAGAATGTCAAATTGAATAAAGAGATTTCCGAGGCTAGGAATGATGCCCTTAAGATTTCTAATGATCGACAAGCTCTTTGTGCAAAACTCTTGACTTGTGAGACAAAGATGAATGAGCTACAGCAAATCTATGCAACATATGAAGAAAAGATTGAAACTCTCGAGATGTCTCAACTTGCCTTAGAAGAACTAATCATCAAGAAAGATGAAGAATTCAAGTGTGCTATGGCTACCAGTGGTCTTTGGAACAAAGGATCAAAGACTTTGGACAATCTCATTGGGTCTCAAAAAATTTGTTCTGACAAGAGTGGCATTGGGTTTGGTGGTAAGAAAGAGCAAAAACAGAGTGCTTCCACATCTCATGATACAAGAACTCAAGGAAAGAGGGAACAAAAAATTCAACATAAGGATGGACTTCTCAAACTTCCTAGAGTTGGTAAGGTAAAAAAAAAAGAAGGTACACCCTGTACACCCTGTTTTTATTTGTCATCATTGTGGTATGCATCGTCATATTCGCCCTTATTGTTATAAGTTGCATGGGAGAGTGTATTTGCCGAGACCTAAAAATAGGAAGTTGGAAACCAAGTCAAGACAAGTTCCCATTGAAGGGGAAGGGAACCACAACGTTAAGACACCACTCAAAAACCGCAATTCTCACAACTTTGTTCATACTAAAGCGGTTTGGGTAAGAAAACTTGACTTGTGCTAATTTGTTTATTCGTTTTAGTTTTTAGGTTTCTATGTGTTTTTTTCTGTTTGAGTCATTTAATGTGTGCATGTTTGTTTTCTGTCTTGCTTTGTTTAGAAAAAAAAAATGTGTGCTTGTTCTTTTTTTGTCTTGCGTTATTGTTATAAAAAAAAAAAAAAAGATTTTCTTAGTATGGTTTTGCAAGCTTGAAATTTTTGACTGGTCCTTGGTGCATATTGGGATTGATGAGAATATCCATTACATGTTAATATGTGTGTGCTTTCTGTGGTCATTACTCATTTTGGAGTGTGTGTTCTTTGATTAGTATGTCTCATTTTGTACACACTCTTGGATTAACAAATTTTGGAGTCTTTCGCCTTAGTGATTAGTTTTCTCTATGGACTTCTGGCATGGTATCTTTTGTTTTTCTAGAGGAATTGACCGATACTAGCATATCTTGGGTGATGTTGAGTCACTTAACCACCTTCCATCTTTTTGCATCTCCACGGCTTTCCCCTCTGTTCTTTGTAGTCCAGGCGTGAGGAAAAGGCTACCTCAGAGTCACCAACCAGGCCATCCTTGTTATATACATGCTTCTCTAGTTCGATTTCCATACTCTTGAGCGTGTCAGCCGCCAATGAGTGTGCAAAAGAAAAAGAAAAAGAAAAAGAAAAAGAAGAGAAGAAGAAAAAAATATGCAAAAGAAAGAAAAAATGTGCAAAAGAAAGAAAGAAAAAAAAAAATTCATTGATTGAGGGGGAGCCTCCGCCTTTACTCACCAAATACCCCTTGATTCCTAGTGGTTTGACTTTCCTTTGTTATGCTTAGATTCTCTTGTCGGAGGTCCAACTTTCAGATCACTATTAGGATTGAATCTAGTGTTTGTCGAACTCCAAGAGTCACACACACACTTTTATCATGGGATCTATGCTTTTCACATAATGCATCACTTTCTTTCATGAGGAATCTTCTACAGACTGTGTACATTGTGTTTACTAGTAATTGTGCTTCTTGGATAATCTTGTGTGTTTTAAGGTACAAATCTGAGATTTATTGCTTGCTCCACCATATTATTTTTGTTGTTTTTCTTTTTGTTCATTGTTTTTAGTGAAGGGGAGTTTGGTTTATCATTACAAGAGTTTGTTAGCATGAACACTTTGATTTGTTTCGTAAGGGAGATTGGCTATAGTTGTTTTGCATGTTGCTATGCACTGTTTGCTAATTATTTCCTTCTTGCATGTTCCCGGTATTTACATCGTCATATCATTGCTTGTGTGGTTTATGATCTTGCTTTTGCTATTAGAGAGTTGTTTTTCATGAGGCTTAGTCTTCATCTATTTATGTTTTCCATCTCATGTTTCAAGATAATAGTGTCATATGTCTATTGCTTTTTCATATACTCTTGTGGGACTAATAGTTGTTTTGGAGATTGTGGCACTAATAGTTGTTTTGTAGATCATGACCTTGAGAAAGAAGTTTGTTTTTATTGGCTGTAAGGGTTGGGGTGTTTAGGATTTTATTTGTTAGGTGTGTTTTGTCATGGCATTGCCAAAGGGGGAGATTGTTAGGTTTTTATTCTTGGCAACCCCGTTTGACAAAACTCCTTTAAGTTGTATTTGTTTTCGCACTTTTTATTCCAGTGAGGCTATGAGTGTTTAGATGTGAATTCAACCCGAATTATGTCTTGCAGAGAAGTTTGTGATGTTAATACTTTCAAGATTGCCACTTCGTTGATTATGACGGGGATCGAGCTGCCCGATCAGCTCGCGGGGGTCCAGGGGGCAGCACCCCTTGGTGGGTCCAAGCCAATGCCACAGCGGGGTCGAGGGGCAGCGCCCCCGAAGCAAAATGCAAAATTGCATTCAAAGTTGCCTGTCTGCCCTTGCTCGCTCGAGCGAAGGAGTGCTCGCTCAAGCGAAGGCTGCGTCTGCATAAAAACCTGAAAGAGTTTATTGTACGCTCGAGTGAGCATCGCGATTCAGATTTCTATAAGTACGGGTTTCTGTCAAATTTTAGGATTACTTCTCTAGATCTTCTTCTTAGGTTCTAAGGTTTATATCTGGGGATATTTTGCTAGTTTTCTTTGATGTTTTGATTGAGTATTCAACTCAAGGTTTAAAGAGTATACATCAAAGGATTATTTGTTTGTTCTACACAAAAAAGAGAGTTGTTCTTCGGTGGATTCTGAAAAATTTGAGCCTGAAGCTTTGGTGGATTCTGAAGTGGCTCATAGTCAAGACAATTCCGAGGTGAAGACGGGGTTGGAAGAGACACATAAAGGTTGATTCAATTCGGGCGTGGATTCGCTAGGTACTTGAGAGTATACCTATGTAATTCCTTTATATCTTCTTAATGGATTGTTTTGTGGCTGTTGCCCATGATTTTTTTTATCACAATTGGAGGTGTCCAATTGTGGTTTTTTCACATAAAATCGTTGTGTTGATTTGTCTTGATTGTTTGATTGGGATTGTTATATACTGCTTAAAATTGATACATAATCACAAATTAACATCTAGGGAATTTCTAGATTTTTCATTATGTATAAGGAGTGTAACTGGATGTGTTGTACTTATGTATCCATGAATGGATGTATGAAGTTTTAAGTTTTAAATACTTATGAAATTTGCATGTATGCACCACTCGATAAACGTAGTTATATTCTTTATATTCTTTTATTGCTTCTGCAGAGCCCCGATTACTATTATTACTTATTTGTTTCGTTTTTGAGGTCAGATAATATGAGATTACTAGTCGGTCATGGCCTAAACCTCTAGGAACGGGTTTGAGTCGTGACAGGTATAGTCTTTCATTTGCACCACATCACAGACACACTTGCACCCCCATCTATTGATAATTGTTTTTCCCTTCTTCCACTTGCACATAGTTCCCCCAATTACTTTTACACTTTTGGAAAAATAACAATTTAGTGGAAAGTTGTAAAAACAAAACAAAAAAAAATCAGTTGCATGAAAAAACTCGAGACATTTTCTATAAACATTTTAAAATTTATTATTATTGTCTAAATATTTTTTTAACTTGTACTGAATTAAAATTTTGGAATATTTCAGTTTAGGTTAAATTTAAAAAAATAATTACAGATAAATCAAAAAATTCACAAATATTAATTATTAAAATCATAATCCTTACCATCAAATTGTAACAATTTTTTTAAAATATCACTGTGTACTAATTTTCCCTTAAAATTTTTAATTTTTTTTTTCTCCAAGCATATTCTCTTTCAAATAGGAATGTCAATGGGGTCAATGAGGCAGATATTAATTATCCGTCTTCATTCTCCTATAATTTTTTTTTGAGGTATCATTCATTTTTTTTTTTATTTAACAACACAATCAAATACACATTAGTTAATTAATTAAGAAGTTTATTTTCAAATAATTAAATTTATAATCTTGAGACAATCAAATAAATTTTTAGTAATCGAAGGAAAAAAAAACTCAAAAAAAAAAAAATTATGATACTAGTTTTGGAAATAAACCAATTTGAAAATTCTGCAATTCAAGTGTTTAAACATGTGGATATATATATATATATATATATATACCTTTGGGTTGTTCATGGGAAGCACTGAATCGAAAAGAAATCGAACCAAAAATCAAACTATAAGAAGAGACAGCCAACGCCATTACAAATTTCTCAAACTCTCTTTTCTCTCTTCTCTCCAAAATGTATCACAAATATATTGAAATTTGATAAAATAGTAGTACAGTCCCCAATTCAATCAAAATGAACTACTCATATACTGAAATAACAAGGCAAATCTAGATGCGGTTTAAAGGTAAAATTATAAATCAAACTGTGAATGGAGAATTTGAAAAAAAAAACTATTGCAATTTGGACGGTTTCAACTTCTTAGTTAATTGTAGAATAATTTCAAACAATTATCAAGTATTTGCATAATATATAATACTAGTTTGCATAATATTTTTGTATATACCAACTAATTCTAATCATATATATAACACTATTTTGTAACAATTTCATATCTTAAATCTCTCTTACATTGATTTTTACTTTAATATTTCAGTTTATGCAATATATTGGTATGCCTCAAGAGAAAATGTCATGAAATATATGTGAGGGTACTTTGAAGCATTTGTCAATTAGAATCTAAAATAGTAACAAAAACATAGCAGTTTAACAGGGTTGCCAAGTAAAAGCATAAAACCAGTTTAATAAGAGATGAAAATGTTTGAGAGTGTTTGATAGCATTCAAATGATATGAATGTTTTCTATATCAATGTAATAGTACACATACATCATTTTTAAGAAACATTCAAGTTTCGCATTCACAACAAAAACTTTAAGTTGAATTCGACATTCCAAGTTCTCCATAAAAAAATTGAAATGTTTCTCGCTTAGGGGTTTTGTGAAAATATTTGTCAATTGCTTGTCGGTGTTTACAAATTCAACAGCAATATCCCCTTTTTGAACATGATCTCTTAGAAAATGATGTCGAATTTCAATATGATTTGTTCGTGATTGTTGAACCGAATTTTTGCTTAAGTTGATGGCACTAGTATTATCACATTTAATAAGGATGTGATCATAATGCAAATCAAAGTCCTCCAATTGTTGTTTCATCCATGGTACTTTGACACAATGGTACTTTGGCACAACAACTTCCGGAAGCTATATATTTTGCTTCGACCATTGATAAAGCAACCAAAATTTTCTTTTTGCTAAACTAAGATACTAATGAGTTACTAAGAAAGTAACAAGTACCACTAATGCTTTTTCTATCAAGTTTGCACTTGGCAAAGTCGGCATCCGAGTAACTAATCAAGTCAAATGCAACACCTCTAGGATAAAACAATTCCAAATTTTGAGTGCCAACAAGATATCTAAATTCTTTTAACAGCACTAAGGTGTGATTATTTAGGATTTGATTGATATCTAGCATACAAGCAAACACTAAATATAATATCGGGTCTACTTGTGGTTAAATAGAGAAGTGAGATGATCATACCTCGATCTTTTGTTTGATCAATGGACTTACCCTTTTCATCCTTGTCTAGCTTAATTGATATGCTCATAGGTGTTTCAGCTACTTTGGAGTCATTCATACTAAACTTTTTAAGTAGTTCCATTATGTACTTAGTTTGGTTGATATAAATCCCTTCCTTACATTATTTGATTTGAAGTCCAAGAAAATAATTTAGCTCTCCCATCATGCTCATCTCAAACTCACCTTGCATACACTGAGCAAAATCCTTACATAAAGCTTCATTAGTAGCACCAAATATAATATCATCCACATATATTTGCAAAACAAGTATATCATCATTTTTTGTTTTCACAAAAAGTGTTGTGTCAATCTTTTCTCTAGTAAAACCATTCTCAATCAAAAATTTGCTTAAACATTCATACCATGCACGAGGTGCTTGTTTCAAACCATACAAAGTTTCGAGAGTTTAAACAAGTAATTTGGAAAAGTATTATTTTCAAAACCAAGAGGTTGTTTGACATAAACCTCGTCATTTATGAAACTATTTAAAAATGTAATTTTTACATCCATTTTATAAAGTTTAAAATCTCTAAAACATTGAAATGCAAGTAACATGCGAATGGCTTCTAATCTAGCAACCGAAGCAAAGGTTTCACCGAAATCAATACCTTATTCTTGATTGTACCCTTGTACTACCAGTCTAGCTTTATTTCTAACTATGGTGCCGGATTCATCAAGCTTGTTTCTAAAGATCCATTTTGTGCCAATAATGGTATGATATTTAGGTCTTGGCACTAGTTCCCAAAGTTTGTTTCTCTCAAATTGGTTGAGCTCTTTATGCATAGAGATCATCCAATGTTCATTGAATTCTGCTTCTTGAAAGTTCTTTGGCTTAATTTGTGAGAGAAAAGCCAAGTTACCACAAATGTTTCTAAATGAAGAGCGCGCGGCAATTCCTTTGGTGGGATCTCCAAGGATTAAATCCTTAGGGTGATTATGAACAAATTTCCATTCTCTTGGCAAGTCATCAATGTTTCTGCCTTCTTCTTGAGATGGGAGAATGAGTTGTTCATCCTCTTTGTTCACTTCACATTTTTGATCATTTTCTTTGTAGATGCTTGAACCTTCTACATTTGTCCCCAATTCTACAAAATCATCACTAACAACTTGCTTTGGAGAACAAATGTTAGTTTCATTAAATGCCACGTGTATAGATTCTTCAACAACAAGAATTCTTTTATTAAAAATACGACAAGCTTGCAGCCGGCCAGTAATCGGTGATTACCAAAGGCCTGCTTAACAGAAATGATAGTAATACAGAGTAAGGGGCTGGCGGAAGCCAAACAGTAATAGAAAGATGTCCAATGAGCTATGACATTCTGTATGCAAAAAGACTTTTCTGAACATATTCACACACATAACCAAAACATATTTACATAACGAGTGCACATAACATCCAGGTTAGGGATCGAGTCCCTCCAACATTACTGTACAGTCGAGTCTAAGACATTCATTACAAATAGAGACAGAAGGGAAAAACTGAGACACCCCAAAAATAGCCTTAGCTTGACAGATTTGGAAACTCGAAGTGAGGCACAGTGGTTGGCTTGACAAAACAAAAGCTAACCTGACGCTCCTAGCTCCGGTCTGGTGCCTGGACACCTACATATAAATATAAACAGTGAGCTAAAGTCCAGTGAATAACAACTATGTAAAGAGGTTAAGAATGAATGTCCTTTCCGTAATTAAACAGTCATATCAGTCATTTAGAAACCAAAGCAGTCATATGTGATACATTCAATAGCAAAATAGTACAGTAGGTCTTAACAGACCGAACAGTCAGTTGATGGCCATCACAACAGTAAACAGTAGTAGTTCCAATCATTGAAACAGACAGAGATCTCTGTAACAGTAGCAGTAACAGTAACAGTACAGTAATAACAAGTTGCTATGGATGCCACGAGTACAGTTCATAAAAATAGGACAAACATTCATTCAGTAAGCATTGTCATTTCAGAAAACAGTACAGTCAATCGTTCAGAAATAGATATAATTGAACGTATCTTTACAACATTGTTACTCACAGCGTACTGGGCCACAGACAGGCTAATGAGCGTCCTCGGATGCCAACCCTACACAGTTGCAGAATGAGCACACACTAAGTTACACTCTTGGGATTAATAACTTAGCCCCTTAGCCTGACTCGATGTGGTTCTATAACATTATCATCATTAAGATGCCTTAAACATGGCCTAGGAATGCCTAGGATGAAATGAGGATGCAAAGATGTACTTTAAAACACTTTTCAAAATTTGCTGAAAACAGGGGTCTCGCTCGAGCGTGGCTTTCTTCGCTCGAGCGAGCTTGCCAAAACAAAGGGGTCGCTCGAGCGTAAACTCCTTCACTCGAGCGGTCTGTAAAAATGCAAAAGTACTGGATGTTGAAAATCCCTGCTCGATGCTCGCTCGAGCGTGAGACATAGCCCTTCGCTCGAGCGTAGGTCTCGTCGCTCAACTATGCGTCTGCGTGCACAAAAACCTGAGAGCTTGCAATCTACACTCAAGCGAAGCTCTGAACAGAACGATGGTCACTCGAGCGTGGAAGCCAAAATCTGGAATTTCCAGAATTGCCTCCCAAGCTCAAACCAAGCATTCAACACATCAAAACTCAACCTTTTGGGCCAATTTTCTGGAAAACACTTGGAAACTCATAATACAACATGTTTTGAAGATCAATTTGTAAAATCAAGCCCAAAAGTAAGCCAATTGAACACAATTTCAAAGAACTTCAAGAACAATGCAAGAACTTAACATGCATGAGCTCCTATGAATTCCAATGCTCTAAAACAAGATGAAATGCAAGATTGAGCTCAAGAACATGACCAATTCATGGACTTCTACCAAAATATGAACATGCATGAAGAAATTCCCATGAAAACAACCTCAAATTCAAGAATATGTACATGCATGCATAAATGGACTCTTAATTTAACATATCAAGCTAATTCTTGACTCAAATCACTAATTTCTCATGAACCATGCATGTAAAAACTCAAATACATAAATAAAAGGATGATTTCCCTACCTTAGGTTTTGAATTCTAGGTATGGAAGCTCAATTTTGCAATCTCCTCTTCAAGTCTTCTAAATTCAAGCAAGAATTCTAGATGAATTCAATTTTCTCCTATCTCCCTCTCTCTCTCTCACGGTTAGGCCTAGAAAGTGGCTGAAGAAAGGTGTATCAAAGTGCACAAATTAAGTCTCAACAATGAATTTGAGGAAGGCCCACTCAATGGCAATAAGGTAAATAACTACGTTCAATGATTTAACATTAACAGTGCTAATTTAATCATCCCAAAACCAATTTTCATTAAACCTACCATAAAATCACATAAATTCTAATTAGCATAAAACACTAATCAATTTCTGATTCAGTCACCGATAACACCTTCAATTTACAGTTCAAAATTAAAACACGAACAGATCATTCAGAAATCAAACAGATAGAAATGCATTTAAACCGATACACTCAGGCAATCAGTTCAGAATTTCAGCTTAATCAATTACTTACCGTGCTTAATCATAAATTAGCACTAATCGGAGGTAAGGGTTGTCACACTTTACTAGTTAAGCAATAGCCAAGAAAAATTGCTTCATCGAATTTTGAATCAAATTTACCCAAGTTGTCTTTACGATTATTGTGCACATAACATTTATAACCAAATACATACAAGTGGCTAATGTTGGGTTTTCTACCATTTCAAAATTCATAAGGAGTCTTTTTGAGAATAGATCTAATCAAGGCACAATTTAAAATATAGCAAGTGGTTTGAATGGCCTTGGCCCAAAAATATTTAAAAAGATTATTTTTGCAAAGCATTGTTCTACTCATTTCTTCTAGGTCATGTTTGTTTTGCTGATTAGAGTGTAGGATTGAGGTAGTAATGAAGTGGGTCCCACAATAACTTTTTTGTTTGCTTCCTTATTGAGTGGGACTGCTACTCTACCTAGAGTATTACTCCCACACCCAGTCAGATTACCTTTCCCTCAAATGAGCTGGGATTGAAAAATCGACCCCCTGGCTTAGAGATTGGAATACACTTTTGCCTTCAATTGTTGCCTATATATATGTGTGTGTGTGTGGCAGCAAGGAAATAACGGGAAAGACACATCTATGGCAGCAAGGAAACGACAGGAAATCATGACCGACAAGAACATCAAATCAACAATCAATTACGGTAATACCTAATTTTGTAAAAAAAAAAAATTATCTTCTCTTCTCCATTGATATACATGTGATGGTTAGGGGTTTTTTTTTTTTTTTAACTGGTTGATGTTTCAATGGTTTTTATGTATGGATTGTGGGTTGATGAAGTGTGTATTGCAATTATGAGTCCAATTTTTGGGATTTTTTTAGGATTTTTTTCATGAATCCTTTTTTGGGTCTTCTTTGTTTTGTTATGTAAATTTCACTCTAACAAAACTTCTAAAAAATTCTTGCCCAATAGATCTTATCATATCATCCATGTAACTAGAACAATATATTCAGTAGTCTTGTTTAGCTTTCAAAGTTGCCAAATGCTTGGATGATCTGAACATAGACATGTACAGAACATGGTCACTTCCTCTTTTTCTTCAAGCCATATAAAAAAGTTAAATATTAAAAATAAAAAAATAAATCTCTATTATGAATCACATATTTTTGTTAATAATTATATATACAAGTTTGGATATGTTTTCAACCTCAAAGAACACAAGAGTAAGAAAAATTATAAAACTCTACCTCAATTTGTTGTTTATGTATTTTCAATCACAAATAAAAGAAAAATTTGTAAATCTCTGCCTCAATTTGTTGTTTTTTCAAATTAAAACAACGATTATAAATCTCTCTCTCTCTCTCTCTCTCTCTCTCTCTTCAAGAGGTACTAATTGTGCTTCTACTTGTAAATTATTTTTAGTAAACAACAAATGTATATATTTTTTTTTTGAAAAGCAAGGGGTAAGTTCATTCTCAATTCTATTATAGAAACTCTCTGTAATGGGTTTTGGAAGATGATATTTGGTGGTTCTGTTTTGGAGGCTTTTATTCTTCTTTGTGATATATGTTTAAAAATTTTACTTGATTGTGTCAATTTTCCATTATTTGTTATGGGTTGTACCTGGATCTATTATAGGTCTTCTACATTTGTAAGCGTTTTCTTTATTCTTTTATATTGGTTGGTAATGGAAGATTAATTGGTGCATGTTTGTTGTTTGTATGTTTATCAAAAATAGTGTGGATTTGGTATCATTAAATATTTCTTTCACTTTAATGGACTTCGATGAGTGAGAGAAGCTAGAGTTTCCATCAGTTTCATGTTGATTTTGTGTTCTTTTTTACATAATCAAAATTCTTAATTTTGTATCTCTTTCTCTATTGTAGAAACACATTAATGATGACAAAATTTATGTATTTGGCAAATTGATGTACATATTGGCCAATTATTGACTTTCTCTAATGTTTTGTGTAATTGATGGGAACCACCTCTATGTATATTTTTTAATCTTTCTTTTTAAATTGTTATGCATTTTTGGGCTTACAAATATAGTTCAAAGCTTATTAGAAATTAGAAATTATTCTTTTGACACAATGTATTTAGGCAATGGCAAACAAAGTACACCAGGATCTTTTCAACCAAAGTACTAATATGCTTATTATAGATGTTAATTACAATCTGATGGTTAGTATGATCTCATGGTAAAGTAATTCAATTAGCCACAAATTACTTGTGTTTTCCCTCAATACTAACATATATGTATATTCATTTTTATTTTATTTTATTTTATTTTTTTGTTATGGTGCTGATTTTGGTTTTATATTGTTTGATTCAATGTTTTATTATGTGTGTAGATGGATAATAATTATCCTATTGCAAAAGGGAAGAAGGACCTCAATCATGCATTTGTATCCCTTTAACATATGTTGCATCCATTAATTATGCATATGTTGTGTACATGGTAATGTTACATGCGACCTTGGAGACAAACAAAACTAGGTTGCAATTGCATAGATCACCTCATCCATATAGGACACAAATTGACCATTTGAATAGGTTGGTCAGAAATAGTGAAGTAAGTTGTTATGATATGCTACAAATGAATAGGCCTTCATTCATGTTGTTGTGTGGATTAGTACAAATGCTGGATTGAGTTATTCCAAATATGTTGTCTTAAAAGAGCAAGTAGCTATGTTCTTGAATGTCCTTGCACATCATACTAAGAACCGCAAAATCAAATTTAATTTCATGTGGAATGGTCAAACCGTTAGTAAGTACTTCAATGATGTTCTTAAGGTTAATTGCACAGATGATAGATGGAGGTGGTTTCATCTATAACTCATTTTCAAATTGATTTAGGCAATACATTTTTTTTTTTTTTTGAAATATGTTAATTTCTATATTATTTTTTTATTATTAGAATTGTTTTGGAGCCTTAGATGGAACTTGTGTTAAGGTTCGTGCCCCAACAATAGGAAAACCAAGGTATAGAACATGGAAGGGGGAAATTGCCACAAATGTATTAGATGTGTGCTCCCAAGACATGCAATTCATATGTTTCTTGCCTAGATGAGAAGGGTCTACTTCTGATTTTAGGATACTTAAAGATGCAATCATTACAAATCCTTATATAAATAGCATGCATTTCTATAACTTAAAAATTTCTTACTTACGTAATGAAATTATTTTATATAATTACAAACTACTACTATCTTGTAGATTCAGGTTACACAAATGGGGAGGGTTTTCTTGCCCCTTATAGAGGGCAGCGTTACCACCTTTCCACATGGAGAGAGGGAGTTCTTCCCATAACTCCAAAAGGGCTTTTTAACATGAAACACTCTTCTGCTCGTAATGTCATTGAGAGGTGTTTTGGGTTACTTAAAATGAAGTGGGAAATTTTGAGGACCTATTCTTACTTTCCAAGCAAGACTTAATTCCGCATTATTACCGCATGTTGCCTTCTCCACAACCTCATAAAACATGAAATGCCCATGGATCCACTTGATGATGAGGAAAATGGTCCCCTAATTCCTCCTCCAACTGAATTAGGGGATGAATTCATTGACGGTGTGGATACATCTGATCAAAGGAGTGATTGGAGAACTACTTTGGCAAACCAAATGTTTAATGAATGGCAAGCGAGTAGAGGCTAGGGAAATAACCTATAAATGGAGAAATATTTTTTGTTAAATATTGTTGTATGAAACCTTTTATATTTATTATTGGATATTCACTAGAAGACATGTAATTCAACTATTTGAAAATATTGCTTGTGGTATTTGTAATGAATATTATTTTGTTAAATATTGTCTTATGAAACTTTTTTCTTGTTATTGGATGTTTAATATAAGACATGTAATTGAAATATTTGAAAATTTTTATTTTGGTATTTGTAACAGATATTGTTTATGTTGCTCTGTTATTTATGAGAGATGTTGATGTTATGATATACATATTAGTATGGATAACACATGTAACAAAATATCAAAAAACAATGCAAAAGCAACTTGAAGGTTTTGGAACAAGCGTAAGGAGGATTTCCTCATTGGGGCTATGAAGGATGTATTCTTAAGTGATCCTAAGTGGAAGCGTGATGATAACCAAATTAGGCCAGGCTTCAACAATGAATGCGAGAAGAAAATCTTACTAGCATTTGCTGGAACTGATCTCTAAGCCTCTCTTCATATCGAATCAAAGATTAAGCTGTGGAGGAAACAATATAGCACTCTCTATGATATGGTGAATGCTAGTGGTTTTGGCTGGGATGATTGTGAGAAGATAGTCCTTGTCGATAGTGATGATGTTTGGTCAAACTATGTTAGTATATAAATAATTTATATTTGTTTACTTTTTTAAACTTGAATTTATTGGTTTTTGCTTAGTAAACTATGAATTGTGATAGTTTAAAACTCACTTGTGAAGAAATTGCCAGACGTAAAAGGAATGAGAAACAAGCTATTTCCATATTATGAAGATTGGTTTATTTTCTTTGGCAAGGATAGGGCCATTGGTGAGTTAGCTGGAGGTCCAGCTGATTTAGTTGTAGCCATGGAGAATGAGGAAGCAATTGAAGAAAAAGGAGTTAAGTCCCCGGTGGAACAATTCTGGTTTAATGAAATTGACATTGATTATTCAATGTCACATTCAGGTAATATAACCAAACATCTTGACTCGTCTAAACCTCCTGACTTGTCTAAAGTCGGGAAAAAGTGAGTCAGACCTGCTGCGGGGATTTCCTAAGGACTGTCTAAGAAGGCTGTTACTTTTGGAGCATTCTTTGAAAATACTAATAGTAGGATGGTAGAGATAGCTCATAAGATAGGGTATTCACATGACCTATCCCATCAAAAGAGGTTGGTCAATACAGAACTCTTGAAACTACTAATGAGTACTGGCAAAGGTTGAAGGTAGCATCAATGATAGTCAAAGATGGGAAGCGGGTTGATTTGTTCTTCAGTCTAGAGGAGGATGGCAAGATGGAGTGGGTTTGTATGTTGTTGGAAGGGTCTATTATTGGAGTATGGAATTAGCTATATGATGGTCCTTTTGAATATGTAATACATTATTTGTATGATGGTCCTTTTGAATTAGCTGTATAATGGTCCTCAATGATTATGTAATATAACTTCAGCAAATGACCCCCATGAAGGCACAATATGATGCATAATTTCACATGGAAATGGTCAACAACACTAGGTTCTTATCGACTTATCTAGTATGTTCTGAAATTTTCATATTCCAGGCTGTAAGAGAAAAGGCCTCACTTTTTTTTTTGAAGTATAGGAACAGTCAATTATATATATTTTGGAAATGTTGCTGGACTATGTTATAAATGAATATATGTTTTTAGTGGTGAATATTATTGTTCTCTCTCATAGAAGATGGTGATTTTTGTTTATACATCAAGATGATAATTTTTGCCTATATAACATGCATTTGTATTATTTAATATTTAATTTATTTTGATTTTGCACAAGTTAATTTTACAGGTTCAAATTTTGGCATGTTTACCGATGCTTATTTATCATTTGGTCAAGCAAATTATAATAAGAAAGCCACGACCATATTTGGTAGCCAAGTTCAACATATAACCTGCCCATATTTTATTTTTCATGCATTTGTTAGTTTGGCCTTTGCCTAGATTTTATTGTCAATTGAAAAAGGGCATTTATGAAATTTCACATATTAATCCCATTTAAAAATAACAAAACAAACAAAAATAATTGCTATGGTATTACTAATCTAGTGGTGTATAAACAAACACTCTTTATCTTATATCTCCAATCTAATACCACTACATTACTAATCCCCTCACTCAATTCCACCGTACTCATAATCTCATTCAACCTAATCTACCAAACAAGCGTGGCCAAAGAGAATTGGAAGCCATAGAGAGAGATATGGAAGTTTGGATGAAGTAGAAAATTGAGTTGAGGGTAAAATCAAATGACAGGGAATGTCTTATTTATAATGGAAAAGTATAAAAATATGACCATTGCAAAAATATGACCGTTGTAAAAATTTGAAAAAATATGACCGTTGTAAAAATATGACCGTTACAAAAATATGACCGTTGAAAAAATATG
>NW_021026300.1:229364-318534 GCF_004153795.1 Camellia sinensis | reverse complement strand
AGGTCGGTCAAAAATGGGGTGTCTACAGTTGCCCCTCTTTGACAGAACTCAAAAGTCATATGTGACGGGAGTGAATGTCAAAGCCCAGAGACGACCCATTTTTGACAAGGCTGAAGACTTAGACAAACAGGCGAGATAATCAAAGAGAAGTGCCCGCAAACACATTGAAAGAGTGACAAACATGAGAATATGGCCAAGAAATAAACTCTAAAATATCATGCTCAATGATGCTAAAACATGCAAACACCTCAAGTTAAGCATGCAAGGGGATTCAAAACTCAAGGCTAAGCCAGGCTATTACACTACAACCATACATGGAAAGCATCATTTGACCAAGGGACCTCAAAACAGAGCTACAGTAGCCCAAAATATGAACAAAATCAGTTTGGAGCATGGCCAAAATATGCTAGCATAGAGGGCCAAAACAACATGCATTATAAGCTAGTGAACATGATTTACACTACAAGCATGTGAAGCATATGAGAGGCTACCAAACCAGCTAAAAATAGAATCATGGCATGCCAAATGATGGCCAAAAACCCAATGAAACATGACCAATACATACAAGAATGAGGTGTTACTTTGATAGACTATGCAAGGGATTGTTCTACACATGCAAGAGGCAAATAAAAGGTGACCAAACCAGCCATAGACAGAGTCTAGGCAAGTCCTAAAAGTCACTAAAAAGGGCCTGAACTAAGGCTAGGAAATGTGGAAATATATGCCCCCTTAGAAAGCCAAAAATGCAAGCAAACAAGGCCAAAAGAGAGAGGGTCACCCTTCTCTGATTTTGCCCCTCAAAACCACATGCCAACCACTGAAAATCTGCTGTATTTTAGTGGCTAAAGGGCCAAGCAAAGCTCAATACAAAGGTCTCATGGCATGGCTCAAAACAAGACTAAATAGAGCATGCAAGAGGGTAGATGACCCCCAACACCAAAAGAGCCTTAAACAAACATGAAAATCACTTAAATATGAACTTTTTTTCAGTTGACAACAAAGCTCATATAAGCATGCAAATGAGGCTAAGAGAAGGATCAAAATAATGCTTAAAAGAGGGAAAAGTGATTACCCTTGAAGCTCAAGAAAACCAGCAAACTTTGGGACCAAAAACCAGCTCTTTGACCTCTAAAAAAACCTCCAAGAACCTCAAATCAATGGTGGAAGTGTATGGCTATGAGGTGTACTGTAAAAGGGTCAAGAACGATGCACCTTATGAGCCAAAATATAGAGATATAGAGGGATATGTATTGTTTTGCCTTAGAGAAAATCTGAACCTAGTTCAAGGAGGGGGAGGGCCTCTCTTATAGACAAACAAGGTCAAAGCTTCTTCAAGAAGCTAAAAACAAGGCTCAAGATCCTCCATACACGTGTATGGAGGATACAATCTATTCCTTCCAGCTGGCACAGCTGGCACCCACTCAAACAGACAAAACAAGAGGGAGCTGGCCGACCAGTTTCCCTGGTCGGCCGACCAGAGTAGGTGGTCTTCCACACAAAAAAGTGGTTGATGGCTCCATTTGGTGGTCTCCACTTTGAAAGCAAGCTAGTGGTGTAGTAGGAGACTAGCAAATGTGGCTCAAAGACCAAGAAAACCAACTTCCCGACAAGAAAACCGGCTGGCGAGGAAAAAGTGATCTCTAAGGAGAAAAGGTGGTTTTCCACCCTTGTTCCACCTCCCAAACAAGGGAAACAAGGTTCATGCCAAAAATGAACCAACACAGATGCAAAACGAGAGTTCGGGGGGCAAAGCGCGCAGCCGGGTGCCCCGAAAACTGACTGTTGAGCACCAAATGTGGCATATGGCCCCAAAAGTGGTCTCCCGAACCACAATGTCCCTCTAGACAGAGGAAATAAGGTGTGTTCCAAAAATCGTGCCAAACGGAGAATGTTAAGTGGTCCCGAGCCGAGGGGCGCGGCCGACGGCTCCGAAAACCGAAAACTAGTCTCCAAATGGGAACAGTGGCCTACGACCACGAAAAGTAGTCTACGACCACTGAGAGATGGTCTACAAGACCTTTCCATCCCTTGGGGAAGAGAAAACAAGACTTGGTCCGGAGACCGAGTCAAAGTACAAAAGGGTCCTGAGGTCCGGAGTTGAGGCTCTCAGCCAAGAACTCTGAAACCTCGAAACGAGCAGAGCGCTCAATAGATGACGTCTGAGTCTTAAGGTCGGTCAAAAATGGGGTATCTACAGTTTACTTTTTAAAACTTGAATTTATTGGTTTTTGCTTAGTAAACTATGAATTGTGATAGTTTAAAACTCACTTGTGAAGAAATTACTAGACGTAAAAGGAATGAGAAACAAGCTATTTCCATATCATGAAGATTGGTTTATTTTCTTTGGCAAGGATAGGGCCATTGGTGAGTTAGTTGGAGGTCCAGCTGATTTAGTTGTAGCCATGGAGAATAAGGAAGCAATTGAAGAAAAATGAGTTGAGTCCCCGGTGGAACAATTCTGGTTTAATGAAATTGACATTGATTATTCAATGTCACATTCAGGTAATATAACCAAACATCCTGACTCGTCTAAACCTCCTGACTTGTCTAAAGTCGGGAAAAAGTGAGTCAGACCTGCTGCGGGGATTTCCTAAGGACTGTCTAAGAAGGCTGTTACTTTTGGAGCATTCTTTGAAAATACTAATAGTAGGATGGTAGAGATAGCTCATAAGATAGGGTATTCACATGACCTATCCCATCAAAAGAGGTTGGTCAATACAGAACTCTTGAAACTACCAATGAGTACTGGCAAAGGTTGAAGGTAGCATCAATGATAGTCAAAGATGAGGAGCGGGGTAATTTGTTCTTTAGTGTAAAGGAGGATGACAAGATGGAGTGGGTTTGTATGCTATTGGAAGGGTCTATTATTTGCGTATGGAATTAGCTATATAATGGTCTTTTTGAATATGTAATATATTATATGTATGATTGCCCTTTTGAATTAGTTGTATGATGGTCCTCAATGATTGTGTAATATGACTTCAGCAAATGACCCCTAGGAAGGCACAATATGGTGCATAATTTCATATGGAAATTGTCAACAACACTAGGTTGTTATGGACTTACCTGGTATGCTCTGAAATTTTCATATCCCAAGCTGTGAGAGAAAAGGCTCACTTTTTTGTAAGTATTGGAACAATCAATTTCATATATTTTGGACATCTTGCTAGACTATGTTATAAATGAATATATGTTTTTAGTGGTGAATATTATTGTTCTCTCTCTTAGAAGATGGTGATTTTTGTTTATACATGAAGCTGATAATTTTTGCCTATATAACATGCACTTGCATTATTTAATATTTAATTTATTTTGATTTTGCACAAGTTAATTTTATAGGTTCAAATTTTGGCACGTTTACCGATGCTTATTTATCGTTTGGTCAAGCAAATTATAATAAGAAAGCCATGACCATATTTGGTAGCCAGGTTTAACATTTAACCTGCCCAGATTTTATTCTTCATGCATTTGTTAGTTTGGCCTTTGCCCAGATTTTATTGTCAATTGTAAAAGGGCATTTATGAAATTTCACATATTAATCCCATTTAAAAATAACCAAACAAACAAAAATAATTGCTATGGTATTACTAATCTAGTGGTGTATAAACAAACACTCTTTATCTTGTATCTCCAATCTAATACCACTACATTACTAATCCCCTCACCCAATCCCACTGTACTTATAATCCCATTCAACCTAATCCGCGAAACAAACGTAACCCTAAGGTTCTATTCTTCCTTTCTACTACACTATTTTGTTGAGGAGTTCTAGGTGCTGAAAAATTATCTCCAATTCTATGCTCTTCGCAAAACAATTCAAAATTTTCATTTTCAAGTTCTTTATCGTAGTCAGTTTGAATATTAGAAATAAGAAAGCCTTTTTCATTTTGAATTTTGTAACAAAGTTTTGTGAAAGAAGAAAAGGCTTCATCTTTCTATGCCAAAAACATAACCCAAGTAAATCTTGAAAAATCATCAACAACAACATGACAATAATGTTTACCACAAAGACTAGATGTCCATGAGGGACCAAATAAATCTGTATGCAATAATTGTAAAGGTCTAGTGATGGAAATATGGGATTTTAATTTGAAAGATGTTTTGGTTTGTTTTCCTTGTTGACAAGCACCACAAAGTTGGTCTTTTTCAAATTTAATTTTTGGAAATCGAACAACCAAATCCTTTCTTAAAAGTTTAGCAATTAAATCCGTACGAGCATGACCAAGTCTTCTATGCCATAACCAATTACTATATTACTAGGATATAAATATTTAACATCACTAGCATATAGTTCATTGAGATGAAAAACATAAACATTGTGAAGGCGATTTCTAACAAATGGTGCTTTGTGATCAATTGTCCTTTCCTTTCAATTGTGCAATGAGATTAATCAGAAATAACTCTATTGCTCTTATCATATAATTGGCTAATACTAAGTAAATTATGCTTAAGTTCATCTACAAGGAGAACATTTTCAATAGAAGGGTTAGGAGATATATCGATGTCACCAATACTAATGATTTTTCCTTTCTTGTTGTCTCTAAAAGTGACAAATCCTCCATCTTTGGATAATAGGGTAGTGAAGAATGATTTGTCTCCAGTCATGTGTCTAGAGCATTCACTATCAAGGTACCACCTTCCTTCTTTAGCTTTGGACTTAAGGCATACCTACAGTAAGACAATCAAATGTTGGATTTTGATATCCATGATTTCTTGTGTCCTTCTTGGTTAGTATGATTAGTACCTTTTGCAATCTAAATTTTTTTTAATCCCCATGTTCATATTCTTTTTGAATGGACAAGTAGATATATAATGACCTTTCTTCTTACAAAAATGAAATGTAATATGAGGGTGCGTAATGGAAGGTCCTTTTTCAAAAATTATCT
The DNA here is from genome assembly GCF_004153795.1 of Camellia sinensis. Classification (NCBI taxonomy): domain Eukaryota; kingdom Viridiplantae; phylum Streptophyta; class Magnoliopsida; order Ericales; family Theaceae; genus Camellia; species Camellia sinensis. The sequence goes on along the minus strand of NW_021026300.1, from coordinate 313,648 downwards.
TGAGTTTCTTTTGTTTCTTAATAGGGTCATATACAATGCCTGCCTTATCAAAAATACATCTTTGATTACCAAAATTCTTGTTGAGATTATCTCTTCCTTTTACAAAATTTTCAAGAGTTTTATTCAAATCATCAACATTGTTTTTCAAAACAATTTTCTCACTAGAAATGGTATTGAGGTCGTTTTTCAAAGCAAGGTTTTTTTTCTTCAATTCATCCACATGCTAGATAAAGATGCAACTAACTTCTTTAACACATTATTTTTGGCACATACTTTTCTAAACTCATCACGTAATTCATTGAAAGCACTCTCAAGTTCTTCATAATTAACAGTTACCTCATCTTGAGTGGTTTCTTCATCTCTAAGAGCCATTAGACAAAGGTTGACTACTTCATCATTTTCAATTTCATCATTTGAACTATCATCATCACTTTCTCCCCAAGCTGCTATTATGGTCTTCTTGTTCCTTTTGTAGTCTTTTCCAAGTTTCTTCAATTTTGGACAATCCATCTTGATGTGGAGCTCATCTAATTCAAGAGTTGAGAGGTTCATTGCTTCAATAATGGCTGTGACTTTAGCCTCCTAATTCTTTGGTAAACCGCTAAGAATTTTTCTCACCAACTCACTGTTAGTATTTGTTTTGCCACGAGATTTCAAAAAAAAAATCAATTTCAGTAAATCTAGTAAACAAGCTTGAAATAGATTCATCATATTTCATTTTAAACAATTCATAACTATGAACAAGTATATCAATATGAGATTCTTTAACTTAGTTGGTGCCTTCATAAGTAACTTCAAGTTTGTCACAACTAGATATTCTATTATATTTCTTAGAGTCTAAACCACATACAAGGATGAGTTTTGCTTTGGCGTTGGCTTTCAACAATCAATGATCCTTCTCATCACATTCATCTTCGGTTTTAGGCACACTAATGTTGTTCACTAATTTGGTAGGGATTTTGGGACCAAGGGTGACTATAATCAACATAGCATAATCGGTGGCTTGAAGATATAGGGTCATCTTATCCTTCCAATAGCTATAGTTATTTCCATCAAACAAGGGTGGCATATTGGTGGCTTGACCTTCAACAGTGCTAGTACTAGCTACGATTGCCATGGATCGAAAACTCTCAAATGGTTAAACCTAAGCAAGAGTCTAGATTCTGATACCAATTGTTACCTAAAAGATAACCTAAGAGGGGAGTGAATTAAGTTTTTACAAAAAAAAAAAAGAAGATAAATAAATAAAATAAAATAAAAAATACTAATACCCCAATAAAAATTACTACTAGTATAGCAAAATATTAATAAGATGTTTAGAAGCTTAAGATGAACAAGCAATAGATATATAGCTAATGAAAGGAAGATAACTTGATTAATTACAAAGAGAAAATATCAGTGAATGATTTTTGACTTAACAGATTGTGATATAGATAAATAAGCAATTATAGTTCTTAACACTCAATGAAAGATAAATATCAGATAGCTATATAAGGTGAGTGATGAGATTTGATGATTAGCACAACAATAACAAATACTTTGTCAGCTATATTAGTGAAGTATTGTTAACACAGAGAAGTTTGTCAAGTAAGGTAGATAGCACAAAATATTAGATAGCTGTATAGTTGAAGAGATTAGATGATTAGCACGAGAACAACAATTACTCTAACATATATAGCAATGACAAAATCAACACAGTGAGTATATCAGATAGTTATATCAGTAAAGAAAATAAAAGAGATTAGAAAAGATGAGGCAAATAGATTTATAGTGGTTCAGTTTCAACCAAACCTACATCTACTCCTTAAGCTTCACTTGAGATTTTTCACTATCTTCTAGCTTTACAGGGGTACTAGCAATATCTTCACAAATGGAGCAATCCTCCACAGATTTTTCACAGACTTTCCAAGTCCAAACCCTTGCACTCCTTAGGTGATTCTCATTGACACTCAAAGAGTCAAGAAACCTAAGTGTACTACACTCTTACAAGATTGAAATGAAGATGTTTTTTCTTTTAAAGAAAGTTACAAAATTAATCTCTCAAAGATAGATATACAATATTGAAGCTCAAAGTTTTTTGTAAATCCTCTTACAAGAATATATGTTTAAGGCTAAAGGCTTTGTATATTTTATGAAGGAGAAAGAAATAACAGTTGAAGAACACTTTAGAGAATAGAGAAATATGAGAATGATGAAAGATTGTGAATTGTGTATAGCACGTTGTATCTCTTCTGTATCAGTTGTTTGTCTCAGCTGCTTGTTTAGAGCTCAGTGTATAATACAGATTTGAGTGCTCTATTCTTCTGTTCTTCTGACAATGCCCATTCTTTTATTCCCGTTGAAGAGATAGGTTGGTGATGGCTGAGAATAATATATAAATCATTACATAGATATTCCCTAACGTTTTGCCCGTTAAGTGATGGGCTATCTAATGAAAAACCTTTGTTTTCTCTTCTCAGCATCTGTTATATATAACAGTTCTCTGCACAGTGGACGTCCTCCCAAATGTCCCAAGTGAAGTTCTGTGTCTGTGGGTTGTCCGCCTGGATGTCCCATGAAGTTTCGATCGTCAAGGTTGTTATTCGCGGTTGTCAAGCATACTGTGTTCTGACGTCCGAAGCGAAATATAACTGAACTAGAATGAAACTGGGCCGAAATGCCCTGGCCAAACATCTGCCCAGTTGTCCAAGCCTGCTCAAAGCTGCAGAAGAAAATTGCCAAAATTTGGCCTGATCAGTCGACCGGCCGATCATCTGGCCAGTCGACTGCCTTGTGTCGGTTTTGGCCTCCTGTGTTTTGCTGCTGCTCTGATGCATTGGTTTGGTACCTGTTTAAGCCTCATTTAGAACCTCCAAATGACATGATTAGTATATAAACAAGGATCAAAATATCATGGAATAAATCATAAGAATTTAATCTATTTTGATCCTCCAAATAAATCAAAACAAAATAAAAAACAATCATCAAAATACAATATGTCTAATAGGGCTTTTTATCTCCATCATCATAATTATGTTCTATTGACACCAATTTCTCATAATCAATACTAAAATATAAGACTTACTCTTTTTATTTAAAACCCTAACCACCATCTGCATGCATTTCGAAAATCTCTCCACAAAATCACATTTTTCATACAATAGAAAACACCACATATCTATTTATAAGGTTGTATTGAAGAGAGTCAAAGAAATCCCTACTTCGCAAAGTGAAAAGGAGAAAACTCAAAAATTCACCAGCGACGAAAAGACGAACTGCTTAGATAAAAGAAAGATTTTACTGTGCTCTACGTTTGGTATATGAAACTAGGGTCAAAGGTGGTTAAAAATGGATAAAATTGAGGGTTACTGAGCTTGGAAGCTCAAAAATGACCAAAGGGAGAGAGGGAGAGGGAGAGGGAGAGAGAGAGAGAGAGAGAGAGAGAGAGAGAGAGAGAAAAGTGAGGAAAATTGAGCCAAAAATGACTTTTAAATGACTGATTTCGAACAGATCGCTCAAGTTGTGAAACGAGCGTGGGAGATATAAGACTGCTCAAGCAGTAAAACATATGCTCAAGTGAAGAAAACAAACTCCCAGTATCTCAGACTGTAAAATAAAGTACTAGGAGTCCCAATAGACTGCTCGAGTGGTAGTCCCACTGCTCAAGCGAACAGGGATTTTTCAGAAGTGTTACAAACGCTTCATAGCCTCCTTAGATTTGACTTTTCAATAATTTTCTCATTTTATTATTATATAGAAATACAATTAAAAAATTTATTTTTTCAATTAATTATATTCAATAATTTTTTTTTGACATGGGAGTATTTATAATTTTTCAAAGTATAGGAAACAATCTATATTTTTAGCAAATTTCAGAAGTGTATTCGTAATTTATTCTATATAATTTTTTTTTTTGGGGGGGGGTGTTCTAAGATAGCAAACACAAATATCAATATTGAGATAAGGTTTTTTTTTTTTAAATGATTTTATTTATTTATTTATTTATTTTTGTTTAGAGAAAAAAATACGTGTATCCATGTGTGTTATGATCTGTATATGTGTCTGTAAAAAAATATATTAAACCCTTTAAAATATGAAAAATGCTATGAATTGCACTTTAATTATTTGGAATTTATTCTGAAAGGGATTATATGGTTGAAATTAAAATTGTGTAATATAAGGTTTATGTATGAATAAATTTGAACTACAAGATAATGATTATGGTTAATTTCTAGATAGTAAGTATGAATTTGTAATATTACTATTAAAATATTTTACATATAGGCATGTTTCAAACAATTTTTTTATGTTAAAATATTTAATAAAGATAAAAAAAATTACAATAATCAATAAAACAAAATATTACATTCTACACATTAATCATTTATTTTATTCTTTTACAATCATTTATTCAACTACAAAATTAAAAGGGGGATGCACCAATAAATCCCAAATTAATAACTTATGCACTGTTTAGTCCTAAAAGTTTTTTTATAGACTGAAAGGTCCCATTACAATGTTAATAACATCAGATACAATATTAATAACATCAGAGTCATGTTACAAACATTGGATTTCAAACATCTAATGTTCATCAAATTTCAATAATGTTTGAAAATATAGGATGAAAAACATCTAATGTTCATCAGATTTCAATAAATTTTGAAATTATAGAATGAAACATCAGATCATTTACATCATTCACATCATGTTGATGTAAAAATGGGACTAAATGGAGCATAAGAAAACTTTTAGGACTAAATGGTTCAACGTTTAAAAAACTAGGACTTATGGGTAAATTTTCCAAATTAAAATTTTACAAATTATCTCAAATATAACTTTTTTTTTATCTCATAAAATAATCAAAATAAAATTTAAAAACTAATTAAAATAATCAAAATTTTAAAGAATACAATAATAACATTTAGTGTGTTTGGTTTCAGTTTTCTGAAAATTGAATTTTTTATTTTTTGTATTTTTTAGTGAATATTTTTTTAAAATTTTAAGAATTTTTTTTTTTACTTTTTTAGATGTACATTACTTAGATGTATATTACTTAGATGTATCTAACCAGTAAAATATTTGTAAAAAAATACTTTTTAAAAATTAATAAATACACAAAAAAATATTAAAAAATGTATTAAATTTTTATTTTTTTATATATTTTTAGTATTTAGTAAAAAAAATTTAAAAATCATAAATATTATGTTTTTTAAATATATTTGTGTTAGATACGTTTAAAAATTAAAAAAAATATTTAAAATATTAAAAAATTCAATAAAAATAAAAAATAAAAAAATAGAATTTTTCGAAAAGTAAATTGTGAAAATTGAAAAAAAGTGAAAAAAAAGAAGAAGAAAAATTCTGGATATATTTGGTTTGAGTTTTAGAGATGAGTTTTAGAGATGAGTTTTAGAAGAAAAAAAAATTCAAAAAATTGTTTGATTTGAGATTTTTCTCAAAAAATTTCTAAATCACTTTCTCTCTTACACATCATTCAATCACTTTATCTCTCTCCTCTCTTCTTCTCAATCACTTTTTTTCTCATACACATTTACTCAATTATAATAAAATATCAAATCATCCTAAACTCCCAAACTTCAAAATTACTTTTAAAATATAAACTAAACAAACCAAAAAATTTTCTAAACTTTCTTTCCAAATTTTTTTTCAAAAATAATTCTCCCAAAAACAAGCCAAACAACAACTCTATCTTCTTCTTTTTTTTCTTTCTTTTTTTTTTTTTTTTTTTTTTTTTTTTTCAGCTGTCTTGACCAATGGTGCATATCTGTTGAACGTCGATTGTGATCACTACTTCAACAACAGCAAGTGTCTTAAAGAAGCCATGTGTTTTATGATGGATCCTGCCTATGGGAAGAAAACCTGCTATGTACAGTTCCCACAGCGGTTTGATGGCATTGATTTGCACGATCGATATGCTAATCGCAATATTGTCTTTTTTGATGTAGGTTCCACCTGACTCATCACGTGTGATCACCGTGAAAATGATTTATGTCAACATTATGTTATTATGTTATATTATTATTAAATTATTCTTTGTTTTGGTCCTATTTTACAGATCAACTTGAAAGGATTGGATGGAATCCAGGGTCCAGTCTATGTGGGAACTGGTTGTTGTTTCAACAGGCAAGCTCTTTACGGGTACGATCCAGTCCTAACAGAGGAAGATTTGGAGCCGAACATTATTGTTAAGAGTTGTTGTGGTTCAAGGAAGAAGGAAAAAAGAGGCAACAAGAAATACATGGATAAAAAGAGAGTGGCAAAGAGAACAGAATCCACCATTCCCATTTTCAATATGGAGGACGTTGACGATGGTGTTGAAGGTGGGTCTTCATAAGAAAGTTTTGAACCTTTCTTTTTAAGTTTACATGCTTTGCACTCGCAATAATCCTTTCAATTTTGGTGACATTGAAAAGGGTTCTTTAAGCAATAATGCTTCACACACAATAATCTCGGGCAACAAGAGGTCAAATTTGACTACACATTATACAATCATACATGAATGCTACCAAATGCCCTAATGGAAAGCAAGGAGGAACATGAAAGGGGGAGTTTAGGGCAAGTTCTACACATCTTATTCGATTTTGGACAGTTATGAAGATGACTAGATTTTTATCCAACATTAATTTGACAAAATCTTTAGGACACCAAATTTGACAAAATCTTTAGGACAGCAAGTTTCAGACAAGCGATTTTGACTTTGAGCCAATTCATCCAATTTATAACTTTTCTAGGTATTGAATTCCTGCTAATTTGACCAACGTTTGAAACTGTGAATTTTTAGTTGACTGTATTCCTTTCATTCTGCAGCGTATGAAGAGGAGAAGTCACTTTTGATGTCTCAGAAGAGCTTAGAAAAGCGATTTGGTCAATCTCCGGTTTTTATTGCTGCAACCTTTATGGAGCAAGGTGGCATTCCACCAACAACCAATCCCGCAACTCTTTTAAAAGAAGCAATCCATGTTATTAGCTGTGGCTATGAAGACAAAAGTGAATGGGGCAAAGAGGTAGATTAAGATAAAATTGCATTTAGCATACCTAATAGGCTTCTTTTACTGATTTATTTTTATTTTATTTTTTGAATATTGAAACTAATCAAACCTCTCTCTTCATCTCTCTTCCAATCAGATTGGATGGATCTATGGTTCTGTGACAGAAGATATTTTGACTGGATTCAAGATGCATGCACGAGGATGGATTTCGATCTATTGCATGCCTCCTCGGCCTGCATTTAAGGGGTCTGCTCCAATTAATCTTTCTGATCGTTTGAACCAAGTTCTTCGGTGGGCCCTGGGATCGATTGAGATTCTTCTGAGCAGACATTGCCCTATATGGTATGGGTACAGCGGGAGATTAAAGCTTTTGGAGAGGCTGGCATATATCAATACCATTGTTTATCCCCTCACCTCTATCCCTCTCCTCGCTTACTGTGTACTTCCTGCTGTTTGCCTTCTCACCGGAAAATTCATCATTCCTGAGGTAAGTAAACAATTATGCTTTATGCACCTTTCAAGAACCAAATTATCATTTGTTAGTTGCTGCGAAAATCTATTTGTATATGCAAATGGACTGGTATAGAGGGAGACACTTTTGGAACTATGGTATTTGAAATGTGAATTGTTTTAGTATGTAGAATGGGAACGGGAATGCAATATGCCGCATGCTGTAAATTGTCGTATGATAAGGGCAGTTTTTTTTATAATTTACAGTATAAGCTATTAAGGTACCTCTAATCTTGAGTAATTTTATTTTTATTTTTATTTTTATTTTTTTAACAATTAGACATCCAATAAAATGTAAGTTATTTTTTTCTTTCCTTCTTTTTTTTTTTCTTCTTTTATTTATAAATTAATTATGTAGCAACACATTTCTATGAGCATTATGACTCATTTTTTATGTCGTCATGTCAAAACTTCACTCAATGTAGATTTTTGTTTATTATATTTGATTTTTTACTACTAAGGAAACCTTAAGAAAATATATTGGGGAAAAAAATTTGAGAGATCGCTTTGGATTGCTAAATTTGCCGTTTTGGAACTAAAGTGTTCCATGTTTTGGAATGTGTGTTTCCAAATGTAATTCGCTGGAGTAACTGTGTTTTCAAGTAACACTGGTTTGGAATATAACTGACCAAATCTCTCCAGTTATATTTCTAATTCAACTAATGAATGTACAAACATGGGGAGAATTACAAATTAGACTTATTCCTATTTCTTAAAATAACATGATGTGCGAATGCTGAACATGCGGTTATGTGCTTCCTTTGCTTACATGTATCCCTCGGCATTTATTTTGATGCCCTACTTGTTAATGATTTTCTTAACGAGTTGGTTACTACTTTTGTTCTTGGCAGATCAGCAACTATGCTAGTATGTGGTTTATTCTTCTTTTCGCATCCATTTTTGCTACTGGAATATTGGAGCTTAGGTGGAGCGGTGTGGGAATCGACGACTGGTGGAGAAACGAACAATTCTGGGTGATTGGTGGTACATCAGCTCATCTCTTTGCCGTCTTCCAAGGGCTCTTGAAAGTACTTGCTGGGATCGATACCAACTTCACTGTCACCTCAAAGGCATCTGATGAGGATGGTGATTTCGCAGAGCTTTACGTGTTCAAATGGACGTCTCTTCTCATCCCTCCCACCACAGTCCTTATTTTTAACTTGGTGGGTATAGTGGCTGGTGTTTCCTATGCCATAAACAGTGGGTATCAATCATGGGGCCCTTTATTCGGCAAGCTGTTCTTTGCCATTTGGGTTGATTCTCCAAAGGTTGTGTCTCCCAGCGCACATGCCTTCAATTAATATATTCTTATTATTATTATTATTACTATTATTTAAAAAAAAAAAAAAAAAAAAAAAAACCCATTTATTTCTCGCAAATCAGTCATCTCACACATTATAACAAATTACACTACAAGAAGCTATAATATATATACTCCCACTAAAAGAGAACCAATATTGCATTCCAAAGCAGCAGCAGAACCCATATGGTGAATCCTCCCGATCTGAATTTGGACTCGTTTGTTCCGACTCCTTGCTTAACCCTCTGCATAAAAACTCCTCCCACATCAGCTGCAGAAACTATGGTTCCTCCCAAGACCTCAATGATCGTGAAAACGGCTCACAACATTCAGTAGTTCGTCAATTCATGGACGACTGGCCTAAAAACCACACTGATCATCATCATCGCTCTGCCGTTTCATGGCCCAATGTCGATCTACAGGCAGACAGGACCCAACTATCAATTTCAATACCTGTGGCTGCCTCCTCTGATCCCTCTAATGAAAAACTTGCTCTCTCACCGCTGAGATTGTCCCGAGAGCTTGAGATGGGTTTGGGAGTGGGCAGTGTAGTGAGTGAACCAAACCAAAGGCAAGTGAATTGGATACCTATATCGTGGGAAAGTTCACTGGGTGGACCTCTTGGAGAGGTATTGCATAGCACTAACAACAGCAGTGGAGGTGATTGTAAGAGCTCATCGGCTCTTAACCTTATGACCGGAGGCTGGGACACCAACCCTAGCGCCCAGTTAGCATCATCTCCTACAGGAGTCCTGCAGAAGATGACATTTCGGTCACTTTCTAACAGCAGTGCTGGGAGTAGTCCGAGAGCAGATAACCACAAAACCCATGAAGAGAATTCATCCTTGTTGCCAGCATCATAATCATTTGACCTCCAACTAGGAAGATGATAATGGAAAGGAAGAAGGGTTTTTTTTTTTTTTTTTTTGTATGAAGCTTTAGAGAGAGTGAGAGAATTTGTTTAGTTCTGTAATGTGTTTAATTTATGGATAATGGATTTGCTTAGTGGTAAAACATGACTTTGTAAAACCCTTCAATTGCTATTTTAGGTAATCAATTAATGTTGTATTGTTGTGGATGACGACGACGATCTCAAGGTTTTGTTTGGGTTTTTCATGTGCACATGTGATGTTGGTAGATTGTTTTTATAGGGAATTGCTTCTAAGTAGGTTGGAGGCATGTTGGTCGTTGGGTGGTTGTTAAGATGTTAAATGTGGGTGTCTAGTTTCAAGGCACCCAACAGCCCTAATAACATGTGCAGTGATCCGTCCCCCAAGATCTTGGTCCCAGTCTAAAGGTCTTTTCACATAGCAAATTAATTGAAGGAGTTTGGATATAGGGTGGGATAGATGGACACATAATTTTGGGGTCTGGATCCCATGCTATTGTTATCCAACAATAAAATTAAGAGTTTCTTTCAATTTGGCCATTCAATTTGTGAGAGCATTTGGGTTTTACCGACCTATTTTTTAATTGATTTAGGTGATTCAAACGGTTTATTTTTTAAGATTTATTGAGAGGAATATTTATGTAAAAAATCAAAATGATCAAACATCGATAGCTATATATTTGAATCAAATTTGTATTTCAAAAACTGAATAGCTATTCTTGAGATTATATTTGTCTTCCATTTTTTTAAAACAAATATTAGTCAAACATATAGTTACTGATGTCCAATTATCTTGATTTTTTACATGAATATTCTACTTAACGAGTCTTAAAAAGTGAACCAGTTTAGATCACCAAAATCGGTCCCAAAATGAGCGTATCAAGTCCAAACACTCTCTCAAATTGAGATGACAACTTGAAAATCCTAAAACTAAGCAGACATGCAAAATGAAGAATGAAACACAAATATTCCACAACACACCTTTTGTGAGATATCTTTGTTTTATTTTGTATTTTGTATCTATGCACCTACAGCACTGCTGGCTATCTAATATTGTTGATATATTTTGAACCACAAGTACTGTTATCTAATGTTGTAAAATAATTAAGATTAAACATATTCGATTTTGATGACATGAACATAAAAAATAAACAAAATAGAAGATTCCTACTGTGAGTTGTGAGTACGTTCTCTCTTTGAGAGAGGAAGAGAACATGAGGCAAAATGAAGAGAGCAGAAAGTTGCCCAACCTTATGGAAATCCAAGAGCCACTAGCTTTGGGTGCACCAAAATGGATATGGGTTGTGGGACAATGACCCGGCCATACCCAAAGACAAGCTTCACAAAGTTCTATGACCCATGGACCTAGACCTGGTTCGGTCCAATCTGGGTGCCATTGGGGTTGCCCAACCATATGGAAATCCAAGAGCCACTAGCTCTGGGTGCACAAAATGGATATGGGTTGTGGGCCAATGACCCGGCCCAAGCCCAAGCACATGCTTAACAAAGTTCCACGACCCATGTAGATAAACGTGGTCCGGTCCAGTCTGGGCAACAGTGGGGTGTGTGTGTGATAATTTTTAATAACAATTTTGGTCCATAGTCTTGGCACAATTCCATCCACCACTTATCCATAACTCACTTCCTTCAAAAAATTTAGATGCCCAAAGGGCCGAAACCCTTGCAAAACTTTAGGATATAAATACTCATCAATGTATTCAACTTTCGCCAATGTGGGATAAGTGAATTTTCACCTTCCAAAAACCTCTACCATTATGCCCACTTTATGAGACAATGTGTATTCAATTTTTAATGGTTTTATCCCATTTTTTGTGTGGTGTAACCCACTCAGACTTACCTCAATTGATAGTTGGATCCTACTTTAATTTCGTATTAAAGTGGCAGAAAAACTACAATTTTCCAACAACTAGAGTTACACAAAATACCTACAAAACTCGATTATCGAACCAATTTAACATCTATGGGTTGAGTTGAGATGGTTTTGGCTTTTCATTATATTGGTTCAATTTTTTATCTTAAAATCAGCCTGATAAAATTGAATTGAAACTCGATTTAGACATGACCCTATATAAAATATAAAATTTTTATTTATATTCACGTCTTTATATAATTAGTCTAATTGGTTTGTTGAAAGGAAAAAAAAAAATGGTCTTCATACAAAAGATTTTGTTAATCAAAATTTATTTTCGTCAAGATTCTTCTGACCCATCTGTGGAGGAGCTCTTTGTAGACGTTCCCGAACGTCCCGAGAGGAATCCTGTTTTGTTCATTTGGGCTTACTACAGTTCGGACTCAATGTCACGGTCCTGTATCTAATCTCGCAAAGTGCAATGCAAGACCGATGAATCATCAAAGAGTCCAAATCCAGCAAATCGTTTTGAAAAACTGATTTTTAGAAAGAAGTGCTAAACATGGACTGCTTTGCCAGATACAGAGTTGCCACCTAAATATTTTATTTTGGGGGAATTTAGGAAACCCTGGCTCGTGCCTAAGGCCACGTGTCCGTCATCATCAAAGTTGCCTCGGCTCGGGAACTTGGGTACGATTGGGGAAGGTCACTTCGCAAGCACCCCCGCTTGCCCAATCAAAGATCGGCCTCTACTAATCATGATGTCAAGTTTTTGAAAACACATGTGCTCTTATTCCGGTTTATTAGCCTAGAATTACTATGTGATGTGCACAGCAAAACAAGTATGGATTGGATTGCCTAAGTTGGAACAAAGCATCGCATATCTGTTTATTTCAAAAATGGATTGAAATTTGCTACTCGCAAGTAGGCTAAAACACGGGTTTCGACGAATTTATTCCAACTCAAGCAACCCAACCTTCACCCACAGGCATTCAGGCAGGTATATCACATAAGCACATAGTCTCATGGTAAGCATGCTATCATGGCAGTCACTCACACAGATGCAAGGATGCCAAAGCATAAATACTCACCGAGTACTCCAAGCCAAAACAGAAACTAGTTAGTAATCAATGCATGATCCTAGTTCATGTTAAGATGGCTAATGCAACACATGCAAAAATACAACTAGGATAAGCTCGGCTATTCTAAACATGGCATATGAAATGCAACAAATAACATGTATTCAACTTGAAATTGAAATACAATGCAGTTAGCATGATGCGCCGAGCCCGGTGCATGCAATACAGATGAATGATGCAAACATGTGAGCATAAGTATGCTAATTGAAACATGCCCTAAACTAACCATCAAAAGCTAGTAAATAAAAGGAAGAAAGACGTGGGGTTGGAAGACATACATCACACACATGCATACTTATTACAACATTGCCCTCCTCGGAGGATCCGAATAATACAAAACCAGATGAATAATGAACTACAGCTAATTATTACACGACACTAACTAATTAACAAATTTAACTACGCAAGCATGTAAACTAAATGAATGTGACTGCCTCAGCTCTGTTTTGGATGACAATGGATGCATGCATGCTCAAGTCACCTCATCGGGAAATCCATCGCGATGCTTCATCTCGCCTTTGTATGCAATTTATTTTAGAAACTTGCACGAAGCTCCAAGAGGCTGAAACTCCACTCTGGGAAGTTGTGGGAGGGCTGCCGACCAGCCAATGGCATGGGAGACCACTTGCCAACCACCCCTTTGTGGTGGAGACCAAAAAGGGTGGTCGGCCTGCCAGAAAACCTGGTCGGCCGACCACTTTCTGTCCCTGGATTCTGGTTTTCTGCAACACAAAGCAATAGGGAAGCATGGCAAGGTATTTTCAACAAATGTGTGCTCGACCACTCTCCCCGTCATAGCATAGGCTCTAGGAAGTGTGACCCTCGATCCTCGGACCCCCAATCACGTATCTCGATGCATGATGGCCAAGGAGTCGAATTGCACGACTTAATGTGACATGAATGCACAAATGAACACAATAAGACCTAAACTCCATCATGGGTAATCCGGAGTGTCGGCGACCGAGAATCGAGGTACGTTTCGTCACTTGGAGTACGAAACATCCCTCGTTTCCCATGTTTGGACTAAAACCTACTCCAAACACTATGCAACAACTAGAATGGCATGGCATGCAAACACAATGCAACAACTAGTATGCAATCCTAAACGAAATACAACTAAGATATGCAAACATGAAAGGAATGGCATGCAAAGTTGCAACTAGCATACGCAATACTATGAACTACGAATGACATACTCAATGCACATGAACTAAACAATGGCATACACAATGCACATGTGAAGACTAACAAACACAATGAGATGAACAAGGCATGCTCGATGCAATGATCAACTCATGCGACAACATGGACTATGTGGCATACACAATGCAAGATGGACTTAAACCAAAGTGAATGGGCCTCGGCCACACCCAAATCAATGGCCAAACATGATGAAATCAAAGCAACAAGACACATAAGCATGCACAATGTAAAGGCTCGAACCTAAGGCATCAAATGCCACTCTGCCAAAGCATGGCAAGGGATGAAATATAGTATACAATCATACATCAGCTCTAAAATGATATGCAAGATGGTCCCGAATCATGCAAATATGTCACACAATGCATGCTAGATGGCCCGAATACCGAAACTAGTGAAGTGCGTTACACTAGAGGTATACAAAGCAATGCACAAATGGAAAAACCAGCCCCAAACAAAACCCTAGGTAGGTCCAAGACAGTGGGAAAATGGCCTAAGATGATGGCTCAAAATGCATGGAAATGAAGCTCATGCAATGGTCCAAAAACGAGGCTAACTAGCACGACTCTCAAACGCATTTAAAGAGTGGAAAACATGGGAATATGGCATACATATAAGCTCTGAAATATGATGCACAATGGCCCCAAAACATGGAAACACCTCAACATAAGCATGCAATAGGCTCCAAAACTCAAAGCTAGGCAAGGTTATTGAACTACAACCATGCATAGCAAGCATTATTTGACCATGAGGCATAAAAAAAAAAAGCTAAGTCAGTCCAAAACATGCACAAAATCAGTTTAAAGCATAGCCAAAAGGTGCTAGAATCAAGGACCAAAATAGCATGCAACACAAGCTAGTAAAGAGAATTTGCACTACAAGTATATGAGGCAATCAAGTGGCCACCAAACCAGCAAAATTCAGAGGTATGACATGCCAAATAAAGCCCAAAAACCCACTGAAATATGGTCCATGCATGCAAGAATGATAGGCTCCTTTGATAGGCTATAAAGAGGGTTGTTCTACACATGCAAGATGGACACCTAAAATGGCAAAATGGGCTCTAGATAGAGCCTATGTAGGTCCTAAAAACCACCAAAAAAGGCCTGAAACATGGCTTGGAAACATGAAAATAAGGGCTCCTTTGTTAGGCCAAAAGTGCTAGTAAACAAGACAAGGGGTGAGAGGGTCACCCCTCTCTGATTTTGGTTCTCAAAAACACATATTAACCACTGAAAATCTGCTAGATTTCAGTGGTCAAAAGGGCCAACAAAGCTCGACACAAAGGCCCTAATGCATGGCTTAAAGCAAGATGAAATGAAGCATGCAAGGGGGTAGATGACCCCCAACAGAAAAATGGTCTAAACAAACGTGTTAAGGACCTCAAAATAAGACTTTTTTGAGTTTATGACAAAGCCCAAATATGCTTGCAAACTAGGCTAAGAGATGGAACAAAACAATGCCAAAAAGAGGGAAATAGAGTGTTACCCTTGTAGCCAAAGGGACCAGCAGCTTCTAGACCAAAACAGCAAGCCTTCAACCTCTGAAAATGGGCTCCAAGATACTTAGGTTGATAGTGGAGGTGTTGTGCTAGGAGGTGGTATGCAAAAGGGGCAGGAACTATAGAGCTTTGAAGCTAAAATATAGAGACAAAGGGAGAGATATACTGTATGCCCAAAAACCAACTTCTCAACCCTTACAAAGGAAGAGGAGCTCTTCTTTTATAGAGGAACAAAGGTCCAAGCTTCCTCAAGAAGCTTGTGCAAAGGTCCAAGCTTCTTGAGGAAGCTAGAGCAAAAGGGGTCAAGCTTCTTGAGGAAGCTAGTGCCAAAGGGTCAAGCTTCTTCAAGAAGCTAAAAAAGGTTCAAGCTTCTCTTAGAAGCTTAGAGCAAAGGGCCAAGCTTCTTTAAGAAGCCAAAAAAAGGTTGCCAATCCTCCATACACGCGTATGGATGATGCAGTCTGTGCCTTCCAGCTGGCACACACTCACAAAGACAGAAAAGGGGGAAGTAGGCCGACCAGTTCAAAAGGTTCAAGTGAGAAAAAAGTGGTCGGTAGCCCTGATTGGTGGTCTCCCAAGTGAGTGCAAGCTAGTGGTGTGGTGGGAGACCAGCAATTGTGGCCCAAAAGTGAGGGAGACCAGCTACCTGATAAGAAAATTGGCCGGCGGGAAAAGTGGTTTCCAAGGAGAAAAGGTGGTCTCCCACCCTTGTACCACCTTCCAAACAATGAAAATAGGGTCCATGCCAAAAATGAACCAATAGGGTCCATGCCAAAAATGAACCAAGACGGATGCAAAACGAGGGTTCGGGGGCCAAAACGCGCAGCCGGGTGCCCCGAAAACTGACTTTTAAGCGTCGAAAGTGGCGTGCGACCACGAAGGTGGTCTCCCGGGCCACAGTGTCCCTCTAGACAGAGGAAACAAGGTGTGTGCCAAAAACCGTGCCAAACGGAGAAAGTTAAGCTGTACCGAACCGAGGCACACGGCCGACGGCTCTGAAAATCAGAAATTGGTCTCCAAACAGGAACATTGGCCTACGACCACGAAACATAGCCTAAGCCCACTGAGAGATGGTCTACGAGACTTCTCCCTTCATTTGGGAAGAGAAAACAGAACCTGGTTTGCAAACCAAGGCAAAGCACAAAAAGAGTCCCGATGTCCAAGGGTAAGGCTCTTAGCCGAAACTTCGAAACCTCAGAATGAGCACAACATGCACCATCACCGAGCCTCAATCAATGACGTCTGAGTCTTAAGGTCGGCCAAAAATGGGGTGTCTACACTCTTTATGTCCCCTGAAGGTTCTTTGCATGGGGGTTTGGGGGCTCCAATGACTGATATCACTCAAGGCCAAACTCTACCTCATTCAGAACTTGGCGTGATCCATTTTCACCACTGCCACATCCAACTTCTAGCTCATTATCACATAATCTTCTCAGCAAAGGAATCTCTCTTTTGAAACAAGTTCTACTTGGACTGCATTATGCTACCTGTGACATTCACCTTTTTGTTATAGCCAAGGAGTCTACAGAAAGTTCGCATATGCCCTCTTGCTGGACGATGTCTGAACCCACTTCAACTATCCATCCTACCATGATAAATTATACCTAACCTTTTTCTTCCTCAGACCCTTGTCAAGAAGAAACTTCATTATTGTTGGGTCAAACCTTGTTTAATCCATCAAGTACCCACACTAGTCTTATTGAAGCTCAACCCCTTGTCATCATGGGCCCAAATGTTTCGGCCCAAAATACTGAGTCCCTTGGTCAAACACATAGCAACCAGTAGTACCCAGTTACTTTATCCAGTGTTTTTTCTAGTGATTTGTGTTTCCCATTGTATTGCCCCTAATTTTACAAAATGTATTGCTTCTGAGGGAGAAGAAGAGCCACATTCTTTGCCAATTGATGAACCAACTCTCCAACCTATCTTGGCTCCAATTCCTCTTCAGTTTAGCTCAACAGCTCCATCATCATCAATGATCACTATGAATAAACGCTCCCCTAATTTAGAGCCAAAACTTTCCAGTGGTGGTAAGAGACCTAGACTCATTCCTTATTCTCAAATGGATTCTCCTCTATGTATTTTAGATCTTCGTGATTTTCCCTTTTGTTTTGATTCTGGTTCCTTGTCTTTCTCTTTGTCCCCTCAGCCCTTGTCTTGGTTCCCTTCCTCTTTTCTTATCCCTTTTGAATCCAACTAGGGTTTCGGTGGTTGTCCCATAACAATCCCACTTAGCCCAATGAAAATTGTAAGCTGGAACTGTAGGGGTTTGGGTCAGCCCTTGACAGTTCAAGCTACATTTAAACTGATCTGCTCTCATGCTGCTGATCTAATATTTCTTATGGAAACAAAATCTAATTTGATTTATGTACAGCCTAAGTTTTCTAAATCTAGATTTTTTAATTGTTTTGGAGTTGATCCCATTGGGCTTAGTGGAGGTCTTTGGGTAGGTTGGAAGTCTTATCCCAAACTCGCTTGTCTTGTGTCCTCTCCCAATTTTATTCTTGCTAAAATCTTAGATGAAATAGGTTTCTCTTGGCATATTGGTTTTGTGTATGGTCATCTGAATTTGGTAGATAGACCCCAAGTTTGGTCTTTTATCCCCTCTCATATCTAGAGTTTTTCCAGTCCTTTACTCTTGTGTGGGAACTTTAACCAAGTCCTCTTATATGAGGATAAATGGGGGGCTAATGCCTTTTGTGTTCCAGGAAGCTTCTTTTTCTTTTGGATAATTGTGGCCTTTTGGAACTTAAAAATTGTGGCTCTTGGTTTACTTGGACTAACAACAAAGATGGTGAGGCATGCACTTTTGAAAGGCTTGATAGGGCTTGGCGCAATCAAAGCTTGGTTAGCTTTATTTTCTAGAGCCTTTATGGTCAATCATGGTATTTTTCGGTCTAACCATGCTCCCATCTCAATTAATACGAGACCACCTTTTTATAGTTTCCCTAGACCTCTTTATTTTGAAGCTTGGTGGCTTCACCACTCTTTCTCCTTTGAAATCATCCAATTCATTTGGTCTCTACCTATTCATGGTCCTCCCCTATTTCGTGTCATTCAATACCTTAAAATCATAAATAATGTTCTCTCTAAATGGGGTAAAGATACGAATGTTTTACTCTCTTCTCAAATTGAATTGGTTCAATCTAAGCTTTCTTGTGTTCAAAATAATCTTTCTGCTTCCTTCCTTGCATTTGAAAAATCTCTTATAGCTAAGTTGGATTTTTTGTGGAATTGTGAAGAAACTTTTTGGGCTCAACAGGCTAAAGTCCATTGGTTAGCGTTGAGGGATAAAAACATGAAATTTTTTCATTCAATGATAAGAGTAAGGAGGTCTAAAAATCACATTTGGCATATAAAGTCTCCTTCTGGCTTTGTCATTCATGATGAAAAGGAAATCAAAAATACTTTCTTCGACTATTTCCAAGGTTTCTACTCTTCTAGTGAGGATCCCTCTAATCAACAGTTTTCTACTATAAATGTCCAAGCTTGAGAATTGAATTTCTATAAGAAGGGAGACCCCTTTCCCTTTCCAGAGGTTCTGAAAAGTTGATATACAAAACATATATCACTCTCTCTATATATATTTTACCTCTCTCTTCATATTTACCCTAGTTTTTGCTCAAAAGTGTATTTTCTTCATACTTTTGCACTAAAGCACCTACTAGAACACCATCCTTTTGTTGCTGAGGTACTTAGGAGCTAGTGTTACTGTTTTTGGACTGGTTTTGGTCAGAAAAGAGTGCTGGAGTTGTGTTCTTGAAGGTGTTCTTCAAGGGTGAGTCAACTAACCTTTAAACCCTTGTTTTGGTTTAAGCTTTTGGACCTATTTGCATGCTGATTTAAGCTTAAATTTCTACTGTAAAAAGTTCCAATTTTTCATGCTTGTAGTGTTTGTTTAAGGTCACTTTTGTGTTGGGGGTTGTCTACCCCCTTTTAGGCCTTGTTTGGTCTTGTTCTTGTGCCTTCCTTTTAAGCTATTGGGACCACCTTGTTTTGGCCTTCTCACCACTGAAATCCAAAGGATTTTCAATGATGGAAATGGTGTATTGAGATCCCAAATAGGAGAGGGTCATCCTCTCTCCTTATGTCTCATATGCTTGTATTAATGGCTCATAAAAGTAACATGTTTGTTATGCTTGTTTTGGCTCCATCTTAGCATGTATTAGACCTTATTTTAGCATGATATACCTCTGTCTAAGGTTGGTTTGATAGCCTCTTGCATGCACCATGCACTTGTAGTGCAATCCTCTCTATTGCCTTAACATGCATCTTGTGTTTGGATCATCATTCTTGCATGTTTTGGCTTAACTCAAAGAAGCTTTCCCTCATGTTTTACCATGCTTGAGCTCTGTTGGATGTTGTTTTAGTCATGCATGCGTTGCTTTGTATAGCCATAGTGCATTCTAGCTTGTTAGCTTTGAGTGTCCAAGTCACTAGCATGCATTGCTTAGACCATTTTCATGATTTGGCATCATTTCATATGTGATTTCAGTCTATATAGTGTGGTCATGCACTCACATTTGTCACATTTTCCATGCATTGGGAGTTTTGTGTTTTAAGCCTTGAACATAAGCCATTATGCATGTCTTATTACTTAAGCTTTTGGGATGCCATCTCAGTGGGTTTTTGGGCTTATTTTGACATTCCATAACTCTGATTTTTATTGGTTAAGTCATGCCATGCTTGGTCTTGGTAACTGCAGTGTAACCCTCTTTATTGGCCTTGCATGCATCATGCCTTATGCCCTTCATGTTGGCTTATTTTAGCTTTGGCCTATGCATGTTTTAGACTCATTTTGGCATGATCTAAGACTATTTTGGTTATCCTTGGCCTCTTGGGGTTTGATTCATGTGGCTTTGGTACAAGTTCCTATGCTAGTTTCAAGCTTTGAGCTCTCTTGCATGCCATACTTGTCTTGCTTGGTTGATTTGGCATCATTCCATACTTAATTTCAAAGCTTATAGTGTTGTTACACTTCCACTTTTGTCACCCTTTGAGTGCCTCTAAGGGTTGTGTTCTTGTTGCCTAGCTTGTGGACCAATATGTGTGCATGCATGTTTTGCCTTTTGGTGCCTTAGTTTTGGTGTTTTGGCCACTGATTTGGGCATGATTGAGATCTGTCCATTTTAGTTTAAGTCCATTTTGCATGTTGTTGCATGCTTGTTGTATTGCATGTTGTTGCATCACTTGGTACATTGCATGTTGTTACATGCTTGGTACATTGCATGTTGTTGCATGCTAGTTGCATTACATAACATTGTTGCATACTTGTTGCATGCCATGTTGTTTACATGTTTAGATTGCATTGCATTGTTTGCATGCCATTAGCTTTGTTAAGTTGTGCATGCATTGCATTGTGTTTGGTTTGGGTGTTAAGCCAAGCACGAGGAACGAGAGACGTTTCATACTTGAAGTGATGAAACGTGCCTCAATTCTCGGTCGCTGACCCTCTTGATCATGCATGATAGAGGTTAAGGCATTTATGTGTTTTTGTGTATTTCATCCATATTGATTTGTGCAACTCGGCCTCTTTGGCCATCATGTATCGAAATGCGTAATTGATGGCTTGAGAGTCGAGCACTACACTCTTTTGAGCTTCAAACATGATAAGGAGTGTGGTTGTACAAACATTTTCTTGCAAATGTATTGCCATGCCTCTGTTTGTACTCTATTGCAGCAAAAGGAGGAGTTTGTAGGAAGAGATGACCAATCGGCTATCTAGTGTACCGATCGGCTACAAATATTTGGCCGATAGTCTCAAAATTGGTCGATGACCATTATCCACTGGCCGATGGCCACCCCTCTTGGCCGATGTCCTCTTAGAATGTCCATGAGGTAGGTTAGAAGCATTACAGAAGTTGGCATAATTTTCAGAGGTGCAGAACAGTGCAAACAAAGGCAACATGAGGCATGTCAATGGATTTCTGAGCGAAGTCGATCGAGCATGCATATGCCCCTCTTCTCGAGGCCGTTTTAACTGCTTTGTATAGTTAATTAACTTGTAATTAATTAGTTAATGTGTTAGCTAATTTAATTCATTGTTGTAAATTCTTAACTATCTTAGCTTAGCTAATATTCAATTTGATTATGTAATAATTAGTCTAATTAGATTATTAGATTAGTTAGAATAGCTTAGTGTAGCTAGCTTGTATTATTCATTCGGACCCTCCGTCGAGAGGCCGAATTTTGTAATAAGTGTGCATGAGTGTGTGAATGTCTTCCAACCTCACGTCTTTCTCCCTTTTACTTAACTGCTTACGATGGTTAGTTCTAGGTCATGTTTTGATTAGCATCCTTATGCTTTCATGTTTGCATTCATTCATCTGTTTTGCATGCACTAGGCTCAGCGCATCATACAAACCGTATTGTATTTCAATATATTTACTTGAATACGTGTTCAACAGCATGTTATCAAGTTGCATTTCATATGCCATCTTAGAATAGCCGAGCCTATTTTAGTTGCATTTTTGCATGTGTTGCATTAGGCATCTTCACATAGCTAGGATCATGCATTGATTACTAACTAGTTGTTGTTTTGGCTCAGAGTACACTGTAAGTGTTTATGCTTTAGCATCCCTGCATGTGTGTTATTGATTGCCATGACAGCATGCTTGCCATGAGGCTATTTGCTTAAATGATATAACTACCTAAATGCCTGTGGGTGAAGGTTGGATTGCTTGAATTGGAACAATTGATTGAAATGCGAGTTTTTAAGCCCACTTGAGAGTGGCAAAATCATGTTTTTCTAAGCCCACTTGAGGGTGGCAAATCCACGTTTTAGCCTACTTGCGAGTAGCACCTTCAAACCATTTTCAAACAAACATGAGATGCTTTGTTCCAACTTAGGCGATCTAATCTATACTTGTATGTTGTGCGCATCACATAGTAAGCTAGCTAATAAACCGGAATAAGAATACATGTGTTTTCAAAAACAAAATACCATGCTTAGTAAAGGCCGATCTTTTTGATCGGTGGAGCGGGGGTGCTCATTACCTGACCTTCCCCTCTCGTACCCAAGTTCCCAAGCCGAGGTAACTTTGGTAATGACGGACACGTGGACTTAGGCACGAGTTAGGGTTTCCTAAATTTCTCAAAACAAAAACATTTAGGTGGCGACTCTGTATCTGGCAAAGCAGTCCATGTTTGACACTTCTTTATTAAAATCAGTTTTTCAAAACGATTTGGGGGATTTGGACTCTTTGGTGACTTATCGGTCTTGCATTGCACTTTGCGAGATTAGATTCAGAACTGTGACATTGAGTCCGAACTGTAGTAGCTAATGAACAAAACAGATTTCGGGTCATTCGCGCGCGAAGCCGTGGACGTTCGGGCATGTGTATAGTGGTTGAATTTATTCTAAGTATTCATGAACGAATTTTTGTATGTTTAAATTGAAGGTGATGGATGGAAGGTATAATTTGAGAAGTGTTAAGCCTAATGGCATAGGAGAAGAAACAACTGCTAACACAGCGGTAGTGGCGACTGCTACCGAGGCAACCAATACGGTGCAGGTTAATGTGAGAGAGATGATGGCTCAGTTACTTCAGGTTGTTTAGAACAATAATCAAGGCCAGCCGGGAGATCCCTTTGTGAAGAGAAACAAAGAATTTCGTTATTTGAGAGGTCAAAAATTCTCTGGAGATGGAGGACCCATTGTAGCTAATGCTTGGGTTGAAAAATGTGAGATGGTGTTTGGTCATATGCAGCTCACCGAGGTCCAAAAACAGGAGCTGCCGACACATCAGCTTGAGGGAGTAGCCCTATTTTGGTGGAACTCGTGGAAGTAGGGTCTAGATTTAACCACTTTGACTTGGGCAGATTTCAAGACTCGTTTTGACCGAAAGTTTGTTCCTGCTGCTATTCGGTCTCAGCTAAGTGATGAATTTTCAAAGCTGACTCAAGAAGGTAAAACAGTGATCGAGTATGACACCAACTTTAATGAGTTGTCTCGATATGCCCCGTACTTGGTTGACACGCAAGATAAGAAAAATGTGAAGTTTATTAAGGGATTGAATCATTACCTGTCTAAGTCCGTTATTCCCTTTGATGTTGAACCGTTTGACAAAGTTCTTGACTTGGCACTAAAGTATGAGGAAAAAGAGAAGCAGTTTAAAGAAGGGAAGGCCAAGGTCGGAGAGACTTCTAGAGGGAGTCACTTCTAGCAGCTGGATGGGAACAGATACCGACCCTATGATCAAAGGCATAGGGGTCAGCAGTTTCAGAGGCCACAACAACAGGGTAGTTAGGAAAATTTCAGACCTCAGGGTAATTTCCAGCCCCAAGGGCAATTTCTAGCCCCAAGGGCACTATTATCAGAGACAGGGTGGTCCGCGCCCACAGGGTTATCAAGGATAGTAGCACCAAGTGCCACAGTTGGGTTATCATCCTCCCGTACCTCAGTTAGAGGGGCCCCTACCTATCAGACCACCAGCACCTCAACCGAGCAATATGAAGTGTTTTGGGTGTCAGCAGTTAGGGCATGTAATCAAGGATTGCCCTCAGAGGCAGCAGGCGCGACAGGGTTAGGCAGCTCCAGCCAAGGCATTTGCAGTGATGCCAAGAACTGACAAAATGCAAGGTACTTTTAATCTTTTTCAAAAACTCATTAGAGTACTTTTTGATACTGATGCCTCTCATTCTTTTATATCTAGATAGTATGTAGAAAAAGAACATATTGTAACTACCTCCTTATCTAGACCTATTCGTGTTGAGACCCCTTTAGGAGGGGCAATTACTCTTTATGAGATGTGTAAAGATTTTGAGATTGAGTTTGTGGGTAGAGTCTTGCATGCAGACCTAATTGTGTTAGGGTTTGAGGGGTTTACAATTATTTTGGGTATGGATTGGCCGCGAAAATATTTTGTGACTCTAGATTGTGCTAGAAGGACTATAAATATAGATATTCCTGGTATGCCACGGCTTACCCACACTTCTAGCTATAGAGAAGAGTCGGTGATGACGAGTTTTTTGTGCTCGGTAGAAATCCCTAAGCAGGATATTAGTGAGGTAGATGTGGTGCGTGAGTTTGAGGATGTATTTCAGGAGATACCTGGACCTCCACCTCGACGGATAGTAGAATTTCGCATTGACCTAGTGCCGGGAACTGCACCAATTTCTAAGGCGACATACAGAATGGTGCCTAAAGAACTTGTGGAGATGAAGAAGTAACTGGAAGAGATGCTTCAGAAAGGCTTCATACGTTCAAGTAACTCCCCGTGGGGAGCACCTTCGATCTTTGTCTCCAAGAAAGATAGCACTCTCCGTATGTACATAGATTATAGAGAGCTGAGCAAGGTGACTATAAAAAACAAGTATCCGTGTAATAACCCCGACCTGTAATTAGCTATTAATCAGTAATTAAGGATGCTAATTAAGTGAATAAAATAGATTATGATTTTATTATATAATTCTTCATGATTTGGCTTTCTATCTGTTATTCATAGAATTTTCTATTATGGTTTCTACTTAGAATCTGAAGTTGTTAGCCTAAACACTTTTAGAAACCGAACTTGAGTTCATTGACTTACTAGAATACTTGGAACTAATTTTGATTAATTGAATTGTGGGCTAACCTTGACTGATTAAGGTTGTGTCTAACTAAGATAATGCATGATTTATCCCTAATCTACTCCTATTCGTGATCCTAGATGTGATTAAGTGGGTAGTGTGTTGAGGCATTTTGTGAAGCGAAGTGTAGAGGATTGAAACCCTTAAGTGAGTGTGTACAGAGGATCTGTGTGGGGGTATTGAGAAGTTTGAGTTGGGCATTTGGTGATATTGAATGTAGGGAATTGTAACTCTTGAGGATGTGTTGGGTTGATGCATGTGTATGCACGTGTAATGTATTCAAAGTGTGAGAGTGTGTGTTGTGGTTGTTTAGCTGAGAGTGAGAGTGTTTGTAGCATT
Source organism: Camellia sinensis (assembly GCF_004153795.1). NCBI lineage: Eukaryota > Viridiplantae > Streptophyta > Magnoliopsida > Ericales > Theaceae > Camellia > Camellia sinensis. The sequence continues at coordinate 288,338 of NW_021026300.1, read as the reverse complement.
CTTTTCTGCATTTCCTTATTGAGAGAATTCAGCTAGAGATAGAGAGGATTTGGCTTTAGAGTGAGAAAGCTCAAAAGTTTGAAGATTAGAAGAGGAATAGGAAGATTCACTTCTCATGTTTTGGGAACAAGCTCTAGGTAAGGATTCTATGTCTGAATTTTGTAGCTAATCCTCCATGCATCACGATTTCCTGAGTCTTGAGCTACTTTCTTGAGAGTGCAAGAAAATGGGTCTTTGAGCACATAAATAGCTTTCATGAGTATCCATGGTAGAATCATCTTTGATTTGATCATTTTGGGTTTGAGTTTTAAAAGTCCTTGCATGTATGTGAACTTTAATCATGTCCATGGTTTTAGAATTCATGGGGTTGTTGGTCACCATTTGCATGTTTTGAAAAAAGCAAGAAAATGATTTGAAAATCTTTCATGCATGAGCTTTTGAATTCAAATTTGCTAAATCCATGAGTTTTGAGCTAAACATTTGAAAATGATCATGTATTTGTGTTTTAGGAAGCTTTCCAAGTGTTTGAACAAGCCACATACGAATTTGCCATTGAAATAGTATTCCGAAGCTCAAACTCTGTTTTTGGAAAAACCCAGGATTTTACAATCCGCTCGAGCGAGGAAACCTGCGTTCGAGCGGAGAATGCGAGCTCTTAGTATTTTTTTTTCAGACATGAGCTCTCCGCTCGAGTGACCACTTTGATGCTCGAGCGAACCCTTTGCTTGTTGTTGATCCGCTCGAGCGTGGGAGTTATAGCTTGAGCGTGGATTGTGACCAACCAATACTTTTTCCCAAGTTTACAGGTCGCTCGAGCGAAGGAAGTCACGCTCGAGCAACCCCTCTCATTTTTCATGTCCACTCAAGCTAGTAAGTCTACGCTCAAGCGGGGACCTTATTTTCAGAAAATTTGCCTAAGTGTTCCAACTCATGTTTTGGCATCCTCATTGCATCCTAGACATTCCTAAGCCTTAACTAAGCCATAGTAATGAGGTTATGGATTAGAAACACACTAAGAAAAGAATGTACTAAGTTCCAAGACTGCAAGTGTGTGTGTTTTAGGCAATGTGATAAGAAAGAATAAGAACCAATGTAGTGAAAGCTAAGCCTTAATGGCCACTTGAATGTGTAATGATAAGACATGCTTGTGTTATGTATTTTGTGATTGTAGGTCAAGACTCGAGGATTGATTGACCACTTACTAGGACCAGTGTGAGTAACGTTATTGTAAAGATACGTTCATATGAATTACGTTCCAAATGAAATATGATAAGTTCTGATTTCTGAAATGATATCTGTTTTCGTGAACGAATATTCCTAGTTTGAAATCTATTATGGCATCCATAGATAGTCCCAAGTCATGGGGGACGGCATGAAAATGCGGGTCCATGACATACAAGTTTACGAGATCTCGTTAGCCACTTCATTGTGGTGATATGTGTTTAATCGGTATCCGGAACCGATTACTCTAGTCAGAAGACGTTCTGTGATGTGTTCTATAGGATGTACCATTATTATGTTCTGATATGAGAATGATTATGCTCTGGTCTGTTTTCTGCTTATGATATTTTCGGATTTCGTTCACTAACCCTTTTACCTTAATGTTATTCATTGGGCTTTAGCTCATTGTGTGTATATGTATAGGTGAGCATTCTGGAGCCCGAGCCTGAAGGCTTTTGTCTGGATCTGTATTCTGTTGTCAGCCAACCATTGTGTCTCACGTGGAGGTTCCAAGAGTGTCTCAAGTGTTTAAGTTCTGTTGTTTCTGTTTATTTAATACTCGATTTGATGTCGTTGGCTGTACTTAAAATACTGTAAGGTGTGTGGGTATAATGTTTGAATGACTTTTGATTATGTATATAAAGTTTTTTTAAATATTCTGTTTCATGTAAGTCAGCACAGCTCATTGGACAACTATATTTATGTATCTGCTTCCGCTAGCCCCTTAATCTTGTTAATCTATTCAGAGGCCTTCGGTAGTCCAAGGATTACTGGCCGGTTACGATGCTAAACCTATTGGGGCGGGTTTGGGTCGTGACAGAGTGGTATCAAAACACGAGTTATACTGCACACACGTGTCCATATGAGCTATAGGATGTCCTAGAAATGAAATAGGGACATTGCATTACCATGTTTAAGTGTATGAACTATTATGAACACATCCTTATTGAGAATGAATCGAAATGAAACCTTTGTGCATGACCAAAGAAGTTAAGTGGAATAACATGTAATGTTAATTTCAATATCGAATGTGGAATCTATGTGAATATGAACGTATGAAAGTAAGGGATCATGTGACTGTATCTGAATTGAAATGAAAGTATAAACACGTCTGATATGAAATGAAATATGGAATCAATGAGAGCTTTCCTTATATTAATAAGCACCTTGTTTGTGTGTAGCCCATGGAAAGGACAAGGAATATAGACGAACCTGAATCTTCTGACGCTAGAATTAGCCGGTTAGAAAGAATGGTTGAAGCCTTAACCGAAAATCTGAAACAACAGCAACAAAGGAAAATACTTGTACCTGAGCCAGCTAATTATGATATGATAACACTGACACAGAAATACAATAAGATGAAAGCACGGAATTTCAGGGGGGTATTGAACCGTTGAAAGCTAAGGCTTGGGTCTTAGAAACTAAGAAAATATTTGAGATATTTCCGTGTACTGAGGCATATAAGGTTTTGTTAGCAACATTCACACTTAAAGAAGAAGCTAGGAAATGGTGGATGTTAGTTTGAAATGATAATGAAGGTGTGACGTGGGAGAGGTTTAAAGAAATTTTCTTCGAAAAATACTTTTCCCAATGCATCCGGGATAGGAAGGTATCCGAATTTGAACAACTAAAACAAGGCAATATGACTGTGGCCGAATATGAAACAAAATTCACCGAACTGGCCCGATATGCACCCCACATGATAGACACGGAGTACAAAAAGGCTAGAAAATTTGAAGGTGGGCTTGACTTAGATGTGTTTGATCGAGTTGGCGTCTTAAAATTGCCAAAATACGTGGATGTTCTCGATAAGGCCTTAATGTCCGAGGCAAACATAGCAGCCTTGAAAATATCAAAATCAACATCATCAACTGAATCAGAAAGAGCGAAACAGAAGAAATAGAAGGTTAAAATGACTAGTAATTCAATAACTTCTGCGAATGAAAAATCTGGGGCGAAAACTGTGAACAAAGAAAGCCGGGGAAGCAATGTGAACAATGGTATACCTAGTTGTAAAGAATGTGGGAAACAACATTGGGGCATTTGTCGCCACCTATCAGGGGCTTGTTTTAGGTGTGGTCAGAAAGGGCACTTGGCTAAATCTTGCTCACGGACTCATCCGAACAACACCTAGAGGCAAGGAAGGGTTTACACCCTAGTTCCAGAAAATGCCCGGAACACTGAAACAACTGACGCAGGTATTACCTTAATTATGTGCAATTGTTTATATGGGAATTTGTGTAGAAAGTGTACATTCCTTAACCTGATATAGATTGTGGATATGTTGATTGGACCAATTGAATTATTAAAATTATGAACCCTAGTTATTGACTATCTTGAAGACTCACTATTTAATGTAAATTTTATGTGAGATGCTCGGAACCTTATGAACTTAACGAATCACCTGTGCTATGAGAATTGTTGGGACTTGTGAACAACGAGAATTCGCTGGGTTAGATCTTTGTACCGTAGTGCAACAATTCAATGAGAAGTGTTAGGTACAACCTTTCGAACTATGCTAGAACTATTGAACATGGGAATACGTTATGATTGACTATAATTTGAGAAAATCTGTATGACCGTGACTTGAACTGAACTGTTATATATTGACTGACATCATCGAATGAGTAGACCCGAGATCTCGAATTATATACATGAATCAGCCACGTACGGAATTTCTGAAATTGAGAACCTATGTCAGTTTGGAAGAACGAACTTTTGCTTATGAATTGTGAACGAATGCCTAAATAATAACTCGTACCTGTCTGTATGTTTCCATGCTTGTAATACTATTAGTTTTAATGGGATTGAACCGTGGTTAATGAACACTTAGAGACTTAGTGGTTGATATGAACTATCGTGACTGACCTGTTGAACTATGCTTGAACTGTTAAATATGGAGACGCACTATTATTGACTGGATATGGAACATGTTTGGACTTACATATGCCTATACCTTTGCGTGGGATGTTAATTAATTGTACTTGACACACTCTTTGTATCCGCTGCATTTGTATTTAGACTGAGTAGACTTATGACTTGTCGCCTTAACTATTGTATATGGGAAAACCGTTTTGTGTTCATTTGTACATAGACCTCGTGAATCTGTATTAGGAAGGTTATTAGACTCTGGACATGTATATATATGACTATACCGTTGCCCAGAATGCTTGATATGATTATTTGTTGATAACTTGACCGTTGAGACCATGACTCTGGGAGATTGTTATATTGACTGTGATGCTTACTTCTTGATATGAACAATGACATACCCATGCATCCACGTGTGAACTTACTTGGAGAATGTAACATTGTATATGACCTTTGAAAGTGTGGTGACACTACTTGTTTGGGGAACACTTTGAGTTGTACACAGATCACAAGAGCCTCAAATATTGAATTCGTCAGTAGTTATGATTTCGAGATCCTTTACCACCCAAGGAAAGGAAATGTGGTCGCTGATGCACTTATGGAATTATAGCTTCTTTGATGATTCGAGAATGGAAGTCCTTGGAGTTAATTTCGATGCATGATGTTCAACCAATAGAGAGTGCTGAGAAGGCATACAATGGTGGTTTGACCGTGCAGCCCATTTTACTGGGTAAAGTTCGTCAAATGCAGAATTTAGATGGGTTTCTCGTCAGTAAGCTCGATGATCTTGTAGTGGATTTGATTGATGATTGTCCTACTGATTAGTCTGTGGATTCAGATGGGGGACTGCGATTCAAGGGCAGGTTGTGTGTACCTAACATTGTTGAATTGAGAAAAGAGATTATGGATGATGTCCATAGGTCCCGATATACCATCCACCCTGGTGGGACTAAGATGTATCATGACTTGAAGAGGACATTTTGGTAGGAAGGTATGAAGAAAGACGTAGGAGAGTTTGTTTCTCAATGTTATGTGTGCCAACAGGTTAAGGCAGAACACTAGCGACCGTTTGGACTTTTGCAGCCTCTTGAGATTCCTACTTGGAAATGGGAGTACATCTCTATGGACTTCGTGGATAGATTGCCACGGTCTAAGCGGGGCAATGAATCTATTTGGGTGATAGTAGATCGACTTACCAAGTCTGCTCATTTTATTCCTATCAGTGTTCACCGAACTGCGAATAAACTGGCTAGGCTATATATTCGGGAGGTGGTGCAACTTCATGGTGCATCAGTTTCTATAGTTTCAGATCGTGATTCGTTGTTTGTAGCAGAGTTTTGGGAGAGTTTTCAGCATGTATTGGGTGCTAGGTTAGACCTGAGCATGGCTTATCATCCTCAGACAGATGGGCAAACTGAGCGGGTAAATCAGATCTTGGAGGATATATTGAGAGCTTGTGTTCTCGATCTTGGTGGTAGTTGGGAAGAACACTTGTCATTGGTGGAGTTTGCTTATAATAATAGCTATCACTCCAGTATCGGGATGGCACCTTTTAAGGCTTTGTATGGGAGGCCATGTCGATCACCTTCATGTTGGATGGAGGTAGGAGATGCGCCGTTGTTAGGGCCAGAGTTGGTGAGAGAGACCACGGAGAAGGTGAATATTATTCAGGAACGTATTAAGACTGCACAGAGTTGTCAGAAGAGTTACGCTGATAGAAAACATAAGGGGGTTAAGTTGAATGTTAGAGATTTTGTGTTTTTGAAAGTCTCGCCGATGAAGGGGGGGTCATGAGGTTTGGAAAGAGGGGAAAGTTGGCATGTGAAACCCTTGAAAAATGTTTTCTTTTTAAAAACCCTAGTATTTAAATTATTTTCTTAAAGCCCTTAATTACTTGAATTATTTCGAATCTTGTCGGATAGTATTTTTTTTTTATCAAAACCAGAATATCCTAGTTGGATTAGGTTCCTTAGCCTAATTTACATAAGTAAGGTTCCAATACATGAATTTAACTTCAAGCCCTCACTTCTTTATTTAAATTCAAAATTTCCCCAAAATTAGTACATGTACCTTATACTATAAGTACCATCAATTAATTGAGATCTATATAAATATATTCATTGAACTTCCCAAGGTTAAGCTCCCTAATCACTCCTAATTCATTGAACTTCCCAAGGTTAAGCTCCCTAAGCACTCCTAATTCATTGAACTCCAAGTAAATTCTAGCTAGTCCATTCAATTCCAACTAGTGGGCTTCTATGTCATTTTACACCAAATTTGCCTATAAATATCACCACTCCCTAGCTTGGCAAACACAAGCATCACACCCACACACACACTTTCGGCTAGAGGAGGGGAAGGAGAACAAGAGAGAAGTCTTGAGAGGAAGAGGAAGGGAGAAGAGAGCCATTTTGTTCAAAGCTTAGCAAGTAAGCCACAACACAGCCTTCTCTTTCATTTTTCTTTTTCAAATACATGTTCTTAAGGGTTCTAAATATTGTTTTCATGTGTCATTGATATATGTTAGTTAGCATGTTTTCATCATAAAAGAGACGGAAATTTTCCATAGTGGATCCCTTTTCTCACAAATCTTCTTGTTTTGGGTATTGTGCCTTAAAATCTGTTTTCACAGCCAAATTTCAAAAATTCTAGAAAACTTTAGAAAATTATTTTGGACCTCTATTTTATGTCAAAATCTTCCTTAAGGAGTTAGCTTTCAACTAAAATTGGTTTCATTGAAAAACAGTGAGCGGTTTGCAAGAAAATCAATTTTTTGTAACGGTCGACGAATCTGGACAGCGCTGGAATGTTTTCTAAATAACTTAAAATCTAGAAAAGCTATCACATTTTCAAAATATGTTCTGGAAACTAGATTAAATTCTCCACAAACCATTTGGAGGCCGAGTCCGGTAAAAATTCTAGAATAGGCCTTTTCAATCTAATCCTTATGTGATATTGAATCTGGAAATCCTGTTGTGCATGGATGTTTTATGCTCTAGTATTCATGATGATGCTTATTAGCTTATGATCATATCTTGGCATGATATTATATGTGTTATGGTTATGTTCTTTATCTTCTTCATCTCAATGATGCATGCTTTTGTGGATATTATTACCTTGTTAAGTTGGTCTAACCTTGTTTTAAAACATTTAACTTAACGGGAAACTTAATTGGGATGATATTGGGTTTTTGATCACTTGAGTAATAATGATAATGTGTGATGTGCGGATTGTTGGGATGCGTTCCCTACTTAGAAGTTAAAGTCTTGCGCAAGTGGTTTTTGGAACCCTTGAACGGAGCGGTTGTATTCGAACCCTAGGTGGTTTGGTGTGAGGAGGGATTTGGGCAAGGCCCATTATTACCGTCTTTTTTGAGGCCCTGCGGTTGGCGCTACGCGGTATATAACCGTTGGTAGGCATCTGAGGCTAGTTCTGCAACAAAGCAGCAAAAGAGGGGACATACCGAATAATCCGCGTCTGATTCTTGTGGTTGGGAGGACGAAATCTCTTTGGGTGATTTCTAGTTTACTAACATCTAACTTGTAACCCTTTGTTTATCTATTTTGAGTATCATGCTTTACTACGCGTTGTTATACTTGAGATTGTGTATTGGACTGGAAAAAAAGGACGGGGTGTGTGTGTGTTTACTGGGCATTCAAAGCTCACGGCGTATCATGCCAGGTGACGAAGAGGAACTTATAGCTGGAGACGAAGAGCCTGAAACCTTCGAAGACTTTTAGCTATCTTAGTAAAGTTAGAAATTTCCTTTTGTTGTTTTGTAAGACTCATGTGAATATTTAAATTTTCTTGGGATGTTATGTAATAGAACAAGCTATTGAATTAAGGATATTCGTGATTGTTATGTATTTATATTCTTCATATATGTTTGAACCTTATCGTTGCTTATGAGACCTTGTGTCAATGCCTTTTAAGATCTGTTAAAAGGGTAGTGCACTGCCTAAGAAAGCTGGACTTAGAAGGGAGGCTAATTTGACTCTTCCGGCGAACTGGGATCTTACTTGGTTATTGACCATAGGACTCATTAGTGACTCTCCCTTGACTGCAACCAATAGTGTAGATTCGAGGCGTCACATGGCACCTAGATTTGTGGGACCATATGAAATCACTGAGAGGATTGGTAATGTGGCTTACAAATTACCTCTACCACCTGCTTTAGCTATGATTCACAATGTGTTCCATGTATCTTTATTGCGGAAGTGTGTACAAAACCCTTCCCAAGTAGTATCATAAGAAGTGTTGGAGATAAGTGATGATTTAACGTATGTGATGCGACCGGTTACTATTCTAGATTTGGATGTAAAGCAGTTGCGGCACAAGAAAGTGAAATTGGTGAAAGTGAATTGGAGCGAAGATGAGAACGATATTACTTGGGAGTTAGAAGAGAAAGTTCAGCGTATGCACCCAGAACTTTTTGCCTAGTACTCTCTCTTATCGAATCTCGGGACGAGATTCTTTTGAGGTGTGTATATTGTAGCGATCCTAATTTTCTTAAGTCATTATTTATTATTATTATGATTATTATTATCTTATTTTATTTTTGGCTTTATTAATTATGTGGATCCGTGAGAATTTAATGTCGTATTTAATTAATTTAATGTGTTATTTAATTATGGATAATTAATTTGAATATTGATATATTTATATGGTTTGAAAAAAAGTGGTGTTTAGATATTGATAAAATATATATCATATTTCTATATTATATTTATGTTCTATTTTTATAATATAAATATAATAGTCAAATAGGTTTTTTGGTACCGTTTGGGAAGAGCTAAACTAGGCTTTTTTAGCTATTTTAGCCACAAAAGATAAAATATGCTATTTTAGCCACAAAAAATAAAATATCACATCCAATCCATAATCATTACACTCTTTTCTCACAAAAAAAGTCAAAAAAGTCAAAAAGTCCTTCCCAAACCAAACTTTTTAGCCCAGGCCAAAATAGCCAAAAAGCCAACCCACTTCCCAAACCAACCCAAAATAAAATATAATCCTAAGTTAGGTTAAGCATATATAAGTGGCTGATGCTAATAAGAAAAAAAAAAAACGAAAAAAAAAAAAGGAAGAGAAAAGTGTGTGAGGCAGCCGAGTGCGAAAAGGAGAGAGATTAATCAAAGAATTGAGAAAGAACAGAGAGACGGCGGAAAATGGAGAAAAGAAAAAGAAAGAAAAAGATTAGGGTTTTGTTTTGGTGGCTCTATTGACTTTTCAAATAATTTTTTGATCTTTAAAAAAATATTATGAGTACAAAACCCACTTCTCTTGATTTATATTTAATTCGTTGTTTTTATTTATTTATTTGATATTAGTTTGATTTTGTATTTATATAAAGATGATAGATTGATTTTAATTATTTTGATTAGTTGTGTACGTAAGGTTTAGGGTTTTTAGATGATTGATTGATTTTAATTATTTTGTTTAGTTGTGTATGTAAGGTTTAGGGTTTTTAGTTGATTGATTGATTGATTTTAATTATTTTGATTAGTTGTGTTTGTCAGTTTTAGGATTTTTATATGGATTTATTTTATGGTTGTAATCACACTCATGGTTATATGAAATTAAAATTAATTAGGAACTCAAAGATAAATTCCTTATACTCCACCATGACTCCGTGGATTATTGTTTTATTTGAGTGTTGGTAAGAAAGAGTATTAAAAAAAAACAGTGAAGATTATGAGATTTATTTGAATACCTTAGGCTTGGCATTGTTATGTTTGTTCTCAAAAGTGAGATGTTTTGGAAATGTATATTGTTGCCTCGTTCTCATAAGTAGACAAGTGCTTTGATTTATGCGTGTACGTATATGTTAACCATCCGGAGAGTGTGAGTCAAACTCGGGATGATATCCCCGTGCAAGTTTGGCATCAGAGCGGTGTTAGGTATACGGGAGGCACATAGGATACATGTGTAGGTTAGAAGTGGAGGGCCAAAGTGGTGGAGTTAAGGTACAAAGAATTTAATCATGAGTTTATTAGTATAGTGTGAATTGTATTAATTTGTACATCTTGAAAAATAGTAAACGACCTCGACAAATTATGAAATTTGAGAAGAGGCATGTATACGTGCTTCTAGACAACTTTTGTGTTTTAACTTTTTATTAAAAAGATCGATTAGAACTTATAATCGGACGATCTTAAATATTATAGTTTTGATTCATTTTAGCAATGTAGATTTTAGAGACTGTTTTAACCCATGAAACGAGCTCATTTTTTTTGGTTTCGCGAAAATTGAAGTAAAACATTATTTTGCACACTTTTTGTGTTTTGAAATTTTCCAAAATAAATCATCTTATGGCAGTTTTTGTTTGTTTTCAACTTCAGATTTTTCGATTGAATTCCGTCTAGGTTTTTCTATCAAGTTTTTCTCTCAACCTGTTCAGTTTTTGTTAAATTCGTTCGCGTGGTCTTTTAGAAAATTTGATTTTATACAATTTTCGTTCTTTGAGTTTTGGTCACTTCAAATTATTTAAGCATGAAACGGTGCATTTTTATACTTCTTCAGCAAGTTACTTATGATTAAATTATGCTAATTTTATTTTTTTTGCAAGATGGTGGGTATTACTAACTTTTTTGTCATACCCTGAATTTTAATTACTCGAAAACATTACCAAAGCCTGTAAATTTAGGTCCATTTTTTTTTTTAATAGATAGATCTATTACACTTGAGTAATAGAAACATGCCAAGCTTCCGCTAGTTTTCGGATCTATTACACTAGTTTTCACTCTCAAAGAGTGCAACAACAATAATACATGCCAAGCTTCCGCTACGGGGCTACAAATAAATAATTACAAGCCACAAGATACATTTTTTATTCCCTTAACATCTATGATAGAATTTATACAAAAAGAAACATGGAATCCATACTCTTCAACTAATGAATCTGAAATTCTCTTCTTGAAAAAGAATAAAACAACGAGGGGTGAGCACTAATGCCCAGTAGGAATCCCATAGTTCTACAACAATAGTTAATACATAGATAGAAATGATCATGCATACAGAGTGATACCATATAGTAAGGTGACATTTTGTAAGTTCAAAATATTATACAAAAAGTATCTTTTCTTAAAATTTCACTTGAACATTTAAGAAAACTCTCTGCCATAAATGTAGTATCTCATCATTAGGAAGCCGTAAATTCTCTTTGAAAATAAATATACTTAAGGAAGAATATCATCTTAAATTTATTAATCCGATTCTAAATTATTCCTCATTTCGTTTCCATTTTAATATCCCACATTTCATTTACATTTCCAATTACCATACTCCATAACATCAAAATCTAAAAGATTAGAGTTCAAACATAACACAAGAGTCACAAACCCTTTTTAATTCAATTTCTCAATTACTTACAAAACAAAGCTCATAATCTTCCCTTTTGTCACAAACAATCCATTGAGTTCATCATCACTAGCCCCTAATCCAATTACCAACATGATGGCAATTTTAATCCTTAATCCATTTTCCTTCAGTTCATTTTCAATTCATTTATTCTTCTCAATTCATGAGTCAATTTCATTATTTCACAATAACCAAATTGAGACTACAACTTAGTGATTTTCCAATCATACAAAACATACACAAACACTTCAAACTGCCATTTTACGGAAATTTCGTCCGCGTGATCGGTACTCCTGTATAAATTTCAGGACTTTCACCCAGGACACTCCGTCCAACTTAGTTATAATGGAGTCCATCCCCTTTCTCTTCCCAAACAAACATACATATACAATATATTTAATCACATAATCACACATAGAGTACATCTTCTTTCTCCTCCCAAACAATCACACATATACAATGTATTAAAACACACAGTCATATTCAATGACAACCATTTCTCAGATTTATCATATTATTTACTCTTTTCAACTAGCATAATACATGTGATCCAAAATATGATTTTCAAAATGAAATAAGTTTACTTAAAACATAACGCAAGAATTTCCAAAATCTCTTTCCAAAACATACAGCTTATATCTTCAAAATCCATTGCATACTCCATGATATGCATGATTTATAAATAGTCCAGTTTGCCTAGTCAACATGCAATTTCTACGACAATCATAGCTATCCTCCACCGATAGCCAAAACAAATATATCTAAACCAATAAATAAATTCCTTTAAAGATATGTTTTTTCCAAAATCTCATATGGGAGTGATAATGCATATCAAGCTCCACCATCATCATTAATAATCCTCCGATTTCACATTTACAATGACAATTTCAATTATTTTTACAAAATAACAATTTGACCCAATTAGGAAAAAACTCCCTCTACTTAATTCAACACAATTCAACGTAGTCAACACAATTCAACATGATCAACACTATTCAACATGATTCAATTCAACACCAAGAAATGTAATTCAACATAAATCAAGGTGAACTCTTAAATCCCCATTTCATCATTTCATCCCAAGTCTCACGCCATCCATATCATTACCAAATCTTTTTCCCCAAATTTCATTTCATATTATAGCATGATTTACAATATCCATAATAAAGGTTCATTCACTAATTTTTAACATAATTTTCAAACACTTCCAAAATTCAATTAAACTGGCATATATATACTTCAATACCTCAATTTCATGATTCTACTTTTAATTTAGACAAAATCATTAATTATCACCATGAATCAACTTAGGGTTTTCAAGAAAAACCAAGAATTTCAAGAACAATTGAACTTCTCACACCATTACTTTTAATTACAATTTTTCCCTTGATTATACACCTAAGGTTCATAATCCACAAGCTTAACCCAACAATTGAACCCTAACATTTCAAACCCTAAACCCCCAAATTCCATGATATAACACTATATGCTCAAAACTGGAGATTTTGTATTTATAGGATCAAAATACCACAAATCTATCTATAAATGCAAGTATTGAAGAAGAACTAGGACCCCTACCTCAAGATTCAAGCAAAAGAATAAAGCTTTGATGAGATTCCTTCACAAATCCAAACTTCAATCAGTTGAAAAGTGAGATCTTCAAGCACTCTTCACTTTTTGGTAAGAGATCTTGGCCAAATCTTTGATGAATGGAAGGTATTTGGGTCAAGAGATCAAGGGGTTTTCAGACCTAGGGTGAGAGGAAGGAAGAAGGAAAACAAAAGTGGAGAGAATGATCTAGAAATTCACTTTTTAAGTCGCTGAATTCGCGCAGTATGCTCAAGCATCACTTTTCCCGTTGGAGCGTAACTGTTTCCAACACAGATACCAAAACTTCAAACGGGTATAATTCTCCCATCCGGACTCTGTTTTAGGTCGTTCTTGTGTCCAAATTGAAGCCCCAGAAATAAGATTTCTAATGGTTCTAGTCTTACATCTAAATTCAAAGTGTGGAAAAAAAAAGGGCAAAAGAGTAATGGCTGTTCGTAGGAAAAATTACCCGAATTAAATTCTTGGTTCACTCTTACTTTACCATCATATTACCACTTTGATCAACGACCCAAAATAAAATAGAGAGGCTCCAAACACAATAACAAAAGGTCAAAAAAAAATCCCACTAGCCTCAGAAATTCAAACTCAACCAGGCAGAACGCTCGAGCGCCCATTCTTGCACTCAAGCATGCAAACCAACAAAACCGGCCGCTCGAGCGACCACTCCTACGCTCGAGCGGGAATTCACAACTCTCACAATCTCGGACAGACTGGAAAAGTATTGGAAGCTTCACAAGTCCGCTCGAGCGTCAACTCCCCCGCTCGAGCGGAGGGAAAAATTTTGGATTGCTACATTTTTTTATGCAGGGCTGACCCACCATATTTTTATTTCTATTTTGTTTATTTTATAATCAATTTATATTCCGTTGTGTACGGACAAGAAACTAAATGTCATCGTATCTCGGGAAACTACCCATTCGTTTCGGTGTGGTTGGAACTACTTGTCTTGTCTCGTAATAAGAATTATATGTATTTTTGTTTGTGTCTAGTGGACACATGGGAATTAAATCTTGTACTCATACCAGTATATCTGTATATTGACCTGTTTTGTCTCTTGGCAACTCGGGTGCGTTCTGTTTGAGCGCAGCCGAGCTTCCTTTGCAGGATTAGTTGGGGCTACGGTGGTGACATGGAATTACTATAGTGTTGGACTTGTCGTTTGGACTTCTTTTGTTTTCTTGAGCTTAGAGTTGATATTAGCTTATGTATTTATTTTTTTTTTCTTTTATGACTTTAGCATTGGGATAATTTTAAGTTATTTAAGTTAATAAAGACAAAATAAGCTAAAATAATCAATAAAACAAATGTTATCCAAACCAAAATCATTTTACTTTTTCTCTTACAATCATCAAATTAATTACCAAAAAAAAAAAAAAAATCAACTCTTCCCAAATACAACCTTTTTAGCTAGAAACAACCAAAAAGTCAACTAAAGTAGCCAACTTTCCAAATGAGTCCAAAGTTATTTCTATTGAAAATTTAAAATAGTATTATATACAAACATATAAAATTTATAATTTTTTTTAATGATGTAATGTGACACCTATTATTTTAGTTTATTGATTTTTCTAAAATTTTAGGACAAATTATAAAAAAAAATTTACATGTTTTTTAATTTAAACTCTAGGATTTCAATTGTAACAATTAAAATCCTGATATTACTTTCGTATCACAGTTTAGCCCCTCCGTTCATTTCTGTCTCATTCAACTAACAGAAATCTAGGCAAAATGTTTAGAGTCAAACCCACATGTTCAAGCCCTTGTATCTCCCTCATCGTAACTCTGTTTCGCCGCATTTTCACATCGTTGGATTCGCATATGGCCTAGTTTTCATTCCACCCTTCATACGCCTTATTCCACCTCTTTTTACATGCCGTTAGAGCTCCGAAAATTGACCAAAAATAAGATTTTTTTTTTGTGTGTGTGTTTATAGATTCAAATCCACATGGTCAAGATCTTGTATCTCTCTCATTGTAACTCCATTTCGCCTTATTTTCACTTCGTTGGATTCACCTCATGGCCTAATTTTAATTTCACTTCTCATATGCCTTGTTCCATATCTTTTTGCATGCTATCAAAGTTCCTAAAGTTGGCCAAAAATATTTTTCCCTTTTGGCTTCTTTTCTTGGTTACAAAACTAAGCCAAGAATATTCTCTCTAGAACAAAATGAAACCAAAGTTTTAACCACTCGATGGCATCGCCACCGTCGGAGGTTCATAAAGGAAGAGAAAAGGAATGAGAAAATAACAAGCACAGAGATAGAAGATAGAGAAAGGAGAAAAAAATGAGAAAAATTTTATTTTTGGCCATCTTTTGGAGCTCCGATAACATACAAAACGTGGTGGAATAAGGCGTATGAGGGGTGGAATGAAAATTAAGCTATGAGGTAAATCCAACGATGTAAAAATGAGACAAAACAGATTTATGACAAGTGAGATGTAAGGTTTTGAACATGTGAATTTGAATATGGAAGAGAGAGAGAGAGAGAGAGAGAGAGAGAGAGAGAGAGAGATAAATCTTATTTTTGGCCAACTTTTGGAGCTCTGATGGTACGCAAAAGAGGTAGAATAAGGCATATGAAGGGTGGAATGAAAACTAGGTCATGAGGTAAATCCAAGACACGAAAATGAGGTGAAAAGGAATTACGACAAGGGAGATATAATAGTTTGAACATATAGGTTTGAATTTGAAGAAAAAAAATGAGAAAAATCTTATTTTTGGCCAAATTTGGAGCTCTGACAGAAGCAAAAAGAGGTGAAACAAGACGTATGAGAGATGGAATGAAAATTAAGCTATGAAATGAATTCAATGACACAAAAAAGAGGCAAAATGGAGTTATAATGATGGAGATACAAAAATTTGAATATGTGGGTTTGAATATGAAAATTTTGTTTAGATTTTCGTCAATTAAATGAGACAGAGATGGGCAAAGGGGTTAAATTGTGACACGAAAGTAACATCAGAGTTTTAATTGTTACAATTAAAATTTTGTGATTTAAATTAAAAAATAGGCGAAGTCCTAAGTTTTTTTTTTTATAATTTATCCAAAATTTTATTATGCAATTTATATGAAAAAATTTATTTGTATATTTATTTGAAAAATCACACTCTTCATATATGATATGATGAGTTGTTCAAACAAGAAAGCACCATAATAACTACCATGACTAATGATCTGATGCTGACTTCCTTTATTGTCAACAAATCAGCAATATCTGTTAAAAAAAAAAAAAGTTACAAAACAGCTGTACTTTAAGAAATAATTACTAATACATGGAAAATTTTATATCCTTAACAATTAAATAATAATATTAGGGATCATAAAAAAAATATTATAAAATATATTATGAAGATTTTTTATTATTTAATTAATATGTAATATTTTATTGTATGTGTAATCTAAAGGTAGAAAATCTTTCATTATTATATTCATGATATTTTCTTTATGATTCCTACCATTACTCATAATTAAAATTTGTAAAGTTTATCATTAATTTAGTTATTTTTTTCAAAATATACACTGGTATGTTATTCCCCTAAAAAAAAATCATTGATGTACAAGTAGAACTCTTAATTAATCAGTTGATTTTAGATGAAAACTCACTAAATCTTGAATTAATATTCATTATCTATTTACTTATTTATTTTTGTTGTGCTATTTTTAAGTCAACATCTATCATTTATGGCGAGGTGTTCAATAATTTGCATCAAACCAATCCCATGCATGTATGCCATAATCACATATCAGTAATATTTGAAAGATTAACGTATCACATGCCTTAATCACATGTCCTATGCATCTAACAAGTGTGTTTAGAGCATTGTTTAATATTAATTGGAGTGCAAATTACGTTGGAAATATATATATATATATATATATTTTTTTTTTAATTTATAAGTAACGAAAATTATTTTAAATAAATGAAAAATATCTTATATTTTTTCAATTTTGTATATTTTTCTTATTTATGTGACACAATTGTTAATAAGACCCATTTTGTTTTTAAAAGACATACTAACAAATGCATGTTGTTATTTATGTAAAATTAATCGATAACCACTCATATTATTGTTGGTATTTTTTTCATAAAAATACAAGGAAAATATATAAAATGAATTAAACAGAAATGACAAAACAATTATTATTATTATTTTTTATTAGTAAAGGATGAAATATATAACAAACTATAGAACTAAAAAAAAACCTCAAGAATGAATTAGATTACACCACGGAACATATTACAAGATGGATTCAAATGGACATATAAAATAATATACGAAAAATTATTTATATTTAAAACTTTGAAGAACAAAAGATAAAGGATGCAAACCGAAACCTGTATAATATCACAGTTTCCTTAAAACAGATTCATTACCTCCCGGTGAGGGTTGGAGGTATGCCAAGCAATTAAAATTTGTTATCAGAATTATACCAATCATAAAAGTTAACCGATACTAACCCATTATTTCTGAATAAAAATAAAAAAATATTTTGGCTAATGCTAAAAGTTGGTTTCTTTTCCCAAAACTAAGCACTTTGAAAATAATCAAATTATAACCAATGACTTTCTCAAAACTTGGTTTCCTAGCACTTTGGGAATAAAAGATTAAACCCAAAGATTTCTTCTAATCACAAAGGTTTTAAACCAAATCCATCTTAATTGCCATTTCTGAACAAATCAGAAACACTTTTTAGCCAAGGCTAAACTTTGGTTTCCATTACAGAAAATCAAAACAATTTGAAAATAATAAAATTAATCCCA
Organism: Camellia sinensis; assembly: GCF_004153795.1. NCBI lineage: Eukaryota > Viridiplantae > Streptophyta > Magnoliopsida > Ericales > Theaceae > Camellia > Camellia sinensis. The sequence continues at coordinate 270,512 of NW_021026300.1, read as the reverse complement.
AAGATTTTCTCTAAACCCGAAGGTTTGCAATTTCCCCCCTTCCTCATTTCCTTTCACTATGGTGAAACTATTAAAAATTAGAAATTAAAAACACTACAAATGGAAATGGAAATGGAAATGCAATTGTTACAATCACAAATTGTCTAAATTTGCAAAACGGAGTCCATGGTTGCATCCGAAATCGTCTGTTTAGCCAAGAGCACACTTCTCCACTTATGATGCTTATCTTTGTGTAAAACAAATTACAAAACTCTATCCTTGTTGCCACTAAATCTCCATGCTCACTGTTCATATACAAATTATAATACAAAATTATTCCACCATGCATTAATTCTCTCTTAGGATCCATCCACCTTATAATATAACATAATCATAAGCAAACTCAGAAATAAGACCATTATATAGAAAGAAACGAAACTGTTTTATTAAATTTCCTTCTAAAACAAATCTGTTTGGAGATATTTTATACCGTCGAAAACCTTTTGACTAGACAAGTCGCTTGAAATTCTCAAAACACGAATTCCAACACTTTGATTTTCTCAGAATTTAATAAATCAAATTAAATCAAAATTATTACTAAACTTTCAAAACAACAAACGGAATAAATCTAAAATCAAACTAAACTATAAAGTTAATAATTAAATTCACTAAAATTCCGAAGGTCCAATATTTTTCCTTATTCTACGCAAAGGTAATCCTATTCAAATCACAATTAGTAGTGAAATTTACTAATTCCAATTTATTTTATTTGTTCGTATTATATATCATTCTTTCTCACTTAGATAAACCTGTAAAGAAAGTTAGTAACAAAAGAAAGCAAATAACAAACAAATCAAATCAAATAGTAAGAATATTACATAATAAAATTTTTATTTTTATAAACTTCTACCAACTTAAACACTAACAATCAAATAACTCATGCAATAACAACTAATTAACGTAAAATAAATTGTATGAATAAATTATTAGAAATAAACAACTCAAAACAATCCAATAACTCTAAGCGATTAAATTAATTTTAATTCCAAGAGTTACTAGAAGCAATTAAAATAAAAGCTAAATTGTTTTTTCAAAAACTATTTTTAAAAAATCTGTTTCAAGAATGTTGGTTTTTTTCCATAAAAATACAAGAAAAATATATAAAATGAATTAAATAGAACTGACAAAACAATTATTATTATTATTATTATTATTATTATTATTATTATTATTATTAAACTATAGAACTAAAAAAAAAAAAAAAACACAAGAATGAACTAGATTACACCATGGAACATATTATAAGATGAGTTCAAATGGACATATAAAATAGTATACGGGAAATTATTTAAATTTAAAACTTTGAAGAACAAAGGATAAAGGATACAAACCGAAACTTGTGTAATACCATAGGTTTCTTAAAACAGATTCACCGCCTCCCGGTGGGTACTGGAGGTACGCGGGCGTCTGTCTCCCAGGATAAGACGGTTGAAACTAGCTAATGCAGAAGTACATTCTGAATAGCTTCAACGAATTTGACAATAGCTGCACTCTTTCTAACAAGAACCAAAGAAGAGGCTAACAAAAGAAGATAGAAAAATTTTTCTTTGGTATAAAAAATCATCTCCAACTTTTTATTTCAAAATACTATATCATTTTCCATCACAAAACCTCTTTAAAAAACAACCTACTAAGTTGCAGGAGAAATGCCTTTATTTATACTAGTAGGGGAGAGCCTTAACCATGAAGGCTAACATCAATGGGGTTATCAAATGTCATCAACTCTAGCCATTAAGGCTAGAGTTACAAAGGTTCAAAACTCTAAAGCCATTATATAAAACATAATGTGTATATAATGTATAAGTTTTGAGAATTAAATTAGATGGGTTGCAAAATGGATACGGGTGTTGGGTCACAACCTGATCCAAGCCCAATCTCAAACACATGTACAAACTAAGCCCAACACAGCTCAGCCCAAAGCTCAAGACTAGATCTAAGTCCAAGTCTAAGACCAAACCCAGCACATGAACAAGTACAAGCCTAGGCCTAGTCTAAACGAAGACTAAGTCTAAATCTAAACCCAATTTTACTGATGCCCACTTTATGAGACAATTCTCATCCACAACTCAATGATTTCGACTCATTATTTTTGTATTGCAATCTTCTCAAAACTACTCAGACCCATCTTAACTAGCAATTAGGTCCCACTTTAATTTCGAATTAAATTGCCAAAAAACCCATTATTTTCTAACAATTTATTTATTAATTATTGTGACAACCTAAGAGTTACATTGAACTAGTGGGGTAGGCTAAATCAGTATGGTCCATAGTCTTAGATCGAGCTAATTATCATGGTCCTTAATCTTGGGCCGGTCTATATATGATCTCATAAGTTTTGGGCCGAGCTAAGTTTGTTGACTTGGCAATTTGAACCGAGCTAGAGATGTTGATTTGTCAAACAAAGCATGCATGTTGAGCGAGCTAAGCGGCTTATTAGGTCATTGACCGAAGTGAAGAACCTAATAGAAGGATGAATTGGACAAATTTAGCATGGTTTTTGTGTTGAGTTTCAGCTTGGCAGTCTCACTAGAGGTTAGTGAGACTCAACTAAAGCGGTTGTGTAATTGACATACAATCGTGTTAGAATCTTGAGTTAGCTCAGTTGTCGACTCGAGAGTTGAGCCGTTTTACTTGAATTTTGATAATAAGTTATCCTTTAAAAGATAGAATCCTGATAGGACTCTACATGTAACGCCCCAACTTTAAATACGTATCATAATACAACACAAGTAGGATAGATAACCAAAACATCTTAATATATATATATATATATATAACCAGAGTTAATATCACAGATAATTCGTTTATGTTCCACTACAGGATTACCAAAACATTGCCAAACCAAAAGTCAAAAGAGAAAAAAAAAAAAAAAAAAAAAAACAACAACAACAACTAGTCTAAGTCTTGAAATGAACCACAACTCCAACACTTCATTTTATTTGCCTTCAAAATAATCTTCACCATTGTAAACTGCTTCATCACCTGGCATTACATGCCATGAGCTTGGAATGCCTAGTAAAAACACACACACCCCCATATCTTCTATCAACCAATCAACCATACACAAAACAAATTGGGTAACATAACATATAATAGTTCTATGAATTAATAGTTAGACTAGACATCTAGAATCCCCCAAAGAGATCCTTCTACCCAACCACAAGGATTGAACACCAAACTATTCAGAACTCCCCATTTTGCTGCTTTGCAGACCTTACCACCTATGCCCACCTCCCAGTTATTTACCAGTCAATGATATTGATAGACCTCAAAAGGGACGGCCAAATAAGTGGGCTCGCTTCTACCTAAATCGTGCTTAGGGCTGGCTTACACCCTGTACATACCATACCAAATCGTGCCTAGGGCTCGCTTACACCCTGCACATACCATACCGAAGGGCTCACTTACACCCTGAGACCACCGCATAAAGTCTGAATACATCCGTGTCAACCTAGGGGCTCGCTTAGACCGCTTGCGCAAGACTTAACCCATTTGGTTTTAATCCCATCATAATTCATGTCCTTTATATGTATAAATTATGTCACAACACTAATGTGAACGTCACCCATTGCCAACCCCTTATCATTTCCTGTTTATTAGACCTTTTGCCAAGCAAGTTGGTCACATTCGGTAATTCGGTAATATAAAAGAGCATGAGACAAACGTAAGAGAGAAAATATAGCCCATGATAATCATACATAAGTATGGTAAGGCAAGAAAACAACATTAGGCATGCTTTGAAATACTTGGAGACAAATAACAAAATAAAACCCCATTTTCAGCACTATTTAGTTCTGTAGGGCTAACAAGAATGCTTTGGTAAAAATACTTCCAGGTCAAATTAGGGGCTAAAATTGCACAGAAACAATAATCACCCTATCTAGTTTTAATTCTAATTCTCAGAATTTGCACAGAATCTCCAGAAATTCATTCACAAGCTATATTCGAAAAACCTGTCCAGATTTGTCACCCTTTGGGAAAACTAGCTTTCCTCTCAATCTACCCGATGATTTTCACCCAAATAAATTCTATTGGAAAGGGAACTCAAAATTCTAAATTTTGACAAAATAACCCACATGAGATGATTTTTCTGAAATTTTATAAAATTGAAAGAAGTGGACTGTTTTTCAGAGACTTAGGACCAGATTTTTAAACACAATATCCAAGCCCTAAAATCACACAAGGAGGGGCTAATAAAATTATCACAAGCTCTAAACACACAAAATACCCTACATTAAATTCATGTTTGAGAAATAAATAGGTTTGATATTTCTTTTAAATTAGAGAAGCTGCAGTAGTGTATAATTTGACAAACTGGTAAGGCAACGTCACTAAATCAAACCCACACTTTTCATACACATCAAAAACCCTATTTACCATTAATATGCAACATAAGAGGGCATCTAGACAATAGGATGAGATGGGTGAAGGATTGGAGAAGATAAGGGAGAGATGTGTTCTTAACTTGACTCAAGAAAGCGTCTTTTCTTCCTATACTCCCTTCTTCTTCTTCTTTTTTTTTTTTTTTTTCCCTTCTTCTTCTCTATTTCCCCCTAATCACCCTCTCCTTCTCTCACCCTCTCCTTGGCTGTTGAAATATGGGTGTGAAATTGAGCCAAGACTCTCAATTTATAGGCCATGAATTTGGGTTAAAAAGACCATTCTACCCTCTTGCTTAAAGACTAAGGAAAATCATAAAAATCTAGATATTTTGTGTTCCACTAATTTGCTCAAATAAATAATAAAGATTCAAATAACTAATATTCAAATAGGCTAAAAAAAATGTATGAATTAATTTCGAAACTAGGAGGTAAGTAAATAAAAACCAAGTTTTAGGGTATTTCCAATTATAAAATGGTGTTTTAGGATTTAATTATAATACAAAATAAAATACAGAAAAATTATTCTTTATTGGACCATTTTGTAAAATTTTATGAAATTTGGGACTAAAATGCAATTAACCTAAGGCTTAGGGTTTCAAGTGTAATTACCAAAAATTAGGGTCTCTACACTACAAGTAAGGAATTAGAGTTCAACTAAAATTCTATCATGTGAAAGATATAAAAACTCAGAGTTAACCTTAATAGAGGTAAACGCATATTTAGTTTACGGAATTTATAGAGTTTTTTTCATGTAGATCTTGAGAACTAACTTAAGTATCAAAGGAGTTTTCCAACACACACCCACTAGTTAGTTCATCGGTGTTGTTTTATAGGAAATACGATGCCGTTTGGAAGAGTTTAGATTTGATCACAAAGAATACACGTGTGAAGTATTTTTGTGATCAAATCTGAACTCTTCCAAACGGCTTTAGTTGAGTCAGAAAAGAAGAACTGAGAAAGGGCTGCAAATATGCTTTTACCTCTATTAAGGTTGTTTTATAGGAAATTATTCATACAACCCATGTACACAACCCATAATTATTCACACAATAAACCCCACACAAAACTTATTTTAACATTGAATCACTATATGTGTGTCGTAAGTGAGTGATCTACAAATATATATTGTATAAAGAATAAACAAAATACTGTAAATGTAACATATAATTATAATTTTTTTCACTTACACTCGTATCATTTAATTATGAAATTTTAAAATTTAAAACGAAATGCTTTGTAATAATATAATTGTTGGCACCTCAATTAAGAAAATTTATTTATTTATATTATAATATATTGTTGCAAATTGCTACAATAATATCTCTCTCTATTTCTCATGGAAGTAAACTATCTTAATTGATTATTTAACTTTTTGATTATTTTACTCTGGTTAAAATAGTTGTATTTGGAAAAATAGTTTTTTTTTTGTAGTTGATTTGATGGTTGTGAGAGAAAAAATAAAATAATTCTGGATTAGATATGATGTTTCCTCTATTAACTATTTGAACTTATTTTATCTTTATTGCCTATTTTAGCCCCAAAAAAAAAAAAAAAAAAAAAAAACTTGCCAAACAGTGCCTAAATGACTTGCATTAATTGCCTTATAAAAAGTCTAGGCGCACAAACGATTGAACACAAATTTGAACACAGAAACTATGCATCCAATCACTTGTCAATCGCGATTGTCATCTTGATCAAAACTTATTGGCTGTGACTATCATAATATCCTCCGGTCGTCTGGACAATTGTCTCACCGATCGTCCGGTAAAACAGTTTTCATATTTGACCCATGTGAGTAATGTGGGTGTTGATTTTTGACCACACAACCAAATGGGAAACTTAGCTAGAGAGCACTGGCAGAATAAATTAAACCCAACAACCTGTGCAAGAAGATGAGAATCTGGCGGTGGTTCGTCCACCCGTGGGCACTCCGACGATCAAGTCAGTAATCAATATCCTCACAGATAGCAAATTGTTCTTAAACTCACAAGAAAAAACTTACCTCAGACCCATGAGGGTGCCCTACTTTTATAACTAGAAGTAACCTGATCCCTTTAGAAGCCTTACTTTAGTGGACTCAGGCTCAATGCTCACCCTGCTTTTATAATTAGCAGTGACCTGTCACGCACAATCTTTCCAACTGTTTCATACACGTATCATTTCTTTGTTGGTTTGTACCTGAGACACGCTATCAGAGCGCGTCATTCCTGCCCATGCCACCTGACAGACACGTCATCCGAGGCAGCTCATTATGTTTTTGCCGCATTTTCATATTTTTAACAAAACTTCTTCTCTCTCTCTCTCTGTCTCTTCACTTCGCATTCTCGCATTCTCTCTCTGTGTTCAAATTTTCTCTCTCTAAAGTTCTATACGAAACCCACTATTTCCAATCCCTTTAAAGCTCTGCAACTGCTCCATTTACCTCCTCCGGCAAGTTCCTCATTGTTTGTTTCCAGTCATTTCCGTCATTAGGCTCTAGCGAACCTTATCCCAATGTCTACTTCTCCAGCTCCAATCAGTTAGTCCTTGACTTTTTCCTTTTCATTTTTCTTGTTTTTCAATATACTTCCTTTTCGAATTTGCCATATACTTGCACTGTATCTGTTGCTGTGAAATTTGCCTCTGTGTTTGTAGTTGTACGTTGTTTTTCTACTATGACGAATTACTTTTCACAATGCCCATGGTTTTTGTACACAACCTTGCACACTCCTATTTCACGAATTTTGTCGTTTGGTGTGGGCATATCGATTTTCTTGTTCTCTGCCTCATTCTTGAATGTCTGACACAATTCTTGCCACATTTGTATTTGTCTTTTCCTGATTCTGAATCATGCTCTCTTTATGGTTTCTTGGTGTTTTTTCCAGATCTTTGCCTTCGAATATTTGTTCATTTGTATAGAGTTCTAGGTTTGGGATTTGATTAGAAACCACACACTTAAGAAAATTGAAACATATTCCCCCTTAGATCTTTACAATCTTTACCGTAGTGCTCTTCTAGGGTTTAGCCGAGGTCTTCAGACCCTTTTCAACCACTTTTTCCAAAAGTCTAGTACTAATTTCCTCAAGCCAACATTATGGATATGTTTAGGTGGAAGGTAGACACCCCTTCTAAACTAGAGTACTTTAGGCAAGAGTTTTGCATTCCAACCGACGTTTAACATCGGTTGCTGTTGGAGGGGATGACTCTATCATGCCTGGGAAGGACTACATGCCCTTTCCCTGTAGTCTCCATCATTGAGGGCCGAGTTAGATTTCCGCTCGACATTCTCTTCAGGGAAGTCCTCCACTATTTTAAACTCAATCCCATGCAGCTGGTTGTTAACTCCTTTAGGATTATCAATGGTTTTGCTAAGCTGACACGTAGGCAAAATGCCAGAATTACCTTAGCCGATATCCAGTATTGCTATACTATGTGTGGCCTTAAGACCAACATTGGCTACACATACTACCTCAAGCCGAGATCCACTCAGTACAAGCTAATAGCTGGCATTCAATAAGGGCGTGGCGGACGACTACCTGATTGCCTCAAGCAATTGGGAGTTCGCGCCAAACGATGAGCTCCACCTTTTTCCATTGCGCCGTGAAGTTTTTAGGGATGACAAGGGTAAGGACTTAGTCCCCCCGTAAAGTCCCTTCTCTATTACCTTACTTAACAATCTTTCTGTTAATCTATTCTAATGCTCTTCTTTCTGTCTTTGCAGCCTTTCCTCAGCCAAAAAAGAACTTTCACCAGACATACGTTCCAAACAAGGACTTGGTTCGCCTCCTTGGCTTACCAATTGAAGTTTGTAAGGCTCCAATCCTCCTCAACTACATCCCGACGTATCGGAGCCCTCTGCCCGACGTCCCTTAAAAAACCAAGTCTCCTCTGTTTGCCACGACTCCTCTAGCTGCTTCATCTCCAGGGCCAAATCAGGCCTCCACATCTGATCCTGCCGACCAGCCGTCCACTTCTACCCCCCTGCTAATTCCTCCAGCTCAGCGACAACGCCGACACCTATCCAACCTTTCTATTGCCCTCCCAGCAATTTGTTTCCGTCCCAGAGTCACTGTTGTTGTTACCGCCGATGAGATAGGCCGCGCTAAAATTATTCCAGATGACCTTCTTGACGACATCCCTAGGGTGGTGTCAGTCCACTCCTTCTCCTATTCTCAGTCTCAGCCAGAGCCCAAAGTCAAAAGGGTAAAAAGGGTTAAGTCAAAGGCCACTACTATGGAGTTGGAGTCTAAGGACACCGTGCCAATCTCAAAGTTGGCCGAGATTGAGAAAAAATCATCTACTGCTGAGAAGAGGCCTGCCGAGGCCGGATCATTGGAAGAACCTTCATAAAAAAAGCCGAGGTCAAAGGGTACAGCTCATCTTCGCATATTCCACGCAGACGAGCCTTGGGCTCCTGCAGTTATGGTCGAAGACCGACCTCTGGTAATCGGCGATAGTGCATTTGATAGTGTGGAGGTCGGGGCCACTCTCTCCACCACTGTACTTCTGTCGGCCGATATTAATCTCATGGCCGAGCTTGCTGAATATGAAAACTATGCGTTGATGATGCAGTATTGTGTTCTAGTAAGCTTCTACACTTTGTTTCTTTTTGTTTTATTTTTTATTTGTACTTAACCAAAGTTTTCTATTTTCCTTCTTCTCTAGAATTCTCTCTCTCTCTCTTGATATTTTTTACACTTTTGCCTAGTTTCTCTTAGTTTTTGCTCATCAACCCTTAACCAAATACTCTCACCTTTGGGCTGAGATCCCTTGGAGCCTTGTTTGAGCTTTAGAAGGAGGTTTGGGCTTGGATTGTTGCCTATTTTGTGTCTTAGCTTCAAGAGGTATAACACTTGTTATTTAAGCTTGCTTTCAATACTTGCTTTGCCATCTTTTTCTACTATTTTGGGGCTGGTTTTGACATGTAAAAAGTTCTATTTTTGAGACCTAAAAGTGGTGGTTTGAGCCCCTTTTGAGTTAGGGGGTTGTCCATCCCTTTTGCTTCTTAACTTGTTAAGCTTTTTGAGCTATTTTTCATCACTTTGAAATCAAATTTTTTGGGCCTTTTAACCACTGAATTTCAGAGGTTTTTCGGTGGTAAAAACCTTGTTTTGAAGTCCAAAATTGGAGGGGTTAGCCTCCTCTCCTTGTGTCTTGTTTGCATGCCTAGTTAGCTTCATGAGTTAGCATATTTTTCTAGATTACCTTAGCTTAAGTCCAGCATGCTTTTGCTTCTGTTTTGACTTTGTTTTGGGCTAGTTAGCTCAGTTGAGGCTTGTGTTTCATAGTTGTAGTGTAATTTCCTTCACTAGCTTGATGTTTTAATGCTTTAATCATCATTGCTTTGAGTTAATAGCATGTTTTAGTGTTGTTTTGCACTTTATTCCAGCACTAAAATCTCTGTAATCTCCCTCCATTCTTCACTCTTTTATTTTCTTTGAAAGTGGTTTCAAACCACTTGTTTGCCTAAGTTTGGAATTGAGGTGTTACACCTAATGGTTTAATCTCTTAGGGGGTTCATTACCAACAATGTAATGCCTCTTTCATGCCCAAAGTAACTTGTGGTTTGAGCCATCTTTCCATTAGAGGACAGTCACTTTTGGACTTAATCGATTAAAGAACGAATCGGTAACTAAAATGAGTAAACAAAAAATAACAAGTAAAAGAGGCAAGATAAGCATCTTTCGTGTTGCATGTTCGAATCGGACGTTAATTCGAACACAAGGAAAATGGAACATTTCATACTCAAAGTAATGAAATGTGCCACTTTCCTTGGTCACTATCACCCTTGATCATGCATGATAGGGTGGTGGTCTTTTTGAGTCTTGTTTTGCACTTATTAACTTGTACAAACTTGGTTCTTTGGCAATCATGCATGGAAATTGCTTGGTTGGTGGTTTGAGAGCCAAGAATTTCACTCCTTTGAGATTGTTTGATGATAAGGAGTGCAAATAGTACACACAAACCTGTGAGAATACACTGTTTTGCTCTGTCTGCTCTCTATTGCAGCAAAAAAAGGGATTCATGTCATCAGTGACCGACCGGCCACTAGTGGCAGCCAACTGACCCCCTATCGGCCACCAATGAAAATTGCACAGTGTGTTGGTAAGTTGAAGCAGAGGCATTCTGGGAGTTAGCAGCACTGTTGGTATTCAAATATGCAAACAGAGGCGTTCAGTGGTAAGGCGATGGCTTTTTCGGGTGGAGAAACCGAGCATGCATGCATCCCTCGCTTCCCAAGGCCATTTAATTGCTTTGTTTAGTTAATTAGTGGTAGCTAATTAATTAGTTTAATTGCTTTGTACTTAATTAGCATAGTATTTAGCTAATTACTTCGATTTGTAATATTTAATTAGCTTAGAATAAGTTAGTTAATTCATTTCAATTGTTGTAAGAATTAGTTAGCTTAATTAGCGTAGCTAGTTGGTTAGCTTATTCATTTGGACCCTCCTTCGCGAGGGCATAATGTTGTAATAAATGTGCGTGCGTGTGTGTATGTTTTTCAACCCCACATCTTTCTCTCTTTTATTTAATCGCTTTTAATGGTTGGATTAGGGGCATGTTTTAATTAGCATATCGCATGCTTGCATCCATTCATTCGAATTGCATGCACCGAGGCTCGGCGCATCATTCAAATTGCATTGCCATTTCAATATAATCCTTTGAATACGTGTTTAACCGCATGTTGTTGAAATCAATCCATATGCCATATTAGTAACTGAGCCTATTAATTGCATTATTGCATGCGTTACATTAGGTATCTTGTATAGTTAGGATCATGATTCTTTCTAACTAGTTGTTGTTTTGGCTCGGAGTACTCGGTGAGTGTTTATGATTTAGCATACTTGCATGAGTGTGATTGCCATATTGCCATTATTAGCATGCTTGCCATGAGGCTATGTGCTTAAATGCTAAACTGCATGAATGCCTATGGATGAACGCTTGTTGTTTAAATTGGAATAATTCAACAAATGTACATTTTAAGCCCATTTTGTTGAGTGGCAAATCATGTTTTAAGCCCACTATGTTTGGTGGCAAATTCGCAAACTTTAAACCCACTTGAGGTGGCAAATTTAAACCATTTTCGCAAATAAACATGAGTTGAATTGTTCTAACTTGAGCAAACTAGTCTATATTTGCTTGTGTGCATCACATAGTAAAGCTAGTTTAATAATCGGAATAAGAACACATAATGTTTATAAAACATCATATCATGGTTAGTAGAGGCCGATCTTTGATCAGACAAGCGGGGGTGCTCAATTCAGGACCTTTCCCTCTCATACCCAAGTTCCCGAGCTGAGGCAACTTTGGTGATGACGGACACGTGACCTTTGGCACGAGTCAGGGTTGCCTAAATTTCCCCAAAAATAAAATATTTAGGTGGCGACTCTATATCTGGAAAAACAGTCCAATTTTGGCATTATTTGATTTAAAATCGATTTTCTAAAAAGATTTGTCAGATTTGGACTCTTTGGTGATTATTAATTTCACATTGCACTTTATGAGACTAGATTCAGAACTGCGGGAGTTCGAACTGTGAGGCCTTTCTTTTCAAACCTTTCTGAAAGGGGGCGAAAAAAGGTGAGTCCACAGAGGCCTAGGCCCAGACCGAGCTCCAATCGGCGCTTGCCACAAAAGAGGCCGAACTTAAAGCTACCGACGAGAAAGCCTACGTCGAAGGGGCAGCCAACGTCTGTGATGCCTCCAAGAAGCAAGTCAATCAGGCATGCAACAAGGGTTACACCCTTGGCTGGATGACTGCTTTGAAGGAGTTGGTCATCCCGGACGACTCGCTTCTTTGGGATACGAGCTGACTTGTCATGGCATTCCCTCATACTCCAAGCCAATCTGAGGATGAGGCTAAAGGGGAAGAAGAAGCTGAGGCCAAAGTCGATGCTGAAGAATCTGCTGGCGCCAAGTCCCCAACTCTTAATGAGCAAGTCCTAGACTTGACTTAGGATGGAGAGGAGGATGAGGTCCCCAAAAATATTACTTCTGCAAAGAAGAGTCCGGACTAGACCCTTCTTGAAATTGATGCCAAGATAGCGGCCGAGAATGAGGGAGCTCTGCCGACTGAGGCCAACACAATGCCAATAGCCAAGGTTGAGTAATCCGAAGTTAACGCTAATGTTTCCAGTACTTAGAATTTTTTCTTTGCTTGTGCTTTTTTACTTTTTGAACAGTTGTAACTTTTTGCTGTGTGAACAATGCTTGCTTTTGTTTGGCTGATATGCCCTCTACTGTAATCCAAAACTTTGTTTTTCAATGCAAGTCTTGTTTTTCTCTAAGTGTTGAATGTTTGTTTCCTTATGTTTTATCTGTCTTCATTATTTTGTATGCTTCCATCCTTAGAATATTTTTGCACTTTTTCCAAGTATACCTTAACTTGTGTAATCATTTCGGGTCGGAACACATCCTACATGTATCACCTCAGACCTATTTTGTCATGGGTGCAGCCTTGGTCATCTCGAACCTACTTTCCTCGGAATTCACCTTTTGCTGTGATCTCAGCCAACGGGCACTTCAGAAACATTCTTTGAATAATCAACAAGTATTGTTTCCTTACTTGTACTTGTTGTCTTTTATCAAGACTTCACCCTTTCAACCCTTCCAAGTTTGACAACCTGATTGGTGATCTCGTGTAACAAACAATTCGAGTGTCCCTTATTTAGATACCTCAGCTGACTCTAACTTGTAAATTTTTCAAAAATTCCAATATCTGTCAAGCCTATTCCTACTTCCTGCCCCCTAACGCGAACCTAAGTACCACTTATGTTCACATTACGCATTCAACTCCAATTCTTGCCGAGGTCTAATTCAAACAAAGATTAGCTGAGACTTTCTACCTCAATTTTGCTGTTAATCTAACTAGATCAAACTTAGGTTAACTCAATCATATGGCAAGTGTTAATTTAACTCTACCATATGGCAAGTTTAAGTTATTCGTCATTTTTCATTTGGAAACATCACAAACTTAGTTCAACTCTAGCATAGGTAAGTTGAATTCAACTCTACCATATGGCAAGTCTAAGTTGTTCGTCATGTTTCATTCGAAAACATTGCAAATTTAGTTCAACTCTACCATAGGCAAGTTGAATTCAACTCTACCATATGGCAAGTCTAAGTTATTCATCATGTTTCATTTGGAAACATCGCAAACTTAGCTCAATTCTACCATAGGCAAGTTGAATTTAACTCTATCATATGAAAAGTCTAAGTTATTCGTTATGTTTCATTCGGAAACATCGTTATAAGACTGCTAATCCTTATCGCACAAATTTCAACAAGAATAAAAACAAAATCTAGCTAGTGTTTTATTATAACGTCGACTAATAAAATAATTACATAAATCTCAAAAAACAAAAACTAATGATAGAAAAACTTTAGATTGCAAATGTTCCAGGGTCGTGGCAACTCTTTGCCATCAGCGTCTTCAAGTCGATATGCCCCATTGCCTATAACCAAGATGATTTTATAAGACCTCTCCCAGTTTGGGCCAAGTTTGTCCTCCTTAGGATCCTTCTTGTTGCGGACAACTTTCCTCAAGACGAGGTCCCCAACCTTGAACTCTCTCGGGTTGACCTTCTTGTTATAAGTCCTAGCAAGCTGCTACTGGTATGCCCCCAGCCGAATTGCTACTCTCTCTCTCTTCGTTCTTCTAATAGATCTAGATATTGGGCCCTGAATGCCTTGTTAGTCCCATTCTCCACTCCCTGGGTTCTAATTCCAAGGATGTCAACCTCCAGTGAGATGACTACTTCAATGCGATATGCCATGGAAAAAGGGACTCCCTAGTTAATCTTCTAGGTGTGGTTCGATATGCCCACAGCACATTGGGTAATTCTTCCATCCACTTGCCCTCGGCTACTTCCAGTCTCTTCTTGATCCCATCCAAGATGGTCTTGTTGGATGCATTTGCCTATTCATTGCTCTGGAGAAAGCTAGGGGTAGAGCATTAGTTTTTGATTTTGTATTTTGCACAGAAGCTCTTGATTAGCTTACTGCCAAACTGGGTGCCATTATCTGCTATTATGGCCCTCGGGATTCCGAATCTGGTGATGATGTTCTTTCAGATGAAGCTTTTCACCTCAATATCTCGAATCTTCACGAGGGGTTCAACCTTTACCCATTTTGTGAAGTAGACTGTGGCTACTAACAAGAACTTTCTTTGTCCAGTTACCTGTGGCAGTGGTCCCACTAGGTCCATGCCCCGCAGGGAAAACGACCAAGAACTGGACATTGGGTTCAGATCTGCTGCTGGCTGATGTATCAGATGAGCAAACCTTTGATACTTTTCACACTTCCTGACATAGGCTTCAGCATCCTTTTGTATGTATGGCCACCAGTATCCTTGGGAGATGGCTCTATGGGCAAGTGACCTGCCCCCTACATGGCTTACACAAACTCTTTTATGGATCTCATATAAAAAGTCCTCTACCTGAGAGGGATGCACACACCGGAGTGAAGGTCCAGTGAAGGATCTTCTATACAGATGACCTTCTGCTAACAAGCAGAACCTGTCCGACTTCAACTTAGTTTTGTGTGCCTCTTTTTGGTCATCTGGCAGTCTATCCTCTCTAAGGAACACAACTATGGCGTCCATCCAACTAGGACCCATTTCCACACACATTGCTTCGTACTCTGTTATCAGAGGCTATACATTTGGTCCTGTCAGATAATCAACCATGATTGTCCTTGGTTTCCCTGACTTTATTGCACTAGCCAGGTTTGCCAAGGCATCAGCATGACTATTGTCATCACGGCTAACCTATTGTAGCCGGCAATTCTCAAACAGTGTTAGCAGCTTGACAACCTCTTTGACATAGGCTATCATTCTTTCATCTTGGGCTGTATACTTGCCCGTTGCTTGATTTACAATAAGCTAGGAGTCACAAAAGACTACCACCTCATCGGCTTCCATGGCTACTGCTAGTTTTAGTCTAGCAATCAGCACCTCATACTCTTCTTCCTTGTTTGAGACCTTAAACCCTAAATGAATAGATTACTCAATCATTCGCCCATCTGGCGATACCAAAACCACTCATGCCCCCGCTCTTTGGCGATTTGAACTTCCATCAATAAACAGGCGGAAAGAGTCGCCGATGTAGATGTCACAGGGCTTTGGTTTCTCTTCCTTCTTCTGTTTTGCTGGAGTGGGGTCCTTTGGCCCCAGTTGGGTTTCTTTTGGTTCCCCTGGAAATCCTAAACCTCGGCTCGCTGGAGCCCAGCGTGGGATGGCACCAGGGGTGAACTCGACCACAAAGTCAGCCAAAATCTGGCCTTTGATCGCTGTTCTTGGCCTGAATTCCAAGTCGTGTTAGCCCAGTACCACTGCCCATCTGGCTATTCTACCTGTCAGATCTCCAAATTGTCACGGTTCTTAATCTGATCTTGCAAAGTGCAATGCAAGGTTGATAAATTACCAAAGAGTCCAAATCCGGCAAATCGTTTTGGAAAACTGATTTTGAGGAAGAAGTGCCAAACATGGACTGCTTTGCCAGATACAGAGTCGCCACCTAAATATTTTTTATGGGAGAATTTAGGAAACCCTGACTCGTTTGCCTAAGGCCACGTGTCCGTCATCACCAAAGTTGCCTCGGCTCGAGAACTTGGGTACAATTGGGGAAGGTCAGCTATGAGCACCCCCGCTCGCCCGATCAAAAAACGGCCTCTACTAACCATGATATCGAGTTTTGAAAACATTATGTGCTCTTATTCCGGTTAATTAGCTAGAATTACTATGTGATGCGCACAGCAAAACAAGTATAGACTAGGTCACCTAATTTGGGACAAAGCATCGCATATCCGTTTGTTTGGAAATGGTTTGAAGTTTGCTACTTGCAAGTAGGCTAAAATACGAATTTCAATAAATTATCTCAACTCAAACAACCCAACCTTCACCCACGGGCATTCATGCAGTTATATCACGTAAGCAGATAGCCTCATAGTAAGCATGCTGTCATGGCAACACTCACACACATGCAAGAATGCTAAAGCGTAAATGCTTACCTAGTACTCCCAGCCAAAACAGAAACTAGTTAGTAATCAAATGCATGATCCTAGTTCATGTTAAGATGACTAATGCAACACATGCAAAATGCAACTCAGATAGGCTTGGCTATTCTAAACATGGTATATGAAATGCAACAGATAACATGTATTCAACTTGGAATTGAAATACAATGCAGTTAGCACGATGCGCCGAGCCCGGTGCATGCAATACAGATGAATGATGCAAACATGCTATCATAAGTATGCTAATTGAAACGTGCCCTAAAACTAACCATTGAAAGCAGGTAAGTAAAAGAGAGAGAGAAGTGGGGGTTGGAAGGCATGCACACACTCACGCACACTTATTATAAAATTCGCCCTCTCGACGGAGGGTCCGAAAGAATAATATAAATTTAATTAACTAACAAGCTAATTAAATATTACACAACCATTTAACTAATTAACAAATTAACTAGTCAACTAAAGTAGTAAAGAGGCCGCCGTAGCTCCACCTTGGAATTCTTAGATGATGCATGCTCGATTCGCCTTGCTCGGAAACCCGTCGCCATGCCACTGTTGCCTCTATTTACACTGTTCTGCACCTCTGAGAATCATGAAAACATTTGTGATGCTTTTGAAACAGTCCCTGCACACTTTGGGATGCCACCAGCCAAGATAGAACATTACCGGCCATGGAAATGTGGCCATCGGCCAAAGATTGGATCACCGGCTTGACATTGATAGTCGGTCGGCAGTAAAAGTGGACGGCCGGCCATTTCTTCCTGCAGAATACTGGTTTTGCTGCAACAAAGGACAGATAATGCATGGCATGGAATTTTCAAGACAGTGTGTGCATAGCCACCCTTCCTATCATGCTATGATCTCAAGGGAGTATAGCCCTCAATACTTGGGCCACCAATCACGCATCTTGACGCATGATGGCCAAAGGTACCAAGTTTGCAAATCGATGTAAATGCATGCAACAAAACAAATGGATGCTTCATGCCCTATCATGTTGAGATCAAGGGTGTCGGCGACCGAGGAGTGAGATATGTTTCGTCACTTTAAGTACGAACACATCTCATTCCTCATGTTTGGTTTGACACGCCAAACTAAACAAAAATGTGATGCATATATGGCAAATGCAATGCAAAAACATGTAATTGATGCAATGCAACATGAGCAATGCAACATATGTAACTAATGTAATGAAACATAACACTGTGCAATGCAACCTATCATGCAAACAACATGGCAATATGATAAGTATACAACACTACAATGCAACCTAAATAAGCAACTATGCAAAGTGATAGGCAATGCAACAATGCATTAACTACAAGGATGCAACAATCATACAATGTAATGAGCATGCAACAATATACAAATACATGATCCATGGTCTTACACTATGGGTGGACAGACCTTAGCCTTGTCCATAACAGTGGCCGATAATGATGTAACAAAAACACGAATGACACATACAAGCATGCATGCACCAAGGCCCATCACCTAAGGCATAAAGGAGGCAATTCTAAGCATACTTAAAAGAGACAAACATGGGCATTTTACAAATATGCTGAGCTCTGAAATCATGATAGAAGGAGTGCAAAATCCAAACACACAAGTGGAACATAGCATGCAAAGGGGCCCAAAGCTTGAGACCAACCAAAGGGTTCAAACCATAGCCACATCAAACGAACCCCAAAAGGCCAAGAGGACTTAGGACAGTCCTCGGGGAGGCCAAAATAGGGCTGGAACATGCATGGAACATGGCCAAAACATGCTAAGAAATAGGCACCAAAAGCAAAGGCATTCAAGACTACAAAGAGAGCACTCCATTACAACTATCACAACCAAGCAAGGCATGGACTAATCAATACAAAACAGAGTTACAACATGCCAAATAAGCCCCCAAAACCCACCTAAATAGCATCTAAATGGCCTAAGACTAAAGGCATACACAATGACCCAAACATGGAATACAAAACAACAACCCTTCAAAGCATTGAGAGGATGGCAAACGCAAGTATATAAGCATGAAACATGGACTAAAATGGCACGATAAGTGATTCCAAATCACCGAAATAACCCAAGTAATGCATACTCAAGACTCACACACCCGAAGCCAACAAGCTAGAATGCAAAGAGGCTATACAAAGCATGAAAAGCATGACCAAATCAACACCCAACAGAGCTTAAACATGACTAAAAGTTTCATGAAGTCAAGCTAAAACATGCAAGCATGGGGGTCTAAATGCATGGTGCATGTTGTGACAATAGAGGAGATTACAAAGCAAGTGTATGATGCATGTAATGGACTATTAATCCGACCAAAAATAGAGGTATAATATGACCAAATAACACCAAAAACCCTCTGAAATGGAACCAAAATTGACTAAGCATGCATGCTACCCTTATGAGCCAAAAACACAAGCAAATGAGACACAAAGGGAGAGGGGTGTCCCTCCCCTATACAAGACCTCAAAACTTCTTCACCACCACTGAAAATCCTCTGGATTTCAGTGATGAGAAGACCAATACACGAAAGTTCTCAAAGCTCAAACAAAGAAGGCACAAAAAGGGCCAAACAAGGCCTAAGAGGAGGAGGACAACCCTAAACACCAAAATGAACTTAATGAAACATCTTAAACATGAAAAATTAAAACTTTTATTAGTTAAACACCAAGCTTAAAACAACATGCAAGATAGGCTAAAAGCTAGTGCAAAAAATGGAGAATATAAAGCAATAGTGCTCACCCTTGAAAAATACTTAAAGAACAGCAACTCCAGCCCCCTCCTTTTGATCAAAACCCACTCAAAACTCCAAGAACAAACTCTCAACACCTCCCAAAACCGACGTATGGTGTAACACTAGGTGTTTTAGTGCAAAACTAAGAACAAAACACCCTTTTGGACACTCTAACACACACAAATGAAGAGAGAGGGGGAGATATAGAGAGAGAGAGAGTGATATATATATCATATATATCTCTGATTTGCTGAACCCCCCTAATGGAAGGAGAGGCCTCCTTTTATAGAACAAAACAAGGACCAAAGCTTCTTAGAGAAGCTAAGGCAAAAGGGCTCAAGCTTCCTCAAGAAGCTAGACCAAAGGTCCAAGCTTCTTGGGGAAGCTAAGACAAAGGGTTCAACCTTCTGGAGGAAGCTAAGACAAAGGGTCTAAGCTTCTTCAAGAAGCTTAGAGCAAAAGGGTGCAAAGGGTGCAAGTCCTCCATACATGTGTATGGAGGACAAGGCCGTGCACTCCAGCTAGCACAGTTGGCATGCACAATGCTTGAAAAAGGAAAAAAGGAGGCACCGGCCAGAAAAAGAGACAATCGGCCAAATAAATGGCCGACTAACCAAATATCTGTGCCAACCGACCAAACAATTGGTCGGTAGACAGAAAACAAGGCCGGTGGCTTCATGCCACAGCCGGTGGGTTTAAGGGATGGCTAACAAGCCACTTCCTACCCTCAGGTGCAAAAACCACTAGTCCTTGGTCCACAACCAAGCACAAAACAGTCAAGTCGAGAGATCTTAAGGCAAGGCGCGTAGCCGAGTCCTTTGGGATCTCAAAATGAACACGAACATGGATGATCGTTGAGTGTTCAAACGATGACGTCCAAGTCTTGAGGACGGTCAAAATAGGGTGTCTACAGATGGTACCAGGGGTGAACTCGGCCACAAAGTCGGCCAAAACCTACCCTTCGATCGTTGTTCTAGGCTTGAATTCCAGGTCCTATTGGCACAGCACCACTGCTCATCTGGCTACTCTACCTGTCAGATCTCCATGTTGTAACAGGAACTTCAAATGATGCTCAATCGGCACCACAATCTTGTGGGCTTGAAAATACTGATTCAATTTTTTGGAAACCATCACCAAGGCTAATGTTAACTTTTCTAAGGGCAGTTACCTGGTTTCTGTACTTGCTAGGGTCTTATTCACATAGTATACTGTCTTTTGCTCTCTCTCATTTTCTCAGATTACCACTGCACTGACAACTTGGTCTGATACTGCCAAGTACAGGAATAGTTATTACCTAGGTATTAGAGTTGACAAAACTGGAGGTGTTGTCAGGTACCTTTTCAAGTCGGCCAATGCGACCTCGCACTTTTCTATCGACAAAAAATTTGTGGCATTCTTTAACAATTGAAAAAATGGCTTGCAATTATCAGAACTTCGGCTGATAAATCTATTCAAGGTTGTTGCCTTATCGGTCAAAATCTGGACTTGCTTAGCTGATGCCGGGCTCTTTAAGTTAAGGATAGCCCTGATCTGATCTGGGCTTGCCTCAATGCCGCTCCTAGCGACCAAGTATCCTAGGAATTTGCCAGATCCGACTCTAAATGCACATTTCGAAGCAATGAGTCGCAGCCGATATGTTCTTAGCATGTCAAAGACTGCCTTCATGTCGGCTATGATTCCCAGGTTCTTTGGTCCTCACGACCATATCATCAATATAGACCTCTACTGTCTTCTCAATCAGATGCTTGAACATTTTAGTCACTAACCGTTAGTAGATTAGTCTCGCATTTTTTAATCCGAAAGGTATTACTCTATAACAATAGAGTCCTTTCAAGGTGATGAATGCCGTCTTCTCTTCATCTGGGGCATACATTACTATCTGATAGTAGCCTTTATATGCCTCCAAGAAACTCACCCTCCTATGCCTTGAAGTGGCATCTACTAACTGATCAATCTTAGATAGTGGGAAACTGTCTTTCGGGCAAGCCTTATTTAGGCTAGTGAAGTCCATGCAAACCTTCCACTTACCGTTCTTCTTTTTTATAACTACTGTGTTGGACAGCCAGGTTGGGTAGTTCACCTCCCGAAAGGTCTTGGCTTCCAACAGCGTGTCCACTTCCTCCTCAACTACTTCCATATGTACTAATCTCAGCCTCCTTGCCCGCTAGATGACAGGTTTAGCCGACCTGTCAACATTGAGTCTATAGCAAGTGAACTCGGGGTCGATTCCTGGCATCTTATAGGGCGTCCAGGAAAACACTTCTATGTTCACTCGCAAGAAAGTTTCCAACTATCTTTCCTCCTCCTCGGCTAAGCCTAAGCTGAAAAGGAAGAAGCGCTCTCCATCATCTTCCTGGACCTGAATCTTCTTCAAAGCCTTCTCACTCTTGTCGGCTGGTTCTTTGCCGACATAATCTAGGACCTCCATGTCCTCGTCTTCAATTTCAACTGTCTTCGTTTCCCACATATTGCATGTGGACTTCATTGCTGCCATGGAGCAACACCTGATCCCTTTTGACCTCCTCAATTCCATGCTCCGTTAGGAACCGCAATAGCTGGTGCAGCGTTAAGGGACTAACCCTCATTGCGTGTAACCATGATCTTTCCAAAATAACATTGTAAGGAGAGGGGGCATCAATTACTGTAAATTCCGTACTTACCTTCTTGGTGCCTGTCTGTAGCTCCAAATTTGTGGCTCCTAAAGGCCACGTCGGCGTTCCGTTGAATCCCACCATCAGGCTGTTAGATTGTTCTAGGTCATCTAGGTGAAGGCCAAGCTCCTTGTAACATCTAACATACATGATGTCACAAGAACTACCTTGATCAACTAGTATGCATCTCACCTGGCACTCTCTAATATTCAGCGTTATCATCAGGGCATCGTTGTGTGGATACTGCACCATATATAGGTCTGCCTCAGTAAAAGAAACCACTGGCCCCTAGTACTCATTTGTCTTAGGCTTCTTTTGCTAGACCTGGTACACATGTTGTAGATGCCTTACTCTTTGAGTTTCCCCACGTACATCATTCTCATTAACCTTTGAGTGAATCACATTAATCACCCGAGGTCCATCTGCTTGTTGCGGTGGCAGTAGTGGAGGTGCTGCTGCCGATGCCTGGGGTAGCCTTGCTTGCTCTTCCCTTGTCCTGACCTCATTTACTAGGTCACTCAGGTGACCCTGTCTGACCAAATCCTCCAAGTGTGTCTTCAGAGCCCTATATCCTTAAGTCAAGTGCCCATCTTCATTATGGTAAGCACAATGCTTCCCAAGGCTCCTTCCCATAAACTCATCAAGGATCTTCTCCAGTGCTTTGTAGTATGGTTGGTTCTTGATCCTTTTAAGAACTTTGTAGACCGAGATTCTGAATGCATTGGTGACTGCTTGTGCAGTCCTTAACCCTATTTCCTACCTGTTGAAACCAGTATTACCTCGGCCTCACTTCGGCGAGCTGTTTTTCTTCTCTTGCTTTGGTGTCTTTATTCCTGGCATATCCTTTTCTGCCTTGGCGTATTTCTCGATCCGAGCCATGAACTCCTCCATACTTTTTGGTAAGGTCTTGGCCAACAATTTCCGTAGCGGGCATTCATCCTCTAGGCCATTCTTAAAAGACACGACCGCTAGTTCCTGGTTACAAGTAGGAATTCGGTTGAACACCTCGTAATATCTTTTGGCATAAGTCCTGAGACTTTCACCCTCGCTAATGTTCAAAGCCAACAGTGAGTCTACCCTGAGTGGCTGCAATTTGTTTATAACAAACCTGGTCACAAACATTTCGGCCAGGCCTTTCCAATTCTTCACAGTTCCTTTCTACAACTTATGGAACTAGTTCGATGCGATTTTCCCAAAAGATAAAGGGAACACCTTGCACAACAACTGCTCATTCCCACTTCACAAAGCCATAGAATTAAAATATAAACCAACATGAAAGTTCAGATCAGACTTATCGTCATAAATCTGGAACCTCGATATGTGGAATTTCTTCGGGGCCTCAAATCTATCTAACTCCATTGAGAAGGGTGTCATTGGCTTGACGGAGGATGTTACCTCAGTGTTGAGTTGTTTCCTCTAGTCTCTCAAATCCTCATTTGTTCAGCTGGGAGCTCGGCTATCAACAGATTTTAGCTTTTTTGGCAGCTACTCCCGGTGTCATTGTATATCCTCTTCAACTTCTCTTCATTCATTATATTAAAATACAAGCCCTTCCCTTGGACATGCCAAGGTTCTCTGACATAAGTTTCCTTGGTACGAGGTGTCTTTTGTGACTCACCTTTCACTAACTTTGCTCGCCCGACATATCGTGAAGGCCGATATGAGCGCCCCTTTTCCTTGCCATGCTGCGGGTCTATTGGGATTGTTTCCTGTTCCCCTTTCTCAGTGTCAGTCTTTGCCGCTGGTACTGGCGTGTCCTACAACGAGAACGGTGGCTGCATCATATTCTTCTACATCATGAAGTCGACAACCGACTGTAGGTCTACCAATTTGTTTGCCATTCCTTTCATCTCGCCGTCCCTCTTCAGGCATCTATTTTTCCATACCTGAAGGTCATTTTCGTTGTAACACTCATCTCGGCCTACTTTCTTCGGGGCGTTACCCTCTTTGCTGACATCCTTCTCCCTAAGATTCGGATCCTGTGCTCCTTCATTACAGTTTTTTCTCCCCGACATTAGGATCTGTATGCTCACCACTCTCACTGATAATGTCATCTGCAATATTTTCTTCCTATCCGTCGTTGGCCATCTATTTTCCTTAAGTTTCCACAGATGGCACCAAATTGTAGATATTGATTTTTGACCACACAACCAAACAGAGAACTCAGCTAGAGAGCACCGGCAGAATTGACTAAGCCCAACAACCTACAAAAGAATATGAGAATCCAGTAGTGGTTCGTCTACCCGGGAGCACTCCAACGATCAAGTCAGTAGTCAATATCTCTCACAGATAGCAAATTGTGCTTAAACTCATAAGAAAGAACTTACCTTAGACCTACGAGAATGCCTTGCTTTTATAACCAACAGTGACCTGATCCCTTTAGAAGCCTTACTTCAGTGGACTCAAGCTTAATACTCATATTGGACCCTCATCTAGATAGAGATAAACTCTGCTTGAGCCTTATCTTTATCCAAAATGAGATCCTTCTCTGTAGGGGTGGGCAACGGTTTATCCGACCCGCACAACCCGCCCAAACCGACTTTACCCGCACAAATCCGACCCTACCCGCATGCATAAATAGGGCGGGTGCGAATCTGTTTTTCCATACAAAATCAGATTTAGGTCAAACCCGACCCTACCCGCAAAACCGCATAACCCGCGCCGCAACATCATGTTTCAAATAAAAAAATCTACTCTCACAACCCACCCGTAGATTTTATTTAAAATAACACAACGATCCCACTGTTGAACTAAAAAAATCTCATTTTTTTTGTTTTGGTCCTCCTCTCTCTTTGCCCAAATAGATCTCTCTCTCTCTCTCTCTCTCTCTCTCTTTCCCCTCCTCGTCGCCGTCACCACCACTATCTTTCGCCCCTTGCTTGACGTCTCTTTCATCTCCTCCCCGTAGCCATCTCCCAATCACAAATCAAATCTGGAGATGCCAGATCTAGAAGATGTAGAAACTTCAAAAAAAAAGAAAAAAAAAAAGAAAAAAAATGTTTCATTGCACGAAGGTATGAATCCTAGATCTGGAATCCTTTATCTTCATTTATTTATGGTTTGCTAGTTATGTTATAGGTATGGGTGTTTATTAGCTGGGTTATACAAGTACTCCCCCCTCTCTCTCTCTGGGTCATAATTTTTTAAGCAATTTTGACTATGAAGTTCTTCAACACCAATTTTCATTGCCAGGTTGGAAAATTTTTATTTTATTTTGTTTTTTTTTTCCGTGCAGATTCAAGGTTTGGGTGGTTGTGGGTTTGAAGACTTTTCTTTATAACTTTTTGCTTTGTTTATTTAATAAAAAAAATCTTTCATTGTTGTAACTTGTATGTGAAAATGTTGGTTTATTTGTTTAATAAAAAAAGTGTATTCATTGTTGCTTTGTTTATTTAATAAGAATATTGTTGGTTCTAGAATTCTTCTTGCGTTTTCATTGTTTTATGACTTCAAAAAGTGAGAAGGCGAAGCCCCAACGGAAAAGCCCAAAAAAATATATATATATATTTCACAAACTGCCTGCACAACCATATGACCCACCCGTTCAATCCGCAACCCGCACTGCGGGCGGATGCGGTTCCATTTTTTCCCAACCCGCACCCCATCGGGCGGGTCCAACCCGTCATCCGAACCGCACAGAACCGATCCGTGACCACCCCTACTTCTCTGTTCTAGAACTCTTGTCCTTTATTTGCTTAACTCAGATTCTGGTATTTCCGCAGATAACCTCGGTCTAGTCGAGATCATCTCTTTAGCATGACCAAACTACGTGGCACATCGGCTGACACTTCAGTGTCACCTTAGCCACGTGCTGTCGTTCATAAAATATGTCCCCACAAATAAGGGGTCGTTTGGCACTAACTGATATAGCCAACTTTTTTAGCCTTGGACTTTTTCAACCTTGTTTGGTTTTTGTTTTGAATTTTTTTTTACTTTTGTAAAAGAAAAAGTGTAATAATTATGGGTAAAAAGTAGATCTTATTGATTTATATAACTTATTTTATCCTTTTATATATTTTTAATCTCCAAATCTTAGCCAAATGAGTACTAACAATACTGATTACTTTACCCTTCTTCCAGCGCACGTTAGTACGTGGCTCACAAAAAACAGAGCAACCTATCATGCAACCCACCACGCGCACTTTAGGCACACCGCCATTACAACCACTAATAATCCTACTTATTAATATTTAATTTAATAATAATCATGATTCGAACCTAATTTTACACATTAACACAGTCTAATGTGGATTAAAACTTAATTAACACAAATTAATTTGGGGCCAAAATCAGCACCAAATCACAACACTCATATACATAATACATCTTTTTCTCAATTTTTTTTCCAGCAATGCTACGTATCATGAAAAATCTTTTATGAAAATAATCATGAAAGTTTTGTGACCTTTGGATTATACTTAGAATAAAGCATCACACACTAATTAAGGTAATCCAAGAATCATAAATCTTTTATGATCATTTTCATGAAAAAAAATTCATGATCCTAACTTTTTGTCTTTTTTTTTGCTTTACTACTTTTCTCATCATCTGAGATCTTCTTCAATATCTTGAGACAAAAAGCACATAATTTGCCAATCCCAAAAGAAGAAAGCGGTTGATTGATGATACGATCAATCGATTGATCCATTAGAGGCAATCAAGAAACATTCTTTGAATATCAAAGAGAGATAGATATATATCTATACTATTATTAAAAGCCAACAAGTACTTTGGTTTCTTGAAGTCATGCTCTCATAATTTTTTATTAATTTTCTTAAAATAACCTTAACTTCTTCAATAATTATACTAGTTTTAAACTCATATCAATGCATAATTAAGGATAAAATCATAAATTATTAACTCACAAAATATAACTTCTCACATTGAATAACTTCCCATGTTCAATAACTTCTTTCAACTTCCATCTTCTTTCAACCCCACCTTACGGCTTTGCCACCTCTATTGCATGCTTTTGTTCATTTCACTCTCTTCGCTCCTTTCTCTCCTCCCCTTCTTCTCTGTCCCCAAACCCAAACTACACAGAAAGAAAAGGGAAAAAACGAAAAAGAAAGAGTAGAGATAACCAAGAAGAAGAAATCAGTTTCCATGGCGGTTGAAGCACACCATCTTAATCTTGATGGCATTTGTACCCAAGGGAATACAAGTTTAGGCTCTTTGATGTAATTGTTTGCGAGAAATATGCTTAAATTTTTTCGAATCATGTATGTATGAGAAATTTTTGTATGAATTATATATATTACATTGTAAATTGAAATTTTTGTATGGATTATACACACACATCCACAATACGAGACCTGTCACAAACACCAAAGCCACCACCATCATCATCAATGCCGCGAAGATCGTACGGCCCACATTCCTTCCCGAAACCAAACACTGCGCAATCGCTAACCCCCTCATCAGCTCCATCTTCCTCAGCAACCATAAGTACCGAATCATCCGGTGGTCATTGTGGTCATAAACGTAATTGTAATCGTAATCTACTCCGTTTAACAAATAACAATCTGATGATTTCTCACAATCCATGAAATCTCCGACGCAGCGGCGATGGGCGGTGGTGTGTAGTCCGGGACTGGCGTTGGCGGTGGTGGCGACACCGGTGGACATCAAAACCGTTGATTGTTGAGTTAGGGGCATAGGTGATTTTTGTTTCTCTCTCTAAAAAAAAGTATAATTTTATCTCTCTACATGCCAATGCCAAAATAATACTAAACAATAGAAGAGGGTGAGTAAGCAAAGCTAACCATTCCCAATTTCCCATTATCAGTCAAATTTAATATATGGGACTGCACAGCCTCCCACTTTAATGTATTTAACCCAAACATTAATTTTTCTCAAATTGTCAAATTTAAGAAACGAGAAAGTGAATTCAGATGAAAGAACTACTTGAATTTCCAAACAACCAAGAAGAAAAATATTAATCTCCACCCCAAATCAAAACACTATCCACTGTCAGAAGTAATCAAAATAATTTACCTCTAACCATAATCAACCTAGCTAATGCCAAAAATAAATAAATAAAATTGCATATGATCAAGATTAGATTGCCTACAATCACTACAAATTATATCATTTTTTTTATTTTATATATATTTAAAAAACTGTGAAGCATAAAATGTGTGTAATTATTTAGACTTAGACTTAAAAAGTTTGGGATTTTTTTTCCATTTGATTTGGACTATGTTAATCTATGTCAAAATGTATTTTTAAAATTTTTTAGTTTCATTCATAAAAACTTCTATAATATTTACATTTTGTGCCTTTATATATAATAAGACAATTAGAAAACCAAAATTATTATTGTACTCTATTAGTCAAAGTACGCATGTGTACAATTGTGGTTCATTTTAATAACGTAAAATTTTAATTTGATCATTATACATTGTTTGTAAATTAATTTTTACATGTATCTTATATATTTTTTTACAAGATTTGTAAGATCTTCAATCTTATTTTACCAAATTAAGATTTTATATGAATTTTTATTATAGAGTTTTCTTTAGTTAAGATTAGTAAATATTATATTTTCTTTAAAAAAAATTGAACAAATTTAAACGTACATCTATTTTATTTATCAAATATCTTAATATTAAGGCCTAGTTTGGGAAGACTAAATAAATGTACTTTTTGACTTTTTATGAAATATGGGTTGGGTTTGAGTTGAGTTTGAAGTGATGTGCTAGAGAGGTGATGCGACTTAAATAAGATGATGTGATTTAAATAGGATAGTGACTTTTTGACTTTTTATTTTTTTTTTCAATCATGTCAAACTTGACCTAAATGTTACATTACACATAATTATACATGTGATTTATATGTGCATTATTAAAAAATTTAATGTAAAATTCATATTATAATTCATCATCGCGTGTGCGCGGCTGCTAATATATATATATACTAGTGGGTGGCACACACGATGTGTGTGCAATTTAAATAAGTAGAAATAAAAAAAATAATAATGAAATTAATATTATGATGTGTACTTAGCTTAAGTGGTATGAGTCCTCATACTTAAACCCATGGTCATGGGTTCAAGCCTTGCCCATCTCTTTGTTTAACTTTTTTTAAAAAAATAAAAATTACTGTCATAAGAGGTGTTCACTTTATAATAGTACTAGTGGGTGGCACACACGATGCTTAAAAAAATAAAAATTACTGCCATAAGAGGTGTTCACTTTATAATAGTACTAGTGGATGGCACACACGATGTGTGTGCAATTTAAATAAGTAAGAATAAAAAAAAATAATAATGAAATTAATATTGTAATGTGTACTTAGCTTAAGTGATATGAGTCCTCGTACTTAAACTCATTGTCATGGGTTCAAGCCTTACCCATCTCTTTGTTTAACTTTTTTTTTAAAAATAAAAAATACTGTCACATGACATGAGGAGAGTAGAGCTTCAGGACACCATAAGAGGTGTTCACTTTATAATAGTACTAACGGCCGCGCACACGTGATGCGTGTGTAATTTAAATAGCAAATTACATATACACCCCTCCAGGTTTGGTTAAATTACAGATACCCCTGAGGTTTCGGAAATTACATCCCGCCCCCTGAAGTTTGTATTTTCATAACAATTTACCCCCTGAGGTTTATATTTCATAACAAATTACCCCCTAATTTCTTATGCAAATATAGCATTCAGGGGGGAATTCGTAATTTCTCAAACCTCAGGGGTATCTGTAATTTTGTCAAACCTGGAGGGGTGTATATGTAATTTGCCTTAATTTAAATAAATAAAAATAAAAATAAAAAAATTAATATTATAATGTGTACTTAAATAAATAAAAATAAAAAAAAATAATAATAAAAATAATATTATAATGTGTACGTAACTTAAGTGGTATGAGAGTCAGGACAGATAAGATAAGAGGTAACTTAAGTGGTATGAGGGTCAGGACAGATAAGATAAGAGGTGTACACTTTATAATAGTATTTATAATAGTATAGATAGATAGATGGATAGATAGATATAGATATAGGGAGAGAGAGATATGTGGGATGGAGACGAAGTTAACGAAGGAAGATGGCGAGGGGTGGGGGTGAGTGGGGGTATAATGGGAGAGGGAAATGGTGTTCGTACAAGCGAACCACTCTCACCGTATGCTCAATCAACATTGGCGTTGCTCTCTATGTTCTTCCCTCTTTGTACAGTTGTTAAGTACACCCCAGATCAGATTAGGAAAATGGAAGATTCAATTCGAATACGAAAAGCGTCCGAACCTGTAGAGGTAATTAAATTGGTAAGACCCATTTTAGGTTTCAGCGAATCTGTGTACCATGTTTTTGAATTTTTTTTGATAAGTTTAATTGGATTGATAAAATATAGTGTAATGAGGAACATTTTGTTGTGATAAAAGGTAAAAGAAATCAAGAAGGAATTTTTAAGTGAACAAAGCCTGGTCGAATTGCCGCAGCACTTGAAACAGAAGATAACGGATGAGATCGTTGGAAGGTTGAGGGGCTTGAGAGCTGGTGCCAATGTGAGCGAGCAGCGAGGTCAGTACATATTACTTAAACAAGTAACTTTACCAATTCTGTTCATTCTTTGCCTGCATCGTGATGTTAGTGTTAATTCATATTTGGTCCTCTATTCTTTACCCTGTTACAATTGTCTATACTATACTATATCATCTTTTGCTACTTTAATTCTGCTTGGAAAGTTGCAATGTAGAACAAGATTTTAAACATTGTCTCTTTTACACTTTGGCTGTTTCTTGAAAATAAAACTTATTTATGGAAGTTTATGGGAACTTTAAACCATGTTACTTTGAACCTTCTTGCTTATTTAACATTTACTGGCATTAGAGTTGATGCCCACAACGGCAATATTTTGTACAAGGTGGAAGTCTAATCCTGTTGTAAGTTTTCTTAGTTTTTACTTTAGTTTGATTAAGTGGGCAAATAGTCAAGTGCCTAAGAGTTTGTTGAGCTGTAAATTGTTAAAAGTTGTGGTAATGTTAAGCATATAGCAGTGAGTTATATAGTGGATGTATTAAACATTGGCAGTGCAACTTGATGAATGAGTGAAAGATTGTAAACTGATTGTTTCCAATTAAGTATCACATAGTTGGATCTTTTTTCTATTTTGGTTAAGGTTAAATTTAATTTTGACGGAAAACCTGCTTCTTTGGAAGTCTATATATATGATGGGAAACTCCTAAAACTTTGGAAACCCATTTTTTATGACCTAAGAAGCGTAGATGCGGACACAAAACACGGGTATATACAGTAATTTTCAAAAAATAAAGACAGGACGATAGATAAAATATATGTTTTAAATACATAATGATAATAATAATTACATTTATTTGTTATATATATATACATACATTTTATTATATCAAAACAATTAGAGAGATTTTTCCCCCATCCTATATATTAGAAAAGAAGTGTTAATGAAAAGTGTTAATGGCTATCTCGAAATGCCCTAAACAAATTGGAAGTTTTACACTTCAGACTTAGGAATTAATAGGTATGAATTCACATTATTTTGATTTTAATCATTGACTTGAGCTATTTTCTTCAAATTTGTGATGTGTTTTGTGTATTTAAGTGATGGGCACACTCTTCCTACAAGTATTTGAAGCATGTTTGGTTCTAATTTTTAAAAATAAGACACATTTCAGGGGCATGTCCAATATGTATCAAACATAACACAATCCTTTCTTAATGTGATTCTTATCTAACACTTTCTCAGAAGAATATGTGATTCTTACCCTATGCTTGCAGATCGAAAAAATTGTTAGCCTATGTTGTCTGATACAAATGGTTATGCATTGTAAAGTGATCTTTTCATCTACAAAATGTTTTAAGAACTTGTTTTAGTTAATGGCTAACAAATTAGCATGGTTTATTTAGGCATTTGGTTGTGTTGGTTGCTTTAAAATTTTTAAGAACAAATATGAAACAGGTTTCCATTCATTTTCTTTTATGATAACAAAAGAAAATGTTGATACTTATGCTGTGTTGTGCTTGGATTGAGAAGAAAAAAAAAAACTGATTTTTGTTTGGTTAGGATGCGTCTAATTGCTATTTTTTATCTAAGGCTCCAATTTCCAAGTAGGGAAAAAAGATTTTTGTGAGTGCAACCAATTATCTTATTTATTTGATACGTGCACCCAACAAAAATTATAGAGGTAAGATATATATAGGGGAGAGAGAATTTAAGAAAGAAGAATAAAAGTAAAGAACCTAAGATAAATGATTAGACCCATAAAGATTATAATAATAACAGAGAACTTATGAAACAAAAATAAGTATAATCAGAGAGAAACTCATCTAAAACGATTTCTATGGTCTATTATTGATGGAGTAATGCTAAGGATCCCAAATGTTTTACCAACATTTCTACTAAATGTCTCATATGGGTGTGAGACTCACATAGGACCCACATAGTGTGGGTCCTACACCCATGTGAGACATTTGATAGAAATGTTGGTAAAACATTTGGGGTCCCTATCATTTTTTCCTATTGATGGGTCATGGTGACAAGTGTGGATACATGGGTGTGAGTCAAAGGGCACTCACTTTATACAAATGAATCAAAAGTTGGGTGCAAGTATAGACTATCTCCAAACACTCCATATAGATAGGATAGGCAAGCTATGGCCTCTTAGGAATTTGAATATATGTATTAGTTAGAGTAATGTATAGCATTTTATTTTGTTAAGAACCCCACTTTGACACTCCCTGCCACCAACCAAAAGAAAGGTACCAACAAGAAAATAAAGAAAAAGGTGAGTAAGCATAAAGAAAAAGTAAACTATAGAAGGAAAAAGGTACCAACAAGTTGATTTTGTTCTGGACATGATATGAGTATGCATCAATCTTTTAATTGCTGCGAAACAAGACCAGAGGACATTCTAATGCTAAAGTCAGTGAAGGTCTTCAAATATAAATGATACTGTTCTTGTGTTTTTTTGTATCACATACCTTGGCCTATGAGGTTGTAGGTCTATTCATAATGTGAGGATCCTTGCTATGTAAGTATGTGTTAAAATTGATGTATAGAGAAATAGAGAATTGTATAGATATTGATTGTATTATTGATTGTTGTATTATTGAATGTTACAATGATTCCTATATATAGAAGAGTAGGTGGTAGTAGGTGGTAGATGGAGTAGGTAAAGTGGAGGTGGTAGGTGGAGTAGGTGAAGTGGAGGTGGTAGTGGTGTAGTGGGTTAGGTTTAGTGGAGTAGGTGAGGTGGTAGTGGTGTAGTGGGTTAGGTTTAGTGGGTGAAGTAGGTGATAGGTTTTAACAGTATGCTTGTTGCCCAAGTCCCATCTTTTAGAGATTTCCCTTAATGATAAGATATGGTGCACATCTTTTTTGATAATCCAGGGTATCTCTCGCGCCTTGCCCAGCCCAATTGGGTCCGAGTTACCTCATATGTGAACAATCGAGAACTAATCCTTGGAGGCACTAAAGTTAAAGACCAAGCAAACCTCTAGTGGCCACATCTTATTGCTAAGTCTCGTAGGAATAAGTTTCTTATGTTTGAGGAAACTTCCTCATCCCTCATCTTTTTAATGAGGTTGTGTTCATATAGGTTACTGAATTGTTATTTTGATGGTGTTCACATGCCACATGGTGGCTCTCATTAGAATTATTGCTAGCTTAACCAGCGTGGGATCCAAGCTATTTCTTTTGTTATTTTTCCTTCCTCACAAACAAATAATCATAATAATTAAAAAACCATGTTAATGAATCATACTCTATGTGGTGGTGGTTTGGATTATTAATTATTTCGCTCTTCTTAAGAGTGTGTTAAGAGCTGCCTGGAAATCTAAACACCTTCAATGTACCCATCAAAGGAGATGCTGCTGCCTTGTTAATGTAGGACCCACAAGAAGATAATAAATTGATTATTACTATTAAATGCAAGGTTTTAAAAAGCGGTCGCAACCGTTATGCAACGCCGTTACGCAACGGTTGTGGTGGTTACCGCCACCCGTTACGGCCGCTTTTGCAGTGTGATTGAGATTCACAGGTGTGTCGGTCGTAGCGGTCGTAACGGTGCCATAACAGCCGTAACGGCCTATTACGCACCGTTACATAATAGTTCCAAACTGCTTCTTTCGAAAAAATGCACAAAAAAAAAGCTGAAAATGGGGGAAGAGAGATAGAGAGAAGAGGGAAGATAAAGAGAGAAGATGGAAGAGTAAGAGATAGAGAGAGAGAGAGAGAAGAGGGAAGATAAAGAACATATTATTGATTTGTTGAAGCTGTAAGACCTATGCTATTCTATTTAGCTGGTATCACTTAACCATTTTGTTTGTGTGTGTATCTATATATTGTTTGAAAATAATAATAATAATAAGTGTGGTCATTATCTATTTAACTTGGTTAAAATATATATATATATATATATTTAGGCTATTATTTATCCTTTTACTTTTATCATTGTTTATCTTATATATAATAGTTAGTGATTGATTTTTTGTATAATATAAAGCCATTAATTATTAAAATAAAATATAAAAAAACTCAATTTATAGTGATTTAAAAATATGAAATATGTTGGATCATACTTAAAAATTTATAAAAATTGATCAATATTTATTTTAAACCCAATAAATATGATTATGGAAAAAAAAAAATATGCGTATCGGTAAATTTTTTTCAAATTGTACAAAGAATAAAAAAATTCACGGTTCCGGTTACCGTAACCTTTACTCTACGACCTTTACACCCCGCAACCGCAACTGCGCTACCACCACCGTTACGGTGACCGCAACCGCTTTTCAGAACCTTGATTAAATGGTTATTTTTGTTAGGAGCCTTTGATTTAATGTTGCTCTATTTTCTTTCTACTAGGACTTTTAATAGCTTTTGTGATACAATTTGAGTCTTACTAGGTATTTATGTTGGGTGGGATTAGTTTGAGAAGGTTTCCATGAGTTTTTAGGATTGTCTACAACTACAACCTATAAATAGGAGTTATCCTTCTTGATCCAACTGCACCAATGTTCTCTTGATCCAACTGCACCAATGTTCAAACCTCAGGGTTCATATCAAGGAGATGCATTGGGTAAATATGTTTAGTCACCTGCCTTGGTCAACATTCTCTATCTTCTTGTAGATGCCTCTCTCTCTCTCTCTCTCTCTCTCTCAAGGTGAGTTCTATGTGGAACCTTGATGAAGGGTCATGAGTCAGCTGGACTCCCCATGATTGAGGCACCACCCCAAGAGGAGGTTCTCAAGCCGTGTTCCTCAACTAAATTGGCATGACAAGTATCAGAAGATATGCACTTGAGACGGTGAGCCACTAAGCCGAGCATGCCAAGCGAAGCGGCCTAAGAGTTGCCTCTTGATGGCTGCCTCACAAAGGATGACTACCTCATGGAGAGGTACTATGGCGATGACTTGGGAAGCCATGTCGGAGATCCAGATGCATTGGGGGTTGTATCTCAGATGGACCATCTAAAAGTAGGTGGTTGGATCTCAGATGGACTATCCGAACCTGTCAAATTTTGTTGAAGTTGAACTGGACTTGTTGCAATGTGACATTCTAACTAATATGTTTGAGGTTTGCATAAACAACATCAATCTAATCAGTATCATGTGGTTTGGCAACTCTCGTGATTTAGGTGGATATTGCATGTTTGGATTATTATTATTAATTCAACTCCAAATAAACCACAGGGAATTGCTTGTAAAGAACACCTTAATTTTGTTGATATCCTGCATTCAGGTGATCATTTTAAAAATCCTGCTAATGGAACCCTTCCAAAGTTGAATTTGTCCATCTTCACAAGAATTTCATTTTTGGTCTTCATCTTAGCGAATTTGGATTATGAAAATGTCCCTTATTTTGAATTTGCATGATCAAAAGAATGGAATCTGTTTAGGCAATGACGAGAGATGATCCTTCTTCAATTGTCATTGCCTCTTCTCTTATAACCAAATCTATCAGGACCTTTCCCTGGATATTGTGAAAAACATTTTTTTTATGCTATGGGATGAAGTGATTGATGTTAAAGCTCATGGATATTATATTGCCCTTAATTATAATGTTTTATGTCCACTATTTTTGTGATACATTTGTATTGAACATTTGACGATCTTTGGTTGGTTGCTGCATCCTTGCAAATTGTCAATGATTCGTAAGCTTCCTTAATTATTATGTTTTATTTCTTGACTAATGGACACATTCTTATCTGATATTTGATTATCAATTGGTGGGTTCAGTATGTATTTGGTTTTGATTTGATGTCTCCTTGAAGATACATTGGCATTTTTAATTGTTTCATGGACAAACAAGTTTTTAGATCTGATCACACTCTGTCTCTATAGTGTTGCTTTACATTCACTACACACTGAAAATCTTATTACTAGAATTACCAATGCCACATCACACAGAAAGTAGCATTGGTTATCCTTAGGTACATTTCAATATACTTTGGGTTTGATTGAGTTCTCAGAAGTTGTTTTCTGATTTCAATTTCACATGTTATGTTATGTGTAGGTATTCTAGACAAAGCATCAACCCAAGAATCGGCCTTATCCTCCTCTGCATCTTCTGTGAATTCCATGCTCTCTGCAGTGTTCCTTTCCCCAACATGAAAAACAAGAAAGTAAAATTTTCTAAAAAGTATTTTTGGAAAAACAAAACAAGCAAGCCGATTAGTTTTTTTTTTTTTTTTTTTTTTCACCAAAATATTTTTTCAAAATTTTCTAGAAAACTTATTCTGAAAACTCAACCAAATAGTATAGGGTAGTGGGAAATTATTTCTTGTTGAAATAATGGCAGGGGTTGGATTTGGATCATGAATCTAGTTACTCTAGACTTGATAATGTAGTGCTTTTATATATATGGTTGATTCAAAAGGTATTACCTTAAATTCATATTTACTATGAAGTCAACAACAAATTTGTAGTTGTTCTTAAATAAATTTGGAACCAAATGGGTTGTGTGTTGGAGCTAGAGCACAATCTTATTGCTAGTTTTTTCCCTGGTAATTCCTCGTTATGGATGGTGCACTGGTGCACCAGTGTAGTATTTTCTGCCAATCTGAAAGGGGTATTATCTCTGTGTCTACCATGGGATCTTCCAAGGAATGTATTGGAAAAACCAAACTAACCCGACCAGACCCTTTGGTTCTCGGATTTTCTGGGTATTTTGTGCACCCTTAATGATAATAATGTGAAAAAACAGTTGTAGTGAATTATGTAATCTTCTATCTTGCAATCTTTTTGTTGTCTATAATATTAGCTCCCCTTATCTTTCCTGATATCCTATTGATATTGTTTTCTATGACAGAAGCTGTTGAAAGCTGGCGCAAGGAAAAGCTAAAAGCAGCAAAACAACTACTCTTGGAAAGACCTTGAGCTCAACTGTTCCGCCAAAGGAAGCTGGTAGAATCTCCTCTCTTATCACATCCATGTTTGGAAGAGTTATTTATTTTTTTATTTTTCTTTTATGGGTTTGAAGACTATTTGGGCTATAGGAAATATTTAAAATCCATCAGTAAGAATTTAAGTCGCTTTTGTGACAATTTTTGTCTAGAAGGATCATTGTCACTTAGAATTGCAAGGGGATATGCTTGTAGGGACGCTTGCAAGAGCTTCAGAGTCCGGTTGGAGTCAGCTGTCAAACGAAATTGGTCTTTGGATACCAGTTGAAATCAATAATGAGGAACATGATGACAAACTGGAGGGTGCAACAGATTTCAGTAATAAATCAATATTTATTTTGCTAGTTTGAAGAATTGATCTCCGATATATGACCTATTTTGAAAGGGAAAAAATTAGATTGTATTGTTTTCTTGAATTGATATTTACTGCGGCATGTATGTTCTCTCCAGATGATGAAATTTTAGCTGGAAGGCAACTTCCTCCTGAATGCCATCCTGAACTTCATACGGATTATGATGGTGCTGCGGTCAGATGGGGCCTTACCCACCATAAAGAAAGTGCATATGACTGTTGTCAGGCTTGCTTGGATCATTCAAAACGTGCCAGACCAGGCGAAAAGAAATGCAATATATGGGTATATTGCCCATCAGAGACAGGGTGCTATTCCCCCGACGTTTATGAGCACA
The DNA here is from genome assembly GCF_004153795.1 of Camellia sinensis. Classification (NCBI taxonomy): domain Eukaryota; kingdom Viridiplantae; phylum Streptophyta; class Magnoliopsida; order Ericales; family Theaceae; genus Camellia; species Camellia sinensis. The sequence continues at coordinate 232,647 of NW_021026300.1, read as the reverse complement.
AACATATGGAGTGCTGGCTCAAATATGTAAGCATTGGCGTACCTTCTTATGAAGTTATTAAGTTCTCTTTTTTAAATAAAACCTAATAATTAGAAGTAAAAGCTAAAAGCACTGTTGCTCCTGCTTTTTTTAAGCTATTTTGCCTCACAAGTTGTAAATAAAAGCTGCACTAAACACTCGGGCACAATTTTCATAATAAAGGAATGCTATAAGCAGCCCCATAAGCTTCACCAAACAAGGCCGACCGATTTTGCAATTTAACTTTAATGGCATCTGAATTTTTGGCTGTTCTTGCTCTGATCTTTATAACACAGGCGGAAAAACCCAGAGTGAATTTCAAAGACAAGTATTCGGAATCTTATAGGAACTCCCACCCAAATGTGCCCGTGATTGTTCCATGGGTCTCTGGTGTTGTTACTGCATAATTGGTTTCTGTCAACAATTGACAGCAAATCTGAAGACGGTAGAGTTAGTAACTGTTAACTGTGTTGTGGAAACTTTACAAATACTACCTACATGAAGCCCCTGTGTAATTGTAATCTCTAGACTCGCAATATGCTCATATATCAGTTGGGGCTTTCAACATTTGTCTTTTTTGTTGTTTCACTCTTTTTGATGTTGGTCGGATTTTGTTGATGATTCATTGTGGTGGGTTTGGTGCCGATGCTTTGAAGTTGAAGTCCGGTGCTAAACTGAGAAAAAAGGGGCTTTCTAATAGTCAGATGTGCAATTGTGCAAATGCTTGTGCCCCAAGGATGTAATATGATAAATTGTTTCGATATATTATTGGTATTGTCAACTTATAAGCATCTCTCTCTCTCTCCCCAAATATTTTTAACTATCTCGGCTATATGCATGATTGTTAGAGCATTTGGTTTTTGGCAAAGCAAATGCAACGAGTATTCAATAAATCAAACAATATTGATTTTGTCATTTTCTTTTATCTTGACTATGTTTGATTCTTTGAATTTTTGTTTCAAATTTATTTTGATTCTTTATCTTCTAATTGCAGTAGTTAAGTCCTAATACTTTAATCCTTATATTTTATTGTGGTTGTCAGTTTCTCATCTTTATGGTTTGATATGAAAGTTGAAACATAAATAATTATAATGAATTTTGAGTAAAAATTAAGGAGAAAAGTAATTTTTTTAATAAAAGTTTTTTCTCTAATATTTTAAAAATGTGCTTTACATAGTTTACATGAGTCTTAATTTTAATTGTAAATGATAGAGGAAGATTATATTCAAATAAAGTTAAAATTTAAAAACTTAATTATTAGGGTAAATTACACTTTAACCCCTTGTGGTTTGCCCTAAAAACACGGAGCCTCCTTGTAGTTTCATTTGTAACACTTAAACCCCTAAACTAAATGTCAAATTGTAATTTTTGACAGATCCGTTTATTTAATTAGAGCGTGAGATTCACGAGTATAAAAGTGTACGTAGCATTCTCTCCTGCCAAAAACATTACACTTTTGGACCAAAACACCCTTTCTCCTTCCCCTTATTATATAAATATGCAACAACCACATTGAGGCCTCTGAAATTGCCTAGATTATCTCAGGATTTCTTTCTCACCGCACAGCAAAACTAGCCTGCAATTCCCCACCACCATCCACCCTCCATCTCCTTCTCATTTCCCTTTCCTTATCATTCGCTTCATCCAACAAACCAAGGCGTTACCCACTGCACTGCCACACCATTCTCATTCAGCAGCACTACAGCTAATATATATACACACATCTTCAAAAGCAAATCTCCAAATAAATTTGTCAAATGGATCGGACCAGTTAGAATTAAAGGAAATTATTTTTTTGAATTGTTCAATAAAAGTTGCAAATTATAATGCAAAGAATAGTTGGAACTTGAAATAGTTTTTACCTCACAACTTCATATTTTTTTGGTTTGAGGTGTTGTATGTAGGTGGCTGCTTAAACTAGGACAACCATGGCTACTTTCATAAAAAGGAAAAAAAAAAAAAAAGTGAGGAAGAGGGTTAAAAAAAAATCCAATGGTGAGCGTTGAAAATTTTTTTTGATGGGATTTATACCAACAAAACCCACTTTATCTTTTCCAAGGTGGTGTTGAAAGGTGGTGGTGACATGTGCATCTAGCTATATATAGAACTAGTTTGTGAGTATGGAGTTTTGGTGTTGTTCCAATGCATCATTGGTTTGGCCATATGGTGTTCAGACTATGGCTGGAGTGTTATTCTATTCATGGTTGCTCTATCCAGCTTGGGCCTTCAAGATGGGAAATTTAGATGATGTTGTGAAGTTAGTGCCACCAGTCTTGGAGGATGTCGGCCTGCCGGTTTGCTTCTTGCCGTTGGTGTTGGTGGTCTCAACGCGCATGGTGGTGGTTGTGTTTGAGCTTAGTCCAGTCTGGTTTCTTGGCTGGTTAAGCTTACGGTGTGTAGCTCATGTTGCAAAGAGTCTCTCTCTAGATTTTCTCTAGAGAGAGAAAGTTCCAATCATGGTGGTGAAAGGAGTGGTGGGTTTAGAGCTCGTCGGCTTGTTCTAGTACCTGGTTGCTGCTTTACTTTGTTGGTTTCTCTCATGCACCTATGTGTGTCTTTTTCTCTGGCGTTGGACTAGTTTTGGTCTCCGGTAACGGTGCTCTCCATGTCCAGGTTGTCTGTTTTGTGTTGATGTCGGAGATGGTAAGTCACTGGTGCTGGTTGCAAGGGTCCCCTCTGTGATATTTCTGCTCCGGTTTGTTCTCAAATAGGGCCCCCGTCGCCAGCGTGATTGTGCGGTGTATTGCTGCCTTGGTCTACTCCGGTAGTCCCATGTGAGTAGGTGCAATAGCGCTGCAATGCGGGTTCATTTCAGTAAGGAATTGTTGCGGCTTTGGGAGCTTAAACCACTCCGAAAATTTCTTTCCTACTCCGGTGTTCGATTTTAGATTGACTGATGTTTGTTGCTCTCCAGCTACGACTATTTTAGAAGCTTCGGTTTGTTGTGTTTGACCAGCCGTCACTGGTGATGAGGTTGTGAGATGGGGATGAGGGTGGTAGTGAAGTTGTAAGCATGGTATCCGGCGTTGGGCAAGAGAGAAAGATGGTTCACGTACATGATGCGCGTTGCAAATGTTGTATTCAAGCTAGCACATCTGCTGATATAGATTGACGTGGCATAGCTGGATGCACATGTTGGCTTGGTGTTGAAAGGTGGTGGTGACATGGAGCTCACGGTGAGAGAGAAGATGGAGAGAGAGAGAGAGAGAGAGAGAGAGAAGATGAAAACAGAGATACGAAGTAATACAAATAAAATGACTGAGTG
>NW_021026300.1:144721-221277 GCF_004153795.1 Camellia sinensis | reverse complement strand
ATGACTAGAAAAAAGGCGGTACTTGCATTGACCAGAATTTGTGTGGTCATCTATAGCCTTCTCTTGAATGGTTCATTTGTAGCATAATTTTCCCAAAATAAAAGCTGAAATGGAGAAAACATTGTAGTGGCTCATTCCCATTGCCACTAACACAACCAAGTAAAACTACTAGCCTTGACAACATTATGCAAACTCAACCACTATATAAAAAATTAAACTACTCCATTAAAACTTTAAAATCTACTCAAAAGATAAACAACTCAATCTTTTTAACACATTCTAAACTGCTACTCGACTCATTTACAAGCCTAATCAGTAGTGTTTTGTAACCTCACATTTGCTATTTTTCAATGTATCAAAACTGCATCTTCTATTTCCAACATCAAATATGTGCAGCATTTTCTATTTTCTCATTGTTTTTATATTCTCAAAGTAAAAGATTTTTTGAAAAGCCAAAACTACAACAAAAGCAACACTCATCAACTGCTATGTTAGACTTGGCTTGCTCACAAACACAAAACACACACCAAGCCTACTAAATGACTTGGCAAATATTTCTAACATGAGCTCATAATGTTCAAGGCCTTTGGTTTGGAATTGTTTTGTATTTGGGTGTGCCTACAAGTTGTAAACTTTAATTAATTAAGCATTTAGAAAATTATTTCTCTATGCACATGGTTATGCTAAATGTATGCGCCAAATAATTACCTGAACATAATTTTCCCAAACATCATCTGGGGTTGTCACTGTTTGAGTGATTGGATCCCAGCCCAAACCCGTGTGGTTTTTCAGAGCAACAAACTCTTTGTAGTTCGCCTTCAAACGCGCGAACTTACCCTTCAATTTTTTTTGCCCATAATTTTTTCCAACCTTTTTAGTCATCTCATCATCAATTGTTTGCCACTGCCTTGGGAAAAAACTCCTATCTTTCTTTGACCTGGAAGGACCCTCTTTCTTTATTTCGTCCACCAATATTTCTAAAAATATCTTGACAATTTCGGACCCCCACATCTTAAAGTCGTCATTATCGTTAGCCATTCTAGCCTAATACAAGTGCAACAAATTACAGTTTATAGTTATGTGAACAACTTAAGTTCCAGTAAAAGTTTGGCAGTACGTGACATGAAGCATATGCATAATAATAGCCATTACGAATATTACAAATATTTAATATGAGATTCCGCGTGCAAAAGTTTACCGGATAAGGACAATCGTTTTCAGCTGTGGAGGAATTGATTGATGGTTGAGGTGATCTCTTCCTCTTAGCCCTTGGTGTATTGAACAATGACCGTGGAGTACAAAGTTGGCCTGGTTTAAAATCAAAATGAAAAATTCAGAATGAGCAGAATTTATGTGGCATACATGAGCAGAATTATCAAAGCAGAATTTTCAGAATGAGCAGAATTTATGTACGCATACATGAGCAAAATTTATATTTCAAATCAAGTACCGCCTTTTTTCTAGTCATTCATTTCTGGTCAATGCACGAAAAATCATTGAAGTTATTCTAAGTGAACATATGTGAAATACAATATTCAAACCTTCATAGTTTAAATTTTAAATCCTGCCAGTATTCTAAATCAATTTTGCCTTATAAAACTGAAGAGAATTGTCATTCCAACTACATCGACTCCACAGCACTAACTGATACAGAACCAAAAACTGGGTCAGATTGTGAGAACCATGCCACTCCTGTGAAACACACTATTGGGTTGTTTTTTGAGCCCATGCAATAGAGATCACCATCTAGAATTTTTAGCTGGTTCCCTGGTTAAATTTAAAGAACATTGACAATGTTTGTACACTAGTTTGTATTTTTGACATTAGTAGAATAAAAAATTAAATTAATTCCACTCTAAAATGCCAACAAAAGTAGAAAAATGAATATAATTGAAAAATGCCAATAGAACAACTCAAAGTTTATTGAAGAAGAAAATAAAAAGGCTGCTCCAAATAGGGAAATTAATTTTTGCAAAACGTTCATTAGATCATTTCAGTAGGAATATCCCAAACAGAGTTTTTGATCTGTCATTGATGATATAAATGCTCTCAGAATTTGTATTGACCAGAATTTATGTATGCATTGACCAGAATTTATGTATGCATACATGACTAGAAAAAAGGCGGTACTTGCATTGACCAAAATTTGTGTGGTCATCTGTAGCCTTCTCTTGAATGGTTCATTTGCAGCATACTGTTCCCAAAATAAAAGCTGAAATGGAGAAAACATTGCAGTGGCTCATTCCCATTGCCACTAACACAACCAAGTAAAACTACTAGCCTTGACAACATTATGCAAACTCTACCACTGTATAAAAAATTAAACTACTCCATTAAAACTTTAAAATCTACTCAAAAGATAAACAACTCAAACTTTTTAACACATTCTAAACTGCTACTCGACTCATTTACAAGCCTAATCAGTAGTGTTTTGTAACCTCACATTTGCTATTTTTCAATGTATCAAAACTGCATCTTCTATTTCCAACATCAAATATGTGCAGCATTTTCTATTTTCTCATTGTTTTTATATTCTCAATGTAAAAGATTTTTTGAAAAGCCAAAACTACAACAAAAGCAACACTCATCAACTGCTATGTTAGACTTGGCTTGCTCACAAACACAAAACACACACCAAGCCTACTAATCTACAGAATGAAAGCTTCACCGGAATCAATTCAGCACAAAATGATACAGAACAAAAAATAAGAGTGCAAATGTATAATAAAGTAAAGAAGATTCCAATGTTTATGGTGTAAACCAAGTGGTGTAGCAATTGCTATCGATTCCATATCCCAAAAGTCTGGCGTCAAAGATAGTGTAACAAATTGCATCAAGCTTTTGCACGATATGCAAGGATATGTTACAGTATATGACCACAAAATCCTGCATTTTCGGGCAAAAATTTCCTTCTTATTTGAGAGCTTGAAAATGATATCAGCAGAATTGAGGGACCTTTAAATTATTCTTTCACCTTCATTGTTTACTGCCATGGAACGAAATTCATGGCTGAAATCAGTGTAAATTCATCTTTTCACAAAAAATGGAGAGAAACAGCCATTTTCTTATCAAAATTGCTAATCCTAAAAAGAGAACTATTTGTAATCTGCATATGTTCTATGAGACACCAAATAAATTAGGCTAAGGTTAATTTACCGATTTCGAAACTTATCTGGTGTGTGACTGTATGGACTACGATTTCAAAATTTTACCAGAATCAGTCAATACATTGTTCAAAACTGACAAACCCAAATGAAATTTAAAAAAAAAAAAAAAAGTAGTCATGCATTAGAAATACCTCTTGCTTGCCTGCTTTTGGTGGCCCTCAAATCCCACCGTCCACAACGAAGTTTTGAGCACGGCCTCTCCGTTTTTGCAGCGAATGATGAAGTTATGCTTCGTCTTGGTGGGGTTCGACACTAGTTGGTTTGCATTTTATAGAGCCCAGAAGAAAAAAACGAAGGACATTGATGTTACAAGTCCCGATTGTGTGAAGATTTCATTCAGTTTGACTAAGACCAAAGCTAGGGCACGATTTGGGGAAATCTGTGAGGTAGAGAAGTTGTGATAGACAGTGTCGGTGCATCTAATGCGGAAGATTTCTCAAATCTTGAACAGCGTATTGATGGAGGGAAGGCAAGTGGGTCTTCGAAGGCATTTGGGCGAGTGCAAATCTTGACGTACAGGTGCGGATCGTCTTCCTTCACACAGCCGATAGAGAGCCGTTGGACTGCCTTGAATGATTTTCTTTGTATCACAGAGATAGGTCAGAGAGGTTCTTTTGAGAGGGAGAAGACAAAAGATGCGTTTTCAGAGAAGTTTTGAGAGAGAGAAGTTCCAAAACGTGTTCTGAGATGAGTCTCAGAGAATATTTCAGAAACAGGTTTGCCAAACGTGTTTTGGTACTTTTTTCTCTCAAAAATTGTTTCTGAAATACAAACCAAACAAGCCCAATATGTTTATAAATTTCAGTTCAAAACACATATGTAATGGGCACTAGCTGGGCATTAGTTAACGTGCCTTGCACGCGGCCCTCTAACTAGTAATAATTAAAAACTTGATGTTCAAAACTAAAATTTGAAGATGAAATTCGAAATCCTATGTTTGATAAATATAAATAATAGAACATGCCACCTGTGGGATGCCCAGGAAGTTTTGAATAAGTTTAAAATAATTTAGTCAATGAGCATGAGAATGGAATTAAGGCTAGAACTCAGGTCTCTTACTGAGAAATTTATAAGGTAGTATATTTTAATTTTCATTGTCAGGTGTTTGGAAGGAAACGTTCAAGTCTTAATATCGATTAAAATGGGATATCTACACCACCATTTGATAATAAATAAAGATTTCACTAGTGTAATTATTTTTCAAAATCACACCTCTATTATAATTACATTATTAATTTTTGGTTATTGTTTTTGTAATATTTACCGAAATCCAAATTTCTGCAATTTACCCCAAACCTTATCAATATTATAAAAATACCCAATTTAAAAAACTAGGTCAATTTTTCAGCCTCTCTTCCGTCGTCCGTCTTCTTCTTCGTTTTTCATCGATCGTGACGAAGACCTCAGCCGCCAGTACTCCCAGCAGCTGATCGCAGCCGTCGGGTATTGCCTAGCTTCTTCTTGAATTCTAGAATTAAAATTTGACGAGCATGATTGTGACCTCTCTGTTTCTTATTTTAATGTTAATTTTGCTTTTGGGTTTGATTGTAAAAAATTATTGATTGATTTTTCTGTCCTTTATATATTGATTCATTCTGGGAAAAAGAATGTCTTTCAATTTGTGGATTAATAGAAATTGATTTTTTTGTTGTTCCCTCAACAATCAAAAACCCATTTTTAGGCAAGTCATGAAGTTGTTTATTTATGCTTACTTCTTTGTTTATCTGTGTTTTGTGCTTTATATGTTTTTTATTTTAATTTTTTTCTTAGGGTTGTGTTTGGTTCATGGATTTGAAAAGGAAAAGGGATAAGGTAGGTTAAATGGGAATGAAATCTCCCAAAATCCATTAACCAAACACAGACTAAAAGAAAAGAAAACTGAAATGGATGGGTGGACGGGGCAGAGATGGAAAAGGAATTGTTTTAAGAATCTTCTATGGAAGTGGATAGGTTGTTCAATAAGGTTTGGTTTGGAATCCTTTTGAGCTCAAATCATGTGTCATGCTTGTAAATTGTAATAGTTAGCTTAGCGGTGTGCAATAGCTAGGTAGGTAGCTTCAATTTGGAAACTCATGGCTCACCTAGCAAATTTGTGATGATTGTTCGCAAAATGCAGTGAAGTCTACAATTGCTTTTGCTTCATTTGGATCATGGATTTCGTGAGGGAAAAGAGACAAATGAAAGCATTTTTTCTTGTTTAGGTATAATGGAAAAGAAGAAGCAGATAACAAAATGGAGAATTTTTACTTTAGATGTCATTTCTCTTATTTTTCATGATTTCCGATAATTTTAGAGAATTTTTAGTATTTTAAGTAGTAGGGAAAATACCAAAGGAAACTGGTTTCCTCCTCATTTTCTTTTCCTTTTCCATTTCCACTACAATTTCCCAACACCAATCAGCGCATTAGCATTAGTGTGTGTGTGTGTGTTTTGAAGTTATTGCTTCCTTTGGTTCTGTTGAACTGTTTATTGTTCTTGGAAAGTCTTGAACTGCTTTTGTCTCTCAATTTGTCTTCAATTGCTTGCCTTGGGATGTTAATATTGTTGTTAGAATTATAATATTGTTCTCATCAGTACTTTATTTAAGATTTAGTTATTTTAATTTTTAGTGCAGTTCCTTTATGTATATTTCAAAAAAAAAGTTAAATGTGAAATGTTTTGTGCATTCGCAGTGGAAGTGGTTTGTTACAAGCTACTTGCGATTTTCAACCATGCTTTTAGGCAAAAAATTGATGGGTAAAACCCATTATGACATTCTAGGTGTGAGGGAAGATGCAAACTATGAAGAAATCCGTACAAGCTATCGGTCCGCCATCCTCGATTCCCATCCAGATAAATTGCAAAAGACATCCGAGACTTCCTTTCCCAACCATGAGTCGGGAAATAGATTTCTAGAGGTGCAGAGGGCTTGGGAAATCCTCAGCAACTCAAAGTCGCGCGTGGCTTATGATAGTGAGTTACAAGCATCAAGGCATGATTTTGTAGCTGCAGAAGATGTTGGTTTAGAGGATTTGATGGTTGAAAATACTGGAGAATTTTTGGAGCTCTTTTACCAGTGCCTATGTGGTGACTACTTCTCCATTGATTCTTCTGAGTTGGAGGAGATGGGGTATCAATTATTGAGGGATGGGAGCAAGATCTCTTTACATATATCAGATGCTACTTTGCCTTCATCAATTATTCTTTCTTGTGGTTCTTGCTCTCTACAAGTCCGTTTGTTGATTAATGCAGATATTAAGCTTCAAACCAACAATCATCTGTAATATAGGATATAGGTTTTGCTTAATTTATTTTGGCTGATGATCGTTTCTTATCAATGATCTAACAGTCTATTTTTTGTTGTCTCTTTTCAAATGGCAGAGTAGGTGTTTTGAGGCTGTCTTTCAGTTTGGGAAAAACATCCAAAAACTGGAAATGCATTGGTGCTGATATTTTGCCAAAATTTTTAGTATTTGGCTGTCTATACGGGTTTTGATGTAGGCAATTTCTGTTGGTTGTTTCTTTAAGAATATTGTTTGTCATTTGTACGCGTATATAGACACAGATCAGTGTAATGATTATTCTTTCTTCTTCTTCTTCCTTTTTATTTTTTTTTTCTTCCTTTTTTTCTAATGAATTTGGTTTTAGTTTGGGGCTGCCTTTTTTTCACAAGGTGAGACCTACCCATTTGAGATTGGGTGTTGTGGATCCTTCTAAATTGTGGATTAGAAATAATTGTCTACATTTGGACCGGCTAAGAGAACATCAGAAAACAATAAGGATATGAATCAACATTAGATAAAAATGCCCTGAAATGAAAAAAACGATTGAACCGTTATTTAGTCTGGACTGAATTAATTTGTATAATTTGGTTTGGTTTTGTGAATGATAGATTTTTAAAAGTGGCAACCGTAGGCCACACTTCATGTTTGCAATGGTTTTAGTACTTAAAAGAGTGTAGTGATATTGTTGCAGTTTTCCTAGAATGTATACCAAACAACCATTTTGTTACTTTCTGATCTTTTAGATTAAGCTTATATTGAGGGAGTATTATTATTTTTATGAAATTTGTGGAGTAGAAGTGATGGTTTGGTGCCATGTCTAGCTTACTCTTATCTTAAGCTTTAAGTGAAACTCAAAATCTCCAAATGTGGCACCTCAAGCAGGCATGGTAAAATAGCAACAAATGCATACATCAACTTGTCACTTCGTTGAGCTGCAAATTAATCAAGTTGTTTATAAGCTCATTTCATTAAATAAATAAACAAGTTCGAATCATTTAAATTCGTTTAATAAATGAGCACATCTTAAATAAATTCAGTTCATTTATTTATGCATTTGTTTTCTCTACTCTGATAACGATCAGATGCTCAAGCGAAATTTATAAGTAATTTGTTAAAACTTTCTTATCCTGTTTCAACGTAGTCTTTACCCCAAAGGATAGAAGTGCAGAATATTGGGATAAGCTGAGAGGCCACTATCGCACGAAAGATCTCAATTTTCACATCAAACCAAACATGAATTATAAATATTCACTTCTGTACATAATAATATCATTCTAACCCACAAACCCATCAATAATTTCCACCCAACTTTCTCCAACAATGAGCTTACTTTATCATGAGGAGCCACCAAATCCCACTAGCAGATGCAAATTCCTCACCTCAACCCTCAAGGATGCTTTTGCCAAGTGCCAAACGTGCCGTGGACGGATTTCTTCAAGAAACGCGGATGAAGAGGATTCAGGGAGCAATGCGGATGATGATCAAGAAGTAGTTTCTAAAATCCCAAAGGCTCATTCAAGTTCAAGATCATTTTTCTGGCAACATACTTGTCTTTTTTTGGGTTAAAAGCTTACTGGGTATGATCTTTCTTTCAGGTAGTTGTTTCAGAGATTCGAAGCAGAGCAATGGAAGCAAAAACAAGACGTAAAGCCAGCTTTTCGATGGATAGCTTTAACTGGATCATCTCTCCAAGTACCGTAGAATTGTTCACAACTCCAAAGTCAATGCAAAAAAATGAGGACGGTGATCATGAAGAAAAAGAGGACTTCTTCTCTGTTGGCAGTTGTCTCTCTCGCTGCTCGACAGTTACAAGTGTGGAAGAATTTTTGTCTGTGAAGACACAATTTTCTCGGTGTTCAAGCTTAAGCAGGCTTGATTGTCGCGATTTCAGGCCCTTTGTCGTTCAGGAGTTCTGGCATGGCATTGATTATCAAGAATTGTTGCGTCGGCGCTCAATTATTCAAGAGTTTTGTCACTGTAAGGGGTGGCCTTTTGGTCTCTGCCGGAAGGCACTGTTGCTTCCACCTCTGCCCAAATCTCCATCGGAGTCATGGTCATGGCGTAAAGGTGTTAGACTGGGGAAGCTACCTTGATGAAATGATGTTTTCCTGTAGTTCATGACTGCAAAATAATGTGAGAATAAAAAGTGCATTTAGTGTTGACATTTTCCTAATGTAATAATGCATAAAAGAAGATTTGAGTTGCAACTGAAAAAGAAATATACCTTTCCATTGCGAATGAGCAGTTTCATCCACTTAACTCTTATTTGTTGAAGAGAAGAGTGCTTTGGTGAGTGCATGATAGCACTAAAAAGTCTAAAACCATCTTGTAGAAAATGTCATCATCATCCATTATCATGTCAACAAAGCTATGTTTATATAATTTCGACAAATATACATCCAACTGAAATTTGCAAATAACAGCATCTGATCAAAGTTTTTAAAGCTGAATGTGTAATTTGATGCGTTTGACCTCTTATGAGGCGAGGCATATCTTAAGATGTCAAGGCGTGAGCATTTAAATTTTAAAATTTAATATTTAATAAATAAATTAAATATTTTTAAAAAATGTTAAAAATTTAAATACTTTTCTTCTCAAGGCATTGAATATTACACTGTAGAGAAAGAAATTTACCTTTATTGAAAGTGAAATTAATATTATTAGTTTTGACAATTGAGCTTCTCACTTGAGTATTAATTGTGGTTTTTTCTTAATTGATCGTTTACTACTATAAAATATAAGGGCTTGGCTTCTGTTCAGTCCTTAATCAGACTGGACCGTGCTGTTGGACCCGTGGAGGCCCATTACGGGTCCCGTTTTGATAATCTAAACCGTTCAATATGTAGAACTCGTCGAGTACTATAAGTCTGTAAAAAATCACGTTAATCGGATATCGGTAGCTATGTAATCAAATCAGTTTTGTATAAAAAAAAAAATGGACGGATTCATCGTCCATTTTTTTTTATACAAAACTAATTTGATCACATAGCTAACGATATCCGATTAACGTGATTTTTTATAGGCTTATAATACTCGACGAGTTCTACACATTGAACGGTTCAGATTATCAAAACGAGACCCGTGGTGGACCCCCACGGGCCCAACAGCACGGTCCAGTCCGATTAAGGACTGGACAGAAGCCAACGCCAAAATATAATTGTAAAAGGAATACTGTTTATTTTTTACCTTTTTATGTTTAAACCATGTTTAACAATAGCCTAATGCAACCTCTTCGTATACGCACTCATATGCATACGCATAAAAGACACATGTCTTAAACTATGATGTGAAACCTTTGGGGAGTATGGCATAAAAATCAAAGTCTTGATGCGTTTTACCTTATTATTGAGACAAGCCTCAATAAAAATAAAAATAAACATTAAAACTTGGTAAAATTGTAAATACATGAGACAATCACAAAATAAGTGCACTAAAAATGAACCTTTTTTTTCTTTTCTTTTCTTTTTTTTTTTTGATGCAACTCTGACACATTGCAAAGCACAAGAATAAATTTACACCATGCAGATAGAAGAGTTACACCATCATAAAAATATAATTTTTTTGACACTGCTCCACTCCATTGAAATGCAAGTTTCCCTTAAAACTTTGCACCCTGATAAAAAAAAAGCAAAAACAAAAAACATATCACCATTTGCATTACCTCTTTATTTTCTTTTTTCTTTTTTTTTTATAATTATTATTATTATTATTACAAATCGAGCCTTGTCATTCTGGATAGGCCTTTTGTAGTATAAAATTTTCTTGTTTGCGTACAATTTTCCTTAATTGCACCACCCTTCATCAACATAATATAATATCCCAGCCAAGGTATTTATTTAATACTAGATGATGCTATAATCTTCCTACATAAGGTAATCAAAAACAATGAAATACAAATACTCAACAATGGCTCAAAATGACAGGACAAACTAATGGCAAACAAACATTTCTAACCCCAAGGAAACCAATTTCCTACCACGAGCTTTCTGATGTTATGTGCAACATTAAGTTGTAATTATTAGTTTCACCAAACTTCATTCAAAAAAATAAAGAAAAGAAAAGAAGCAAAGCACATGAGATCAAACAGGGTTTATTTAAAAAGTAATGACAGCACCAGTAAAATGCCTGAAAGAGGAACAAACATGAATGAAGTTCCCCAAGAGAAAAGACAACATGAAGACATGATGCTTTTAACCATCTCCAAGAAACTAAGCTCTATGCTCAACATAGGAACCTGAAAGTCCAGAAGTCCCCAGAACTGTAACCTGCAATCAGAACAGAAACTGATTCAATAATTAAACAAGCTACTTTATATTCTTCACAATATTGCACAAAAGAACGGTTACAGGCATGAGTTGTAAAATTCATGATAGCTGATATTCATTTGGTGTAATTAGTGGTCAAGACTTTGTCACACTATACCTGCATTTAAGGATCTAGACCGATTTCATAAAAGAGCAGTCTAGTACACGAGGTTCTCGCTAAAGCGGGGTCTCACAAGGGCAGATGTATGCAACCTTACCCCATTTTCGGACAGACTGTTCTGCGACTAGAATCCATAGCATCAAGGACGCTAACGACAAGCATTACTGTTGTTGGGCAAAGCTACCCTTTCATCTAGACCAATTTCATGTACAGCAAAAAAAGGGAGCAGCTCAAGGCTATTGACTTATTTCAGTATGTAAAGTTTTTTAAGACAACACAACTATTTAAGGAAGGGGTTTTCCCACAAAACAAATGATCTAAGTTTCCTGAAAAATTAATCTTCGTCTAAACTTTCCCAAACTCCAACATAAGCCCAAACTAGCACTATACACTATTGGATATGTGCAATTATGTACAGATCACGTAAGTTAAAAGACAAGCTGATTGTAAACACGATTTGATGATTACTTTAGCTTGCTTTCATGTCTGTTTCAAAAGAAATATAGTAATTGGTTAGGTGCCCACAATATGTAGCACCTTAAATCTTACACACCAAGCAAAATAGGCTCTCATAAAACTTACATATTATGGTATGGCTGGACTGGAGTGCTCTAAATAAACGTAGTAACAAGAAAGCAATGTGCAAAAACTACAATACCTTTCCCCACTCAGAACCAATACCACTGCACCTCATCTTTAAGTGTATCATTTTCGTTCCAAGCTCAGTCTCAACTTTCTTACACAAATAGGTCTCCTCTGGCCCAAAAGCATCCAAATATGGAGTATATCTTTGATAGACTGTACGCAATGTGTTCACAAATTCCTCCGGCAAGGGTTTTACATTCTACAATAAGTAGCAAAATTTTAAATCATTAGACCACAAGAACTTGAGAGACCAAAAAAAAAAATGTCATTCTCCCCATATAATTTATGTCACCTCGCCACCCAATCCAGTGCTGTCATCTGTTGCCATCCTCAAAGACACAAGCATCCCACTGAACTCCTCGACTGCCTCAGCTGCACGGAAAACATTTGCCACAGCTTCTTGGGCAGCCTTGTCGTCTGTATTTTTAGACAACGCCTTTTTTGCATCACTGATGAGTGTATCTGGAAGCTCATCCCAACTTGCAGCCGTTAAGTCCTTAAAAACAAATAGAATTTCAGGGTCTTTTATGTCAGGAAAGTCTCACATCTTCACTAAAAAAGCGTGTACTTCCAATGGCCATTGTGAAAGGAGGCCGGCAATCTGTATGTCTCAATATGAGACCATAATTCAGAAAAAGGGTAGCTGAATATGAAAATAACATATGAGTAAAGATGTACAGAAACTAGCAGTGAGACAGCATAGGAATGCACATGTTATTTTGTTTATCAAGGAACTCTGTCTCACTACTTATCATCCTCTCAGCTTCAACCATGGAACCAGTGCTACCATAAAACGTTAATACCCGGGTGTGTTATGCTATGGACCGCGCGTTTTGAAATCCAGAATATTTTTCAAAAAATGATAAATTTAGTTGGTGATCCAAAGTGATTCTAATTTATTTTTTTTTATATATTCTTTTTCTTAAATTTTTTCCTTTCACTGAGGCATCTTCCTAAATTCGTAAGCATATAAAAAAGTAAAATAGGATGAAAAAATACAAATATAAAACACTAGAAATAAATGAATTAGATGAAAAACATTTTTAAAAAAAAATGTCCCCAGACTAAGGGAATGGAATGTTGGGTGATGGATGAGAAAGGAGGTAATTCCACTTAAATAGAAAAATAAAAGAAAAAAAAATTAGGAACAGTGGACATTAGATTAGAGTGCACTAAACTAATAGGTCAACAAGACATATAATCAAACAGGTGAAGCGCTCAAAAGAATTGCACACTAAATTTCATAAATACATAAATTCTTGCCCTAAAAAGAAGAATAATATGTATAAGTATTCAGATTAGTCTCAATCAACAAAGCACCGGTTTAGATATATGGGTAAAAGCAGAAAGATGAGGAACAGAGTGAGAAGGTACCGGAATGGATGGTTTTGGGAGAAAATGGAAAGGGGAGAGGAGGAGGAGAGAGAGAGATGGAAATAGTAGAGGCCCTATGGGAGGTGTTGATGGTGGTTGACGGCGGCAGAAGAAGAACAGAGATATCTGAAGCAGATCGAGCGGTACAACGACCTCACCATCGCCATTTTCTCTCTCGATTTCTCACGAGAATTTGGAGCTTCTTTTCGGATAGAGTTTTCCTCGGGGTTTTTGTATTTGTTTGTGCAAAGGGGCAGTTCGGGCCAACCCGTATGGACCATACTCCCCATGATGGGTGTGTTTTGTAGATAAGTTGAGTTCAATGTTGTTAAAATCGAGATTTCACGTTGGATTGTTGAAGGCGTTTATAGGATCGGATCATAAAATCGGATCGAGAATCGTAAAATTCTACACCGAAAAAGACAAATTATATAATAATTTCATTTAAATAAATATTTCTTGAAAGTATACACAAAATAAGTCTATATTCTATTAAAAAGAAATGAAGACGTGGTGAAAAATATAATAATTCATGTAAAATGTACATATAATATTATACAATATCAAATTCAATGGTAAAAGTTTTGTATTTCATCAAAAAAAAAGATGAAGAAAAAGAATTCTATAATAAAATACTTTACAATCTATAATAATGCATAAAAAGTGAAGAAAAAATATTTTAAAAAGTTGGATATGAAAATAGATTAAGAACTCAAAAGAACAGCTCAACCAAATGATAAGATTTGTCGTTAGCATCCCTGGTGAAGAGGATTCGAGTCACAAAAATAATCTCTCCAAAAATTGGGATAAAGTTGCAATCATCTTACCCTTCGTAAACTCTGCTAAAGCTAAGTTTGTTTTTTCAACTCGTTAATTTTCTTAAATTACCGCAATATTTGAATGTTTATTTCCTAATTTGTTTTTTTTAGTCTATTTGATTCAATACTATTTATTTTTTATTATTTGTTTTGATCACATAAATTAGTATTTAGACAACAAACATAAAATTTACAATAAAATATGTCATACAATACAAACAAGGCTTGTAAATCAGATCGGATAGGATCGGATTCGGATCGAGATTCCACGATCCTATAAGATCTCATTACCAGGATCGAAAGATCCTACCTACAAGGAATTTTTTACACGATTCGGATCGATTGTATTCAAATGGATCGTAAGATCGTAGGATCGTAAGATCCGGATCAGGATTCTGATAACCATGGTTGGATTTGGTCAATGGTCCAGAAACTAATGGGCTTATGTCCACCTTGTAAAAGCTGTGTTTACTCAGCTCGGTAAACGTTAAGCCTCACTATATTTGTATATCAGGCCCGATCCAATATATATATGTTTGATTTCAATTTTACTACGAAAAATAGTGATAATATTTCTATTTAAATTAATTTTGAGTGAGAAATTCTGTATAGGACCCATGACTTCTCTCACAAGAAATGGAGCCCACCTTATAGTTCATGTAAATCAAAACATACAGCGGAATAAAATGTTTAGATCATACCTCTTAGGTGATTGAACCTCGTGGATAAATCACGTGCTTCCAGAATCAGATCAATCAATCCCAACAGTGGGGTGATATCATACACATGAATATTTGTAGAGGAAGAAAAAAATTTTTATCAGATTAGGAGCATAAAAATATTTCATTTTTATGATCATTAATGTCATTTTTAAGAGCATAAATGATTTTATTTTGGAAAATGGAGTCTGGCAATACAAAAATGGGACCAGAAAACACCCTGGAAGGCGGCGCGTGGTATGCACGCGCCACCTGACGCCGTGAGCTGCAGCCACGCGCTCCCACGCCCTGTCACGCGCCCGCACGCGCTGTCACGAGCCCGCACGCGCCTGCACGCGCCATCACGCGCGCGTCGGCGGCGCTGTCCACGCACGCGCGCCGTCTGAGCCGCGCGCCGAGCCGCGCCGAGCCGTTCCTTGAGCCGACTCGCGCCGAGTTGCGCTGAGCGGCGCCGAGCCGAGCCGAGCCGTTTTTCCCGCCTGGCTTGGCTCTAAGGCTCTGTTTGTTTGTTTTTTAATTCTGAATTGCGTTAATTGGTCATAATTTATTCGTTATAGCTTTGTTTTAAGCATGGTTGGTACCGTTAGACTCAGAATTAATTTTTCTACATTCTCTAAAATTTTGAAAATTTTATGAAAATAAAAATATTTTTCCTGAAATAATAATGCATTATTTTTGCTTTAAAATGATGCTGGTATTGCATAAATAATTTTCTGGGGTTGAAATTTTTATTGTGGACTTCTGAAATGTTTTAATATCTACTGGTAATATTGTCTGATTTTATCAGTTTCTGGTTTTTTTATTTCTAATTTTATGTGTATTTATTAGTCATTTAAAATTCCAGAATATTTCAGAAAAATTCCAGAAAATTTCAGGATGATGCATTTTAATTATGGCATAATCTGAATATTGTTTCTGTTTACTAGTTTCTGGATTTTTTATTTCTAATTTTATGTGTATTTATTAGTCATTTAAAATTCCAGAATATTTCAGAAAAATTTCAGAATATTTCAGAACAATGTACATTTTAATTATGGCATAATCTGAATATTGAATACAGCATATTTTTTTGGGTTTGTAATATGTTGTAATTAGAAGAGCATGTTTATTTATTTATTTATTAGAATTCCATTATTAAATGATATAGCATGAGTTATTTGTAAATTTACATTAAGATGCTATTGTATGGAATTTATCATGCTTTGTATATGCCATAGTCAGTGGGAGGTTATTCGGTTGAGAGAAATCTTTGTAGATTAACTCCCGAAAACCAATATTTGGCGCATAAATTAAACTAAATTTTGGATAATTGTCACTTGTGGCGCAAGAGATGATTACGAGCATAGCGGATTTTCGATCTTGCCACTTGTGTAATATTGTCACTATTTCATTTAGATTTTTGCGGCAAAATTATATTATGCTAATCAAATTAATCCCAATGCGAATTTCTCTCTAAATTGATTTAGCTTATGGAAGGTAATTTGGTTGACCTAGACTTAGTAGAGATGTTCAAATGTGAACAAACTAATCCCTTTCTTTAGATGAGAAAAGTCTTGGAGACTTTAGGTCAAACCTTAATTGAGCCAATGTAAGGAAACATGACTCAAAGTCGCCGTGTTTTTTTTTTGTTGCCTTGTTTGGCATAATAAAAACTAATGTGTGCGCTATGGTTAGCGGCACGCTACGTAGTTTTGGTTGGCGAGTTTTGGAGTTATGAAATTAGTAAGCCCTCAATAGATCTGTATATAATCTTGACTATTGAGCTGTGCGGATTGACTTTGTAATTTGACTTGTAAATAATGTTACATCATTGGATGAAGTAACATTCAAGAGTCACGTCATCCAAGAAATACGAGCTTAAATAAATTAGTCATTAAGTGTAAGACGAGTAGCCAATATGAGCAGTGTTTTGCTCTCTACCCAATTATTGGCACTGGATGGAGCAAAATTTCATGCACTATAATAGTGTGCGTTGAAATATCACGTGAAGTGAAAAGATTAGCGCTTAGTGGCTGCAAAATCTATTAGCATTGCCAACTTGTCTAAGTCTGGACACTTACTGTTTCCACACTTGAGTGTGAGACATGAGGAGGGGCTTCTTTGTATAATTCCTTAGCTAGGCCAACGTTTTTTTTTAATAACTTTAACACTAAGCGCAAACGTTGCGGCATAGTGATGAAAAGGTCAAGACCGACAAGGTTGTTATGACTCTAAGAATTTGACGCATCACTTGTGAGAGCATTGTGTTGAATTAGACTCTTTAGCCTAATTCGCGCATAAGTTACTTTGGAGCTGTCATAGTTGATAGCTTATTATCTCCTTCTTGTGGATAGTAGAATTAATTGCAAGTAACTATAAAGTGAGAAATAGAGATGGCAAGAGGAGGAATCCTTTGCTCGAGCGAGGAAGCCAAATCTGGAATTTCCAGATCTGCCTCCCAAGCTCAAACCAAGCATTCTACCACTCCAAACTCGACCTCTTGGGCCCAAATTCTGGAAAACATCATTAAATTCAATGTATAACAAGTTTCAAAGCTCAATTTATGAATTCAAGCCCCAAAGGTGAGTCAATTAAAACCACATTCAAACCCATTTTCAAAAATATGAAAAACATGCAAACATGCATGGATTCAAACCAAATTCAATCTTCAAAGCTTGTTCAAATGGACTCATTTCTTCAAGAACATGATGAATTCATGGGGTATGACCAAAAGATGGACATGCATGTAACCTTTTGCCATGGAAACAACTCAAATATCTACATTACAAACATGCATGCATGAAATGAGTTCCAAATCAACACAATGAACCAATTCTAGACTTGAATCACTAGAGGCTCAAGAATCTAACATGAATGAGCTCAAAAACACAACAAAGAGGGGTTGAATTCCTTACCTAGAGCTTTAGTTACAAGGTGAGGAAGTTAAATTTGCAACCTATGTTCCAATTCCTTCAATTTCCAAGCAATTCACAAGGTAGAACTCAATTCCTCTCCCTTTCCCTCTCTTGGTCGGTTAAGCTCAAGAAATGAGCTGATGTAATGCTCTGATTGAAGTGTATACAAGGCTCAAGTGTGTGCATTTGAGTGGACCACTAAGGGTGGCAATTCGGTAATTAAGTCCAACTCTTTAATTAGCTTATTTAATCTAATTTAATCATACCTAATCAATTTTCAGATAATTATACTATAAAATCACATAAATTATAAGGGTCATAGAACACTAATCGGTTTCGGATTCGGCCGCCGATAAGGCCTTCAATTAGCAGTTTAAACATATGAACATGAACAGATAATCATACTGTCAACAGATGAAATGCAATTTAACTAACATATACTCAATCAATTCGGTTTCCAATTTCAGTCAGTCAGTTCAGTACTTTTAATCAGTTCAATTATCAGTCAGTTATCAGTCATTATCCGTTTCGTTTAACAGTAATCGGTGATTATCGGTAATCAAGCAGTCATTAATCAGTAAACAGTATGGGGGTTGTTACAATATGGCATACACTTTTTGAAGAATGTGCATCATAACGTTTTCTTAAGTTCTAACACCATCACATTATTCTATATATAAATTATGGAGAATTCTATTATACTTGTCCCATATCATTTACACACTTAATTACTCTTTATTTATTTATTTATTTATTTTAATTATGATTAATTTTTTTCTTTAATTATGAAATTATTTTAAAATTTTAATTATAACTTTTTTTTTTTTATATTTGATTATAACTTTTTTTTATCTTTTTAATTATGATTCAAAAAAGTGTCAATTTATGCCATTTTATTTGTATGCCGTTATTAAATTACTAATTTATATTCTTCATAGCGCATTCCAAGATGGTTCACAAAGATTTGGGTTTTTGATGGGCGGTGTTCGAAGGTGTTGTTTGACCTGTGTGTTCCCCTGCAAACTATTATCTTGGGTTTGACCATATTATTTATTACTTGGAATTGGGGATGTTATTGCGTAGTCTCCGCAGCATCAACTGTTGTACGATAAAATAAGCTTATTTCTGAACTTATTTTAATAATTCGAATCGTTTATATTTTAGAATACATTAAGTAGAATATGTTTGTAAAAAATTAAGTTAATTAAATATCGTTTATTCATTCATCTACGCACATTTGTATCTATAAAAATAAATAATAATTGTGATTTAAAATATTAAAATAAATACAAATGTAAGTGGATGAATAGATAAAAAATATCTAATTAATTTGATTTTTTACAGACATGTTCTACTTGATGTATTCTAAAATTTGAACAGTTCAATTTATCAAAATATGTCCCGATATAAGCCATTTTACCACACAACAATTACTGCTTCACAAACTGCGTAACAGGATCCCCAATTCCATTATGGAGGAGGTCCCGTCCTCCTTTAAAGAAAAGGTGTTCCAACATGTGAAGTGTCAAGCCAACTTGGTGGCACATTGTCTCGCTCGAATAGTGGTTGATTTTGAAGAACCCATGATTTGAATGGAGGAGGTCCCTCCCTCGTTAGTGCATCTTGCTTTGTCTGAGACTTCAAATTTTTTTATTTGATGTATTTCGTTTTAGCTGTTATCAATCTTTAAAAAAAAAAAAAAATCTTAAAAAAAAAAAACAAGAAATGTATAGACATTGTGTATATATCTATGTTTTCTTTGGTTATCTCCATATATTTTTTTGTTGAAATTGATAAAATGTTCGTTACTTCATTCACGAATTGAATATGTTAGAGTATATAATATATTAGTAGATAGTGAGCCTCCCTTTCGGTGCCTTTAGGTGCTAGTGCTTCACTTTCCATCATGAGCCATCATTGTCCATTGTCTGTAAGGATTGTATACCGTTGTAGCAGACAGTTTACGGGGTCATGTCGGACCGATGTAGCAAGACACTGTGTGGTCGTGTCAGACCGATGTAGAAGACAGTTTATGGGATCGTGTCGGACCATTGTAGCAGACAGTTTACGGGGTCATGTCGGACCGTTGTAGAATGTTGTGGTGGTGTACCAAGGGGGCGACTTAGGGAGTGCGCCATGAGCGACTTATACATGATACTGTGTATAACCCCCCCTCAAACTCAAATAGGTGTGAAGATAAAAACCTATTTGAGGTTGAAAAAGGATTGATAAAGCTGACCGGTGTAGAAGACACTGTATGAGTGTGTAGATAGGTTGCCCAAAAGATATACATGGATGTAGATATTGAGCCCTTAAAAGTCGGGCCCTCAAAAGGTGTGCCCGCACCCTCAAAAGGCGTGCCATCAAAAGGCGTGCCCGATTCATCAAAAGACGTGCCATGAAAAGGGGTGCCATGAAAAGGCGTGCCAGGTTGTCGGCGTCAAGAGGCGCGCGATGCGCGTGGCTACCTCGGCTATTTAACCAAGACGGAGCTGAGGCCGAGGCAGAGGCTGAGACAAGAAACTGAGAGAAACCTCTGAAAAATTCTGCGTTGTGCTGAGAGAGAGAGGCTGTAACACTGTTGTGCTGAGAGAGAAAGGCTATAACACTCTGTTGCAAGAGAAAATGGCTTCGTCGTCCCGTGGTCTGCTTACTCTCTTTCCCGACCTCAACGAGTCCACAAGAGAGATAGCAGGTGCGGTGTCCCGTGAACCTCAACCAAACACCACTGGGTTTGCTCCGTTGAACTTTCCGATGCAGTCGGTGGAGCAAAAAATGGCAGTGCAAACGGATGTGGAGGCTAATCAGTATACTTTGAAGGCATGTGTGGAGTCCATGACGGCGGTCACAAACTTGTCGCACCGGCTGCAGAGTAGGACAAATGAGGTGCAGCAATTAAACTCCCAGCTGGCTCTGCTCCAACGCATGTATAAGGATGCGCGAGCAGAGATAAGCGTGCTAAGGGCAGAAAACAAGGAGCTGAAGCTGAAGCGGAAGGCCACCGTGATGTTCCGATTTGGAGGGCCGCCATATGCTGCAGTGGAGGAGCAGGGAGTAGTGATCGTGCCCAGTGGAATGGGAAATACGGAGACAACACCGGCAAGGACCGCCCAGGACGGAGGCAAGAAGAAAAGACCGGCGGAATAGGCGAAGAAGGGAGGTCGGTGGGTGGCCGTCTGCAGAAAAGAAAACAACTCTTTTGGTGTGGTTTTGTTTGTTTGTTTGTTTTTTTTTTTTTTTTTTTTTTTTTTTTTTTTTTTTTTTTTTTTTTTTTTTTTTTTTTTGGTAAAATTGTGATCGGGGTGATCCCTGAGAGGAATAAAATATGGGTTGTTGTGTAAATTTGGAATTTTGGTTTTTTTTTTTTTTTTTTTTTGTTTTTTTTTTTTTGTGTGGATGAACATGGGGATGATGAAGAGATAATAATGAATAAAAATAATAAAAGGGGGAGTGGAGAACAGGACGAATCAAGAGAGCGGGATTAGAAAAAAAAAGAAAGTGATAAAAAAAAAGAAAGTGTGGGCGGTGGATGGTGGAGAACAGTTCGGCGTGCTAGTATGGCTTCTATGAGCTGCACTTTCTAGGAGGCATTGCTTGTCCTTTTGTTTGTAGTGCCATGTGATGGTTTATTTAGGATCCCCATGTTGGGTATAATATTAAACTTTACTTAGGAAGTGTTACCAGAGAAGGTAAACTGTGTGTTTGGCCAACAACCATTCTCTGATGTATTAATCTTATTATCAAAATACTTTTTGTTTTTTCAAACAAAATTTCAATATTTGACTTGATGACAAGGTTAAAAAAAAAAAAGAAAAAAAAAAAGAGTAGAATAAATATAAAAAAAAGAAAAAGAAAGTGGAAAGATAAGAGAGGTTGATTAAAAAAAACAAAGGATGGTGGGTTGATTAAAAAAAAGAAAAGTGAGTGAGAGATTCGAAAAAGGTGAGTGGGTGGGTCTTTGCTGTTAGAACTTCGTCCAATGGTGGTACATGCTGTCTAAGCTTAGAGCCATTGCTTCTCTCTCATGGGTTCTGAGCACTTCATCACGTTGGGTCGCAGAACATGGGATTTCCGGCGGTTAGATCAGCCGGAGATCGATTGGGGATCCAGCTTCATCAACATGGACTAGAACCGGTCCAGCCTCTTCTGCTTCGTCGGCGGCGCTCGAGCCGACTTCAAGAACAACTTCAGAGCACTGTTACTGAACCAGTGCGGGAACGAGTCGGACTCGTTCTGATAAGAAGGTTTTGGATCAATGGGTAGTTGCGAAGTACAAGGGACAGGAGGAATTAGGCCTCTTCTCCGATCACCGCCACTGACATGGTGGCTGTGGCGGCTGATTGGCCTTGTGCCATGGCGGATCACAGACCGTTGATCCAAGCTTGAACATATGGCTGTGGAGGCTGGTGATGCACAGAAAAGGTCCATCCTTTTCATGGTTATGAAACCAAAGGGAAAACTCAAGATAGAAGAAAATTAATGGTTTTGTATATCAGGCCCGATCCAATATATATATATATATATATATTTGATTACAATTTTTACTACGAAAAATAGTGATAATATTTCTATTTTAATTAATTTTGAGTGAGGAATTCTGTGTAGGACCCATGACTTCTCTCACAAGAAATGGAGCCCACCTTACAGTTCAGTTATGTTGTATTTTGTTGAGAGATTTAAAAAGAAAAATGAAAAAAATAAGTGAAATGTGAATAAAATATATCTACATTTCACTTTATTTCACACACCTTTTTCTTTTCCCTTTCTAAATTTCTTCCCAAATACTCTAACTATGTTATTATGCTATGCTATGCTACATTAGAGAAAACCTCAATTCTTTCTTTTTTTCTCACTCAACTTATTTACAAAAGAGCTATTATATATTATTTAATTATTTCATCAATTTTATTTATTTATTTATTTATTTATTTATTTTATGTTGCTTCATATGCTCTGTGATACAACTCAATATTTTTTTTAAAAAATATGATAAATTTTACATAGGATGTTTTTTTCTCTCATTAATTATTTGAATCGTAACTTCTTATTCAGTCCATTATAAATCTATTAATTTGAATGATTTATTTTTAATGACTTTAATAGATTATTTATTTAAAAATTAAATTTATCATATATGAATAATGACATGTTTAAATCATATTTACTTTTTAAAATGTATATTAGAAATAAACTACCTAATTTTCTTCTTTAGTTATGATAAAATTTCTTATTTAGTTATGATATTATTTTACTTTTGACTCATAAATTTTTTAATTATGCCTTATGTTGGCCCATTATGGGAATTCGGCTAAAAGCTAGCTTTTTAATTTTGACCTTTTTGAGTCACATCACCTCTCTACTTTTTTACATATTTTTTCAAAAAAAAAATCATAAAACTAACTTTTAACATACTTCTCAAAATAATTCGATAGTTAAATTAACATACTTCTCAAAATAATTCGATAGTTAAATTATAATGTAGTTAATGTCTCTCCATAAACTCGAATTTGAAATCTCACTTATCTTAGTATCTAAGTGCCTCCTCTATGATTACGTATAACTATTCTAAATTTACCCCCAAAAGAGATTGTGGGATAGTGTTTTCCTAAGTTCTAACACCATCACATTATTTTATATATATATTATAGAGAATTTTATTATACACGCCCCATATCATATACACATTTAATTACTCTTTTCTTTTTTTTTTAATTATGACCAATTTTTTCTTTAATTATAATATTATTTTAAAATTTTAATTATAACTATTTTATATTTGTTATAATTTTTTTAATTATGATTCAAAAAGTGTAAATTTATGCCATTTTATTTGTACGTCGTTATTCAATTATTAATTTATATTGTTCAAGGCGCATTCGAAGATGGGTCACAAAGATTTGGGTTTTTGATGGGTGGTGTTCGAAGGTGTTGTTTGAGCTGTGTGTTCCCCTGCATACTATTATCTTGGGTTTGATCATATTATTTATCACTGGAATTGGGGTTGCCGCGTCGGCGCAGTAGTAACTGTTGTGCGGTAAAATTGACTTATTTTAGGGCTCATTTTAATAATTCGAACAGTTCATATTTTAGAATACATCAAGTAAAATATGCCTGTAAAAAATCAAGTTAATCGGATATCGTTTACCCATTCATCAACGCACATTTGTATCTATAAAAATAAATAATAATTGTGATTTAAAATATTAAAATGAATATAAATGTGAGTGGATGAATAGGTAAAAGATATCCGATTGACTTGATTTTTTTATAGGCATGTTTTACTTGATGTATTTTAAAATTTGAATCGTTCGAATTATAAAAATATACCCCGAAATAGGCCTATTTTACAATACAACAGCTTCGCGGACTGCATATCAGCCTCCCCAATTCCATTATGGAGGAGGTCCCTCCCTCCTTTGTAGAAAAGGTGTTCCAACATGTGAAGTGTCAAGGCAACTTAGTGGTAGAACCCATGATTTGAATGGAGGAGGTCCCTCCCTCGTTAGTGCATCTTGTTTTGTCCGAGACTTCAAATTTTCTTATTTGATGTATTTCGTTTTAGCTGTTATCAATCTTTAAAAAAAAAAAATGTATAGACATTGTGTATATATCTATGTTTTCTTTGGTTATCTCCATAAATTTTTTTTTGTTGAAATTGGCAAAATGTTCGTTACTTCATTCATGAATTGAATAAAAAAAGAAAGTTCAATGTTAATAAGAAAACCTAGACCGACCAAAAGATAGGTTTTCTTGACAGAGTCCATCAAAAATCAAAGTGATCCATTGGCTATCTAACTTAATACTTGAGGTTTTGTATTTTTAAAATAAAAAAAAAAAGACCGAAATTAATACTTAAGGTGAGTGACGAGTTATGCGTGCGTTTGTAACCAAAACTTAAGACAATTTATTTATATCTAACTTTGCTTATCTATAATGGTCCTATTTGGTAGAACTTATTTCAGTTTTTAGCTTAATTTAAATTATTTTGATGTGTTTGGTTCAGCTTAACAATACAGCTTATACCTTTTTGTAAGTCAAAAATCAACTTATTCTTTGAGTGGAGAGGAAAAACTTAATTTATAAGTCAAAAATTAACTTATGTTTATAGTATAAAGTATAAACTATTAAGGTATAAGGTATAATCACTTTTCCACAACTCTACTAAACGGACCAATATAGTGTTAAAAATAAGACTGCACAACTTGTCCAATAATTGAGCTCTCTTACACAGAATCTCATAGTAATGTTCCAGTTCCCACCACCCCTTAAAAAACAAACTTTGATGTTGGCTTTTATATATAAAATAAACTGGATTGATGTTCAATTTTTAACAAACTTTGAATAGTTTAAAATAGGGACATGCCTCCATCAATTTTATGTGATTAATCTATTGATTTTGTCAATCAAATATATTTATTCCTTTTATTAATTTTCATTAATCTACGTACAACTTTTGTAATAATTTTTAATTATTATATATTAATGTGTGTTTGAGAATAAAAAATTAGATACACACTTATTTTTTGATATAGTGCACAAAATAATTATCCCAAAATTTAGATCCATAATTTCAAAATTATTAGGCTAGACACAACTTTTGTACAATTTAAAATTCTTTTTGAACTTCTTTTCTCCAAGAGGAGTCCTTGTTGTGGGAACAACAGGGGAGTTTTTCTTTTGTTTTTATTTTTTATTTTTATTTTTAGATTAGTTAAACTGAAAACCAAGTAACGAAATCTCAGTCAAGACTAAAAGACAATAAAGTGTCGGGGGATTTTCAAAATTTATAATTTAGATTTTGGGTGTTTTTAAAACTTTTATTGTTTTTCTATAGAAAGTTTTAAATAAGTTTGGGGGACTTTGTCCCATGTTGGAAAGAGAAAAAAACATAAAACACTTAGGCCATATTTGTTTGGGTGAACATGAGCTTGGGATTTGACTAATAGTCTAATAAAATTATTAATCCGATATTTGGTTAAACAATTGAAGTACGAACTAATAATCCATCCAGATATAGTATTCCACACATGATGGACTATTCAATCCCACAGAGAGGGGTTAGATATAAATTGAAGGACTAAGTCAAAGTCTGGATTATTAGTCCCTCCTTATAATTCTAACTCAATCTAAACATAGGATATAATACACAATTCAAACGGATTCATAGTAGTCATGGTAATACTAATCTAACCTAATCCAGTTTGCCCCAACAAACATGGCCTTAGGGTGTGTTTGTTTAGAGGTGGGATTAGAATCCACTAGACTGTTAGTCATGGAATACAGTGTCCTCGGACTATTTGATTGGACTGGATTTATATCTAATGTTTGTTTAGTCATAGGATTAGATGTTAGGAAAGAACTATTTGGTTGGATAGGATATGAATCCTATGTTTGTTTGAGATATTATGGAGAAGGATAAATGTTCAAATTATTATTTTACCCTTTTCAATTATTTACTAAGTAATACCAATATTAAACATATTCAATTGTTTACTAAGTAATACAAATATTAAACATATCTTTAATATTTTAATTATTTTTGACTAGATTAAATAAAAATTTATTTTATTTTATTTTTTACACAATTAAAAAAATTAAAAAAATAAAATACCAATAAAAATATATGTTATTTTTTTAATTAAAATTTTAAATAAATTTATTTTTAAAAAAATAATAATTAAATAATGGAATTAAATAAAACATCTATTAAAATTTAAATAATGAAATTAAATAAAATATAAACAAAATTTTAAAATAAAACATCAATAAAATATCTATAAAAAATTATTTAAAAAAAGTTAAATAAATAAAACATCAATAAAAATTAAATAAAATTATTTTATTTTTAAATTGAAACATTTAAATTTTATTGAATTTTACTAAATATAATACATAATTAAATAGTAGAGGGTCAAAATGGTCATTTCACCATCTAATCTCATATTTCCCCTTATCCCTCCATTTGTGTCCACCCCCCTCCCCCCGCCTCCGCTGGGATATAATAATCTAATGGATTTAGAACTAATAGTCTGGTGCAAAAATTTTGAACCAAACAACGGACTATTAGTCCAGATGGACTAATAGTTCAATCCCACCCCTCAATCCCCTAAAACGAACACCATCTAAGGGATGTTTGATAATATGATTTAGTGTTTAAAATTGAATTGATTAAGTGATAATCAATTAAGGTTTGATAATCATAATTGATATCATTTAAAAATTTAAGTGCCTCTTAAAATATAAGCTAAAATTTAAGAAAATTTTAAGTCATATAAAACTTACTTAATTCTGACTGAATTTATAAATATTAAACATAAATATCGATATACACTATTATAAACTTAATACCACCATCGCTACCACTATCATCATGCCACCGCCACCACTACCACTACCACTACCATCATGCCACTACCATTACTACCATTACCACCACCACCATCATATCACCACCACTACTACCACTACCACTCGCATCACTACTGCTATCACAACCACCATCACCATGCCACCACTACCATAACCGTCACCACCACCACCACCGCCACCGCCATCGCCACTACCATCATGGCATCATAGCTGCCACCACCACCACTACTACTACCATCAACTTTATCACCATTGTCATTATTGCCATAAACATCACCATCATTTTACTACTACTATCATCGCTACCACCACCACTACCACTACCACTACCACTACCATGCCACCGCCACCACTACCATCATCACCACCACTATACCACTCCACCACCACCACCACCACCACCACCATTACTGTCATGACCTAAACATGCCCCTACAGGTTTAGCACCGTAACTAGCCAGTAATCCTTGGATTACCAAAGGCTTCCGAATAGAATAACATATAGTTAGGGGCTGCGGAAGCAAATATACAAAATATATATAGCCCATTGAGCTGTGAAGACATACATGAGACTAATAATTTAAAACTTTTATAAACTAGCGAGTGGCGTCAAAAGATATAATATTTACACATCACTCTATGAACACATATCAAAAATCTTGCTCGTAATTTAAAAGAAACAAAATCTAGTATATTCACAAAAACAGCCACTGAACTTGACTTAATCCGGAACCTCCTCAGGAGGCACGAAGGTTGGCTGAAAAAAACTGAGACGCCAGGTCCTCAACTTTGAGCCTGGTCACGTGCTTGATCACCTACATACGTAATATAAATAGTGAGCGAAAGCCCAGTGAATAATAACAGAGTAAGGGGTTTTTATGAATGATATCCATACCAGATTCAGAAATCATAATTCAGATTCATAAACAAATTCATATTCTTCTTCAAATCATATACAAAAATCAGAGTTTATGCTTAATCATACATGGTACATCCATTAGCGCTAACAGAACAGATACAGAACAGATACAGAACATATAGTGGTTATGAGTAACTAGTTCCATAAAGAAACCTCCAGATCCGGATAATAGAGAATAAACATGCTGAGGCCCATGATGGAGCCTCCGGTACAGATAATAGATGGTAAACATAATAAGTTCCATAATGGAACCACTGATACCGGGTAACAGCTAACAGATATCACATGATGCTAATAATGCCACAAATACATTATTAGAAATTGGACAATCATTCATTGTACAAAACATATCATTTCAGAAAATAGATCTTAATTCATCATACAAAAAATAAATAAACTTGAACATAACTTTACTAAGTTATTAATCACAGATAGCTTTAGGTGTAAACAGATAGAGCAGATTAATCAAACGGTTTACGGCACGTGACCTATATCAACACATAACAAATACATATTTGAAACACACGTTAGAATATATTTAACTCATTACGTTCCGTTCTTAGTGTGTTTCTACATTTTACCCTCATTACTATGTCTTAATCTTAGCTTAAGAATGCCTATGATGCAATGAGAATGCTTAAATATATTGGAAAACACTTGGTCAAATTTTTTAAAACAGGGTCCCCCGCTCAAGTGTAACTTCCCCCGCTCGAGCATTCTACAAATTCTGAAAAGTAGTGGTTATGCGATTTTCACGCTCGATGGTCGCTCGAGCGTGAGACTCATGTCTTCGCTCGAGCGCAACTCTTGACGCTCAAGCGGTCTGCAAAAACATAAAACTTCTAGGACCATGTATTTCACGCTCGAGCGAGCTTCTAGTAGCTCGAGTGGAGATGCAAAAATAAAGGTGGCCGCTCGAGCGCAAAATCTCACGCTCGAGCGAAAGTACAGAATCTGGAATTTCTAAATTGCACCCTCAAGCTCCAAACTCGAATTCCATACCTCAAAACTCATTTTCTTGGGCCAAAATTCTGGAAAATATCTAAGAACTTGTAAAACATCATGGTTTGAAGTTCATTTCATGAAATCAAGGCCCAAAAGTAAGTCAATTGCGCAAAAATTTAACTTGAAATGTAAGAACATGCTATAAATATGACATGTATTTATTCATTTGAACTCATAGCTTCCAAAACATGATCAACTAAGGTAATTTGATGGAAAGCTTGATGAAATTACAAGACTATGGTAGACTTAGTACATGCATGTGAAAATCCTTAACCATTAGACTCAAAATAGAAGGAATTATGCATGCATGCTAGTATGAGTTATAATTCTCAAATTTTAGCTTGATTCTCATGCTTAATCTTCAAATTTTCTTGAATTCTTACACCAAGTAATTCAAATTCATAATTAAGGAGTTGAATTTCCTACCTTAAGCCTTGAGTTAGCAAGTGTTGGAGTTCACTCAATTCTCTTCAATCTCCCCTATTTCCTTCTTAATTCTCTTCCTCCTTTAATGTTGGCATCAATCTCTCTCTCTCTCTCTCTCTCTCTCTCTCTCTCTCTCTCTCTCTCTTTCTCTCTCATTCCACACGTTTGAGCTCAAAATGAATGAGGAAAAATGGAGTCTTAGGCTTGGTAGCGGCCTTATATAGGCTAATTAGTGAAGCTTCATGAATTATTGCTTAGACTAATCATTTGGAATTATTTTATTCTAATATAATCGTTCTGAATCGAATTTCAATTAAACCTACCACAAAATTCTATAAATCCCAAATAACACATAAATTAAGTCAATTTCTAAATCGGATGCCGATAAGGCCTTCATTTCGCAAACCGAAACAGAAACATGAATAGATCTTTCTACATTAAACATATATAAACACAAATAAGGTAACATATGATGCAAAATTTCACTTTAATTACTCATTAGGCATAATTTAACATGGATTAACGTTAATCATGGGTTGGGGTTGTTACAATTATAATCATCACAATATAAAAATTAAAATATATAATTTAAAAATAATAATTTTCAACATTTATGTTACACATAACAAACAATTTATTTTTAATTCAACAGTTTTTCAACTTAAAAAATTTAGCATTCAGTTTTCAACACTTAATTTTCGGTCTTTAGTTTTCATCTTTATCAAACACTACCTTAATAAAGTGTCACATGGAATATTCCTTTGAATATGGAATTGTAGAATGGATGCTAGTGCACATACACTCACACCGCAAGGATGGTGGTTTGCACTATCCACACACGCACACGTGCGCCTGTGTGGCGTGGGCTGTCACGACCTAAACCCGCTCCTATAAGTTTAATGTCATAACCGGTGTAGACACCCCATTTTTGACCGACCTTAAGACTCAGACGTCATCGATTGAGCACTTGGTGATTGCGCATGTTGTGCTCGTTCTGAAGTTATGGAATCTCGGCCGAGAGCCTTGCCTCCGGACTTCGGGACTCTTTTGTGATTTACCTCGGTTTGCGAACCAGGTTCTATTTTCTCTTCCCGAAGGGACGGAGAGGTCTCGTAGACCATCTCTCAGTGGCCGTAGGCTACTTTTTGTGGTCGTAAACCATTGTTCCCGTTTGGAGACCAGTTTCCAGTTTTCGGAGCCGTCGGCCATGTGCCTCGGTTCGGGACCGCTTAACTTTCTCCGTTTGTTCCGGTTCTTGGCACACACCTTGTTTCCTCTCTCTAGAGGGACACCGTGGCCCGGGAGACCACTTTTGTGGTCGCACGCCACTTTCGATGCTTAACAGCCTGTTTTCGGGGCACCCAGCTGCGCGTTTTGACCCCCGAACCCTTATTTGCATCTGTCTTGGTTCATTTTTGGCATGGACCTTGTTTTCATTGTTTGGAAGGTGGTACAAGGGTGGGAGACCACCTTTTCTCTTTGGAGACCACTTTTGCCCCGCCGGCTGATTTTCTTGTCAAGTTGGTCTCCCTCATTTTTGGGCCATAATTGCTGGTCTCTCATCACACCACTAGCTTGCATTCAGTTGGGAGACCACCAAATGGGGCTGCCGACCACTTTTTGTTAAGTTGACCCTTTTGAACTGGCTGCCCGACCACCTAAGCTGGTCGGCCTACCTCCCCCAGTCTAGTCTCAGTGAGTTGATTCCAGCTGTGCCAGCTGGGAGGCACAGACTGGATCCTCCATACACGTGTATGGAGGATCTTTCACCTTGGTTTGAAGCTTCTTAGAGAAGCTTTAGTCCCTCTTGTCTATAAAGGAGGGCCTCCTCTTCCTTTGCAAGGGTTCTGAAATTGGTTTAAGGGTCCAAGACATATCTCTATCTATATCTCTATATTTTGGGTTCAAAAGGGTCTTGTTCTTGCACCTTTACACCACACCTCATAGCCACACACCTCCACCATTGTTCTAAGGTTCTTGGAGGGTCTTGAGAGGTCCTAAGGAGTTGCATTTTTGGTCCATAAGCTGCTAGAGTTACTGAGCTACAAGGGTAACGTCCTATTCCCTCTTTTGAGTTTTATTTTGCTCCAACTTTTAGCCATACTTGCATGTAATTTTGAGCTTCGGTGTAAACTGAAAAAAGTCTTATTTTGAGGTCTTTAACATGTTTGTTGAAGATCATTTTCCTGTTGGGGGTCATCTATCCCCTTGCATGCTTCATTTCACCTTATTTTGAGCCATGCATTAAGGCCTTTGTTTTGAGCTTTGTTTTCTCTTTTGACCACTAAAATCCAGCAGATTTTCAATGGTTATTATGTATTTTTGAGAGCCAAAATCAGAGAGGGGTTACCCTCTCTCTCCTTGTTTTGATTTCTAGCATATTTGGCCTAACAAAGGTGCCCTTATTTGCATGCCTCCAAGCCATGTTTCAGGCCATTTTTGGTGAGTTTTAGGACCTTCATAGGCTCTGTCCAGAGCTTGTTTTGCCATATTGGGTGTCGATCTTGCATGTGTAGAACAACCCTCTTCATAGCTTATCAAAGGAGCATGCCATTCTTGCATGCATTGACTATGTTTCAGTGAGTTTTTGGGATTTATTTGGCATTTCATACCTCTGAGTTTTGCTGGTTTAGTGACCTCTTGAATGCCTCATATGCTTGTAGTGTAAATCCTCTTTACTAGTTTACATTGCATGCTATTTTGGCCTTTGATTCTAGCTTATTTTGGCCATACTCCAAACTGATTTTTTGCATGTTTTGGACTGCCTTAGTTCTGTTTTTAGGCCTCTTGGTAGAATGATGCTTGCTATGCATGCTTGTAGTGTAATGCCCATGCCTAGCTTTGAGTTTTGAAGCTTCTTGCATGCTTGAATGGTGGTGTTTTCTTGTTTTGGGGTCATTGAGCATGTCATTTCAGAGCCTATACTTATGCCATACTCCCATGTTTTTCACCCTTTAAATGTGTTTGAGAGTCGTGCTTAAATACCTCATTTATGGGCCATTGCATGAGCTTCATTTCCATGCCTTTCGAGTCATCATCTTAGTCAATTTTCCTACTGTTTTGGGCCTGCATAGGGACTATTTGGGGCTGGTTTGGTCGTCTGTGCATTGCTTTGTGAACCTCTAGTGTAATGCACTTCACTAGTTTCGGTATCCGGGCCATCTAGCATGCATTGTGTGAGGCATTTACATGATTTGGGACCATCTTGCATGTCATTTTAGAGCTGAAAAATGTGTGATTGTATGCCATATTTCGTCCCTTGCCATGCTTTGGTAGAGTTGCATTTGGTGCCTTAGGTTTGGTCCCTTACATTTGTGCATATTTGCATCAGTTTTCGTTGCCTAATTTCATCATGTTTGGCCACTGATTTGAGTGTGGCTGAGGCCCATTCATTTTAGTTTAAGTCCATCTTGCATTGTATATGCCATTTAGTCCATGTTGTTGCATGATTGACCATTGCATTGTGTATGCCTTAATCATTTCATTGTTAGTCTCCATGTGTGCATTGCGTATGCCATATAGTTTTCATGTGCATTGAGTATGCCATTCTTAGTTCATAGTATTGTGTGTGCTAGTTGCATGTTTGCATCATTTAGTGGCATTATGTTTAGGTTGCATGTTAGAGTTGCATTCATGCATGTCATGTGTATTGCATTGTGTTTGGAGTAGGGTTTAGTCTAAACACGGGAAACGAGGGACGTTTCGTGCTCCAAGTGACGAAGCGTGCCTCGATTCTCGGTCGCCGACACTCTGGATTACCCATGATAGAGTTTAGGTCTTATTGTGTTCATTTGTGCATCTATTTCACATTGAGTCATGTAATTCGACTCCTCGGCCATCATGCATCGAGATGCATAATTGGTGGCACGAAGATCGAGGACTACCCTCCCTAGAGCTTATGTAATGATGGGGAGAGTGGTCGTGCACACATATGTTGAAAATACTTTGCCATGCCCCTTTCTTGCTCTCTGTTGCAGTAAACCAGAAACAGCAAAAACTGGTCGGCAGTATCCCTACAGGTTCCCATGGTAGAGTTTCAGCCTTCTGGAGCTTTGTACAGTATTCTGGGACCAGTTGCAAACAGAGGCAAATCGGGGCATCGCGATGGATTTCCCGACGAGGCGACTCGAGCATGCATGCATCCCTTATCATTCAAAGCAGAGCTGAGGCGGTCCATCATATGTAGTTTGCATGCTAGTTCATTTGCTTATTTAGTTAATTTGTTAATTAGCTAATGTTGTGTAATAATTAGCTTGATTAGCTTAGATTAGCTAGTTGGTTGTGTATTATTCATTCGGACCTCTGAGGAGGGCAATGTTATAATAAGTGTGCGTGTGTATGATGTATGTCTTCCAACCCCACGTCTTTCTCCCTTTTACTTACTTACTTTCGATGGTTAGTTTTAGGCACGTTTCAATTAGCATCCTTATGCTCGCATGTTTGCATCCATTCATCTGTCTTGCATGCACCGGGCTCGGCACATCATACAAACTGCATTGTATTTCAATTCCAAGTTGAATACATGTTATCTGTCGCATTTCATATGCCATGTTTAGAATAGCCGAGCCTATCTTAGTTGCATCTTTCATGTGTTGCATTAGCCATCTTAACATGAACTAGGATCATGCATTGATTACTAACTAGTTTCTGTTTTGGCTTGGAGTACTCGGTGAGTGTTTATGCTTTACCATCCTTGCATGCGCGTG
This sequence comes from Camellia sinensis, assembly GCF_004153795.1. Taxonomy (NCBI): domain Eukaryota; kingdom Viridiplantae; phylum Streptophyta; class Magnoliopsida; order Ericales; family Theaceae; genus Camellia; species Camellia sinensis. Next base: position 187,548 of record NW_021026300.1, on the reverse strand, counting down.
AGTGACTACCATGATAGCATGCTTACCATGAGTCTATTTGCTTATGTGATATAACTGCCTGAATGCCTATGGGTGGAGGTTGGGTTATTTGAATTGGAACAATGCATTGAATAAGAGTTTTAAGCCCACTTGAGAGTGGTAAAATCATGTTTTCTAAGCCCACCCGAGGGTGGCAAAATCCACGTCTTAGCCTATTTGCGAGTAGCACCTTCAAACCGTTTTTCAAAACGAACATAAGATGTTTTGTTCCAATTCAAGCGACCGAGTCTATACTTGTATGTTGTGCGCATCACATAGTAATTCTAGGCTAATAACCGGAATAAGAGCACATATGTTTTCAAAACTCGATATCATGCTTAGTAGTAGCCGATCTTTGATCGGGCAAGCGGAGGTGCTCATAGCTGACCTTCCCAAATCGTACCCAAGTTCCCGAGCCGAGGCAACTTTGGTGATGACGGACATATGGCCTTAGGCAACGAGTCAGAGTTTCCTAAATTCCCCCAAAATAAAATATTTAGGGGGCAACTCTGTATCTGGCAAAGCAGTCCATGTTTAGCATTTCTTTCTAAAAATCAGTTTTTCAAAACGATTTGCCGGATTTGGACTCTTTGATGGTTCATCGGTCTTGCATTGCACTCTGCGAGATTAGATACAAGACCGTGACATTGAGTCTTGAACTGTAGTAAGCCCAAATGAACAAAACGGGATTTCCTCCCGGGACGTTCAGGGACGTCTATAGTTTCTGGCAACTCTGCTGGGGATTTAGAGAACTTGACTCGAACTTATGATATCTTGTTTTGACTACACTTATGTGTTTCTTTGCATTGCATGTGCATTGGTGCGCCTAGGACACAGTGTTTTCCGTCTGCTATTCCTGAACGGTTTGCCGGAGGTTTGCTTTGAGAAGCGTGCCATAAGGCTGACTGGTTACGGGCTCTGCCATGATGGGAACACAAACCCCGATTTTTACTGGGGCACCCTTTTTGACCATTCAACCTAGTACATATTCGGAATCCATAGTGACCATCCCAAACTAGGATAGGTTGCTTACCCGATTATAGGTTGTTTGAAACCGCTGCATACGTAGTAAAACCCTAGCTCCTAACAAAATAGGACAGGGAAACCCTACCCCAACATAGGAGTGTTTTGGGCTCTCACTTGCTTGCTATGTGCTTTTAGAGTGCGTCTCTATAGGAATGCATGTATCAGTTTGCAAGTCTGAGTATCAGGCCTGAGGGCACCAATATTTGGGAATCAGTTTTACCTGAGGGTATCAGTTTACATGCAGAATTTGGGGCAGAATTCAGTAGAGATCACAGTCATTCAGCTTTGCTCATATCTATTATGGTGAAATCAGGCTGAGATGCTGTCTATTTTCTTCTTTTGCAAGGTAGTCTCGGAACCATAGCTTCAGAAGGCTCCAATATCTCCCGGTACATTGGGCTTGTGCTGATAAACTTTGTCAGGTCAGAGATTCAGTTCAAGGGTAAATCAGTGTTCCTTTGCAAGGTAAAAAGGCCAGTCAGGCACAGATCATCAGTTCAACAGTCTTCGGATCAGCAGCCATTATCCATCTCACCTGTGTGCAGTTGGGTTGAGATATCTGTTTTTACCTTAGAGACAGATATACCGATAGATCAGTTAGATCAGGGCAGTATGGCAGGAATGGAGGAGATGATGCGTCAACTCCAAGAAAGTATGAAAATCATGCAGCAGGACACTGTTCGTCAAGTCGAATTTGCCAAACAACAGGCCGAGGTCATGGCTCAATAGGCAAAGTTAATCGCCAGGCTACAACAGCAAACCGGAGCATCTGCTTCACACCAGGTTCCCCCTCCACCAAGAGTCCTAATACCCGGGGAGACAGCGAATGTCCAGAATGTCCAGGAGGATACAGACATCCCAACGGGGCCACCTCCGCCCTCGATCCTACCTCAACTATCCAAGGCACCCACGCCTATCAATCTATCGGATTCTCCCTTCGAGTTTGAGGTGGACCCCACAGCATTAAAAGTGAGCAAGCTTTAGAAGCTGTTCAAGAAATCTCAAGGTGTGAAGTCCATTCCAAACATTGAGGACGGGTATACCGATGCGGCCGTAACTTTGTCGGACTGATTTAAGATGCCACATATCGACCACTTTGACGGATTTGGGGATCCCATGGTGCATTTGTGGCTGTTTTCAGACATACTAAGGCCGATGGGCCTCACCAGATTACAGAAGCTTTCTTTGTTCGGCCGGACCCTGTCAAGTGTAGCGGCCATTTGGTATGCAAAATTGGAAGATTCCGTCAAAATGAATTGGGAGAAGATGGCTGAGGCCTTCATAGCTCAATACTCCTATAACATGTAGATTGAGATTACAACCCGTGATCTTGAGACCACTAGACAAGAGCCGAAGAAGAGTTTCTCTGATTTTGTAACTCGGTGGAGGGCTAAGGCCTCGATGATGACCATCAGGCCTGTTGACAAAGATCATATTCGAATGGTTGTGCGCAACCTCCAGCCCAAGCTCATGCAGAAGATGATCGTTCTCCCCCTCCCCACCTTTGTAGATCTACATGAGATTGGGGTACAGATCGAGGACGCTATGAAGTAGGGCCTCATTGACCAGGAGAAGGAGCAGCCCAGGAGGGTGTTTTCCCGCAGTTCGAACGCGACCACCAGTGGTAATGCAGCTGCAAGATCTTTTGAAGTGGGCATGGTCACTACCACCGCATCAAAAATAGCTACCCCATTCACCGGTGCATCCGAAAGTAGATCACAAACAACCAAATATCCACCTCGAGTCAAGAGGGTTTTTACCCCACTTTATATGCCTTTGTCAAAGGCTCTAGAGGACTTACTCCGGAAAGGACATCTGAAACTGTTGGAACAGCGGCCTCTACCCGATCCTATCCCTCCAAAGCATGACCACACTAAATACTGTGCCTACCATCAACAAACCGGCCATGACACTGACAGTTGTTTTCGTCTTCGCCATGATGTACAAGATCTGTTTGACAACAAGGTCATCACCGCACCAGCTCAGCAAAGTCTATCGCCACTAGATCAGTGAACTTGGAGGATAATACGAGTATGTGATCAGGGGATGAACCACCTGCGGGCGGCACTCAGTTTACTCCAGAAGTGGCGTATGGCACGCACTGTTTTGAGCATTTGTGAATGCTAGTTTTTGTACTTTCTGACTTGGGTATTGGGTCAGTTCTGTTGTTTTGTACATAGTCAGTCTTTTGTACTGAGTCAGTCGGGTCTGTCTTGTTGTATCGAGTCAGTCCTGTTACGTTGGAGTCGGGTGATTCCGGGGGTGTTACCTCGGACATCACTATCGTGTTTTGTGTTTGTCTTTTTGCTTTCTTTTGAGTCTGTTTCTGCCTTGGAGCCAATTTTTCTGACAGATTTGAATGAATAGCAATGATTTTCATACTCTTGTGTTTGCTTCTGCCTTGTGCTAGTTGTGCCAGAAGTTCTAAATGAGACGACAGTATTTTACTAAAAACTGTGTCTTTTCTGTGCTTTGAAATCATTATATTGACCTAAGTTTTTCAAAACTTTTTAAACATTGTGATGAAAACAAAGAGGAAGGAATTCCTCGGGATTTGTAAAAAATTTTGATCAATTGAGAGAAAGAGAAGCATGCTAATCCCTTAATGATTGAGATCATGTTTGTTAATGTGAGTACTGAGAAGGATCCTAGCTTGATCCAGATTGGTTCTGCATTGTCTTCAACGCGAGCGATTAGTCGGCTTTCTTAAAAGATTTCAAAAAATGTTTTGCGCGGTTCTACGAAGACCTGTGTGGAATCGCTCTTGAGATTGTGCAGCTTAGGATCGCTCTTAGCCTCGAGACTCAACCCCTTTGCTTGCAAACCTTGGACCTTAATTCATAATGTTCAACGGTCAACCACAATGTAAAGCCTGTGTAGCCAGATTTGAAACAGCCCATGAACTAGGGGCAAGAAGATCAGATGTCGTCAAAAGAAGCTTGCAAAGCTAGATCAGAAGCACCCCTCGAACTAGGGGCAAAAATGTCAGATGCGCTCGAAGAGTCAAAGATGAGTCTTTTCTGCAAACCAGGGAAGACTGGAAAGAATGCCAAATCCCAGAAGGGGGAAAGAAGAAAGTATTGTTGAAGGACAACCAAGTTCCTATCCACAACACTAGGGGCAAATTCAGCCCCCCATTGGATGGACTCTTACATTGTCAACGAACAACAGCCATTCTCCTAGATTCAGATGACTTCAGGATCTCAAAACCATTTGACATGGACAAAACTACACTTTTACCCTTGAGAGGCTCGCTGGGCCGAAAACCCGGAAGGGCGACCCAAGCAAAAGTTAGAGCAAGAAAAAAAAATAAAAAGAACAAAAATAAAAAAAAATACAAAGAATAAAAAAAAAAGAAAAATGAAGAAAATGAAAAGAATTGAAAAGAAAAGAAAAACAGAGCTCGCAAGGTTGAAAACCCGGAAGGGCAGCCTTGGCAAAAGTTAGAGTGCAAAAGGAGAAGTTAAATACCCGAGTGCACCTTAACCCCGGAACTACGCAAGGCTTGATTCCCATGTTTGGGATACGTAGGCAACTTCATTCTGAAGTCCAGCCGTAAAACACTTCAAATTCGGCTGTGTCCATGTGACGGTTCTGGTCTTTGTCTTCTCTGTATCCGAGAATTTGGTTGTAATTGTCACTGTAAGGACTGGTTGCCATGTGCTGCGGCGCTATTCAGACTAGGGACAACTTTCCGTTGCCGTGCAGTGCTGCGGTGCTATTCAGACTAGGGACAACTTTCAGTTGCCATGCAATGCCGTTCAGAAAAAGGGCAATTTTTCATTATTTTGGATCTGAGGTTGTACATCTCAAGAGTAAATTCTGCGCTCGTTGAGCAGTGGCCATTTGTAAAAATAGTTTTGAGAATTTTTAATGAAATTGACTAATTTTCTCGAAAATTACTCCATTTTTCCAAAACTGGACCATTTCTTGGACCCAAAAAAAGGAAATTTTTCAGTGCTCATAACCTGACTTGCATGATTTCAAATCAGAAAATCGAACAAGCATGTTAATCTAACTCTCATTTTGGTCAAAATTGTTTTAGTAAAAAGCCAAAAACAAAAAATGGTCAAAATGATGAACTAGGGACACATTTGAGCCAAGTTTTCTGTCTTTTCCCCATTGCCAACATACTCGCCAAGAAGGGCACTCATACCTGCCGGAAAAGGGTACCATTAAAGCTAACCGCAAAAGGGCAGAAAGCTCTCACATCCTCTAAGTAGCGAGGTATCGAGCCAAGTGCGAAGCACGAACTGGAATGGATCAAGATATTCCACTCCCTCAATCTGGATAGATCTGATCACGTCCAAACTCCCCAGCAGAGCATCGTCAACCGATGTCAGCTGCAGATTTGCTACACACCCAGTTGTAGCGCAACCCCTCTGTGGGAGAAATTCACTGTTGTGAACAAGAACAAGAATATGGTAGAATACCAGGGGCAAGAGCCCACAACTTCCTACTTATCCATCAACCACCCAGGGGAGGGATAAGAAATAAGAGATTGAAGAATAGATAGATGTGCGCTAAAAGAAAAAGTGAGGAAAAGGGCTTTTTCAAAAAAACAGAGCTTGAGGGCCGAGTGATGTGAGAATCACAAGTGAGAAAGGGTGGGAAACAGTACCCGAAGAAACTGGCTCCTCGTGCACCAAGAGGTCTCTTGCCTTTATAACACAGCTGAGTGTTGTGTTTGTGTGTTTTTGTTTGTTTTGATTCATGTTTTGAGTCGTTTGAGTGTCAATAGATGTGTTTAGGTTGTTTTACCTTGTTTTTCCTTTGTTGAGTTGTGTTTAGGTTGTTTTACCTTGTTTTCCCTTTGTTGAGTTGTGTTTAGGTTGTTCTACCTTTTGTTTTCCATTGTTGAGTCGTTTTGACTGTGGTCAGTTGTAGGCTCAATACCCGGTTGAAAACCCTTTTCTCATTTCACTTTCAAAAAATCGTTTTGTGCTCAGAGTGCCGTGCCATTCTCCAAATTTGTGCAAAACAGAATTTGTTCTTTCATAAAACCGCAGGGTTCAACCCAGGTCATATGAGAACAGTAAAAACCAGGACCCATCTGAAGCTATGAAAGTTCCGGGCTGCAAAGCAAAAGAAAAGAGGGAAAATTTGGAACGTCTGACCTTGTTTCAACTTTTACAAGTTCTGTCACTACATCCCATATGTTCGGAATGAGCTGTGTACCGAATAAACCGAGTACTGTGTTATGAGCTGCGTGTTCAGAGTGAGCAGTGTGCCGTTACGAGCCATGTGTTCAAAATGACCAGAATACTGTTTTGGTTGTTTCAAAGCCAGAATGGCAATCAAATGTGCTCTTCCTGAGTACCATTCCTTGCCGGAGGCATCTTAGCTGTGTTTGCAATGAGTTCTTAGGGAAAGTTATGAATATGATCAGGACAAAAAATGGCATTTGTGGTTTCTACATGCAGATGTTGCTCCTTGTCAGCATTTCAGGACCTTTGTACTGCGAGTTGAAGGTAAGTGTTCGAAGAACACAATGGAGGGGAGATCCCCGTCAGAGTAAAGCGGTTTACCACCACTCACACAATGAGGTGCTTCCTAAAGTGTCGCTTTGTTTGTTTATTGCATTCCCTAAACATCATGCTCTACATTGTTTGTAACATGTACTGTATCATCACACTTATTGCGTTTATTTGCATCTTGTGTTATCTTGTACCATTTATCCTTTTATGCCGAGCTGCGTTTAGGATCATTGTCCTCCGGGACTTTCTCAGGTTGCGTTGTGTATATACCTGGGCGGCTTGTTGGACCTCCTCTCACGATTTCAGCGTGGTTTGAGTGTCCCTTTCCTTACACGATTTTAGCATGTTTGGAATTTATCCCAGGTTGCATCGTGTACGCGCTTAGGCGTTTTGTTTTCGACCTCCTCTCACGATTTCAGCGTGGTTTGAGTATCCATTTCCTCACACGATTTCAGCGTGTTTGGAATTTATCTCAGGTTACATCATGTACGCACCTAGGCGGTTTGTTTTCAGACCTCCTCTCACGATTTCAGTGAGGTTTGGGTGTCCCTTTCCTCACACGATTTCAGCGTGTTTGGAATTTATCTCAGGTTGCATTGTGTACGCACCTAGGCGATTGTTTTCGAGCCTCTTCTCACGATTTCAGCGTGTTAGAGTGTTCTTTTCCTTACACGATTTTAGCGTGTTTGGAATTCATCTCAGGTTGCGTTGTGTATGCACCTAGGCGGTTGTTTTCAAGCCTCTTCTCACGATTTCAGCTAGGTTAGAGTGCGTCCTTCCTCACACGATTTCAGCACATTTGGAATTTATCTCCGGTTGAGCGTCGTGTACGCGCTTGGGCGTTTTGTTTTCAGGCCTCTTCTCATGATTTCAGCGTGGTTAGAGTGTCCCCTTCCTTACACAATTTTAGCGTGTTTGGAATTTATCTCCGGTTGAGTGGAACGCTCTCCTGATTGTTTTCCTTTGTTCTTCCTCCTCTCACGATTCCAGCGTGGTTGGAGTGCATTACCCCTTTTTGCATCTATTGCTCTATCTGTTACATCCATTGCATCATATCTATTTTATGCTGGTTTAGGAGACCTTAAATCCTCTGGTCTAGGAGACCTTAAATCCTGCATCTTTATTCGCACTGTCTTGTGCACTTTCCGGTCTAAGAGACCTTAAATCCTCTAAAGGTGCAATTCCTTTGGTGTTTGTCGTGCCCGAACGACTTCCGGCGGTCTGGTATAGCCACCTGCCTGTGTTTGCAGTGAGTTCCTAGGAGACCAACTGAGACGGTGGAAACTAGAGTTCGAATGGCTCATGCCTAGAACGCAAAGGTTCGGGATTTCCGAGACTAAAGTCTCGTTTAAATACCCGGGGGTATATCCTCGGCTTGAAATCTGTATGGCAACCCCATAGATTGAGATAGGATGTGTATGCGCCTCAATTCTGGATACTGAACTAGCCTAGTCTGTCACCCTGTTGGAGAATAGGGAAAGTTGCGACCATAGTCAGGGAGAAAAGTAGTACCTGCGATTCAACCGAGAAGAAGGGGAAGATCCCTAGCAGCATGAGGTAGGTCATTGCCAATTGCCCTTGTAAGGTACCTTCACTTCCTAGCTATTACATTGCATTGCATTGCATAAATCCTGAATTGTCAAACTGGTTTCACTTAGCATATAAGTCCAATCTTCAAACCAGCTTCGCGTAGCGTATAAGTCCAATTTTCAAACCGGCTTCGCGTAGCGTATAAGTCCAATTATCAAAATCTTCCTACATAACATTTTGTACTTTTGCCCACGCCTGCGGGCCCATCTCTTATTTATCTCGCCTGTTTGTCTAAGTCTTCGGCCTTGTCAAAAATGGGTCGTCTCTGGGCTTTGGCATTCACTCCCGTCATTTATGACTTTCGAGTTCTGTCAAAGAGGGGCAACTGTAGACACCCTATTTTTGACCGACCTTAAGACTCAGACGTCATCGATTGAGCACTCGGTGATTGCGCATGTTGTGCTCGTTTTGAGGTTACAGAGTCTCGGCTGAGAGCCTTGCCTCTAGACTTCAGGACTCTTTTGTGTTTTGCCTCGGTTTGCGAACCAGGTTCTGTTTTCTCTTCCCGAAAGGAGGGAGAGGTCTTGTAGACCATCTCTCAGTGGCCGTAGGCTACTTTTCGTGGTCATAAACCATTGTTCCCGTTTGGAGACCAGTTTCCAGTTTTCGGAGCCATTGGCCGTGCGCCTCGGTTCGGGACCGCTTAACTTTCTCCGTTTGTTCCGATTTTTCGTACACACCTTGTTTCCTCTCTCTAAAGAGACACTGTGGCCCGGGAGACCACCTTCGTGATCGCACGCCACTTTCGATGCTTAACAGCCTGTTTTCGGGGCACCCGGCTGCGCGTTTTTACCCCCGAACCCTCGTTTTGCATCTGTCTTGGTTCATTTTTGGCATGGACCTTGTTTTCATTGTTTGGAAGGTGGTATAAGGGTGGGAGACCACCTTTTCTCCTTGGAGACCACTTTTCTCCCACCGGCTGATTTTCTTGTCAGGTAACTGGTCTCCCTCATTTTTGGGCCATAATTACTGGTCTCCCACCACACCATTAGCTTACATTCAATTGGGAGACCACCAAATGGGGCTGCCGACAACTTTTTGTTAAGTTGACCCTTTTGAACTGGCTGCCCGACCACCTAAACTGGTCGGCCTACCTCCCCCAGTCTTGTCTCAGTGAGTTGATTCCAGCTGTGCCAGCTGGGAGGCACAGACTGGATCCTCCATACACATGTGTGGAGGATCTTCCACCTTGGTTTGAAGCTTCTTGGAGAAGCTTTAGTCCCTCATGTCTATAAAGGAAGGCTTCCTCTTCCTTTGCAAGGGTTCTGAAATTGGTCTAAGGGTCCAAGACATATCTCTATCTATATCTCTATATTTTGGGTTCAAAAGGGTCTTGTTCTTACACTTTTACACCACACCTCATAGCCACACACCTCCACCATTGTTCTAAAGTTCTTGGAGGGTCTTGAGAGGTCCTAAGGAGCTTCATTTTTGGTCCATAAGCTGCTGGAGTTGTTGAGCTACAAGGGTAACGTCCTATTCCCTCTTTTGAGTTTTATTTTGCTCCATCTTTTAGCCATACTTGCATGTAATTTTGAGCTTCGGTGTAAACTAAAAAAAGTCTTATTTTGAGGTCCTTAACATGTTTGTTTAAGATCATTTTCCTGTTGGGGGTCATCTATCCCCTTGCATGCTTCATTTCACCTTATTTTGAGCCATGCATTAAGGCCTTTGTTTTGAGCTTTGTTTGCTCTTTTGACCACTAAAATCCAATGGATTTTCAGTGGTTATTATGTGTTTTTGAGAGCCAAAACCAGAGAGGGGTGACCCTCTCTCTCCTTGTTTTGATTTCTAGCATATTTGGCCTAACAAATGAGTCCTTATTTGCATGCTTCCAAGCCATGTTTTAGGCCATTTTTGGTGAGTTTTAGGACCTTAATAGGCTCTATCCAGAGCTTTTTTTTCCATATTGGGTGTCCATCTTGCATGTGTAGAACAACCCTCTTCATAGCTTATCAAAGGAGCATGCCATTCTTGCATGCATTGACTATGTTTCAGTGAGTTTTTGGGATTTATTTGGCATGTCATACCTCTGAGTTTTGCTGGTTTGGTGACCTCTTGAATGCCTCATATGCTTGTAATGTAAATCCTCTTTACTAACTTACATTGCATGCTATTTTGGCCTTTGATTCTAGCATATTTTGGCCATACTCCAAACTGATTTTATGCATGTTTTGGACTGCCTTAGCTCTTTTTTTAGGCCTCTTGGTCGAATGATGCTTGCTATGCATGCTTTTAGTGTAATGCCCATGCCTAACTTTGAGTTTTAAAGCTTCTTACATGCTTGAATGGTGGTGTTTTCATGTTTTAGGGTCATTGAGCATGTCATTTCAGAGCCTATACTTGTGCCATACTCCCATGTTTGTCACCCTTTAAATGTGTTTGAGAGTCGTGCTTAAATACCTCATTTATGGGCCATTGCATGAGCTTCATTCCCATGCCTTTTGAGTCATCATTTTAGTCCATTTTCCTACTGTTTTGGGCCTACATAGGGACTGTTTGGGGCTGGTTTGGTCATTTGTGCATTGCTTTGTGAACCTCTAGTGTAATGCACTTCACTAGTTTCGGTATCCGGGCCATCTAGCATGTATTGTGTGAGGCGTTTACATGATTCAAGACCATCTTGCATGTCATTTCAGAGCTGAAAAATGTGTGATTGTATGCCATATTTCGTCCCTTACCATGCTTTGGTAAAGTTGCATTTGGTGCCTTAGGTTTGGTCCCTTGCATTTGTGCATATTTGCATCAATTTTCATTGCCTAATTTCATCATGTTTGGCCACTGATTTGAGTGTGACTAAGGCTCATTCATTTTAGTTTAAGTCCATCTTGCATTGTATATGCCATTTAGTCCATGTTGTTGCATGATTGACCATTGCATTGTGTATGCCTTGATCATTTCATTGTTAGTCTCCATGTGTGCATTGCGTATGCCATATAGTTTTCATGTGCATTGAGTATGCCATTCTTAGTTCATAGTATTGTGTGTGCTAGTTGCATGTTTGCATCATTTAGTGGCATTATGTTTAGGTTGCATGTTATAGTTGCATTCATGCATGCCATGTGTATTGCATTGTGTTTGGAGTAGGGTTTAGTCCAAACACGGGAAACGAGGGACGTTTCGTACTCTAAGTGACGAAACGTGCCTCGATTCTCGGTCGCCGACACTCTGGATTACCCATGATGGAATTTAGGCCTTATTGTGTTCATTTGTGCATCCATTTCACATTGAGTCATGCAATTCGACTCCTCGGCCATCATGCATTGAGATGCGTGATTGATGGCACGAGGATCGAGAACTACCCTCCCTAGAGCTTATGCAATGATGGGGAGAGTGGTTGTGCACACATATGTTGAAAATACTTTGCCATGCCCCTTTCTTGCTCTCTATTGCAGCAAATCAGAAACAGCAAAAACTGGTCAGCAGTATCCCTACAGGTTCCCATGGTGGAGTTTCAGCCTTCTGGAGCTTTGTACAGTATTCTGGGACCAGTTCCAAACAAAGGCAAATCGGGGCATCGCGATGGATTTCCCGATGAGGCGACTCGAGCATGCATGCATCCCTTATCATTCAAAGCAGAGCTGAGGCGGTCCATCATATGTAGTTTGCATGCTAGTTCATTTACTTATTTAGTTAATTTGTTAATTAGCTAATGTTGTGTAATAATTAGCTTGATTAGCTTAGATTAGCTAATTGGTTGTGCATTATTCATTCGGACCCTCTGAGGAGGGCAGTGTTGTAATAAGTGTGCGTGTGTATGATGTATGTCTTCCAACCCCACGTCTTTCTCCCTTTTACTTACTTACTTTCGATGGTTAGTTTTAGGGCACGTTTCAATTAGCATCCTTATACTCGCATGTTTGCATCCATTCATCTGTCTTGCATGTACCGGGCTCGACGCATCATACTAACTGCATTGTATTTCAATTCCAAGTTGAATACATGTTATCTGTCGCATTTCATATGTCATGTTTAGAATAGCTGAGCCTATCTTAGTTGCATTTTACATGTGTTGCATTAGCCATATTAACATGAACTAGGATCATGCATTGATTACTAACTAGTTTCTGTTTTGGCTTGGAATACTCGGTGAGTGTTTATGCTTTAGAATCCTTGCATGCGTGTGAGTGACTGCCATGGTAGCATGCTTATGATGAGGCTATTTGCTTATGTGATATAACTGCCTGAATGCCTGTAAGTGGAGGTTGGGTTATTTGAATTGGAACAATGCATTGAATGAGAGTTTTAAGCCCACTTGAGAGTGACAAAATCATGTTTTCTAAGCCCACCCAAGAGTGGCAAAATCCATGTCTTAGCCTATTTGCGAGTAGCACCTTCAAACCGTTTTTCAAAACGAACATGAGATGCTTTGTTCCAATTCAGGTGACCCAGTCCATACTTGTATGCTGTGTGCATCACATAGTAATTCTAGGCTAATAACCGGAATAAAAGCACATATGTTTTCAAAACTCAATATCATGCTTAGTAGTGGCCGATTTTTGATCGGGCGAGTGGGGGTGCTCATAGCTGACCTTCTCCAATCGTACCCAAGTTCCCGAGCCGAGGCAACTTTGGTGATGACGGACACATGGCCTTAGGCAAACCAAAATAAAATATTTAGGTGGCGACTCTATATCTGGCAAAGCAGTCCATGTTTGGCACTTCTTTCTAAAAATCAGTTTTTCAAAACGATTTACCAGATTTGGACTCTTTGATGATTCATTGGTCTTGCATTGCACTCTGCGAGATTAGATATAGGACCGTGACATTGAGTCTTGAGCTGTAGTAAGCCCAAATGAACAAAACGGGATTCTCTCCTAGGACGTTCAGGGACGTCTACAGCCAGTAATCCTGGGATTACCAAAGGCCTCTGATCAAATTAAACAAATTAAGGGGCTAGTTGAAGCAAATAACAAAATATGATATCCATAGAGCTGTGTAGACATACATGAGATTGAAAATTTAAAACTTAATTTACATAATTAAGACGTCGTACCCATGTCACCATTCATACATACAGACAAACAAAAGACTTGTCCAAAACTTACCAAAAGAAATACAAAAAGGATCTTTAATATGGTTTACAAAAACTTGATCACAACAAAACGAGAACCTTCTCTGGAAGCACTGTGGCTAGCTGATAGAATGGAGCTCTAGGCAATTAGCTCTGAGCCTGATCACGCGCCTGGTCACCTACATACATACATAATAATACGATGAGCTGGAGCCTAGTGAATAACAACAGAGTAAAGGGGTTTATGAATGATGTCCAAACAATTTCAGAAATCAAAGTTCATATCATATACAGATTCAGATTTATATACGTAACCAAAAATTATAAGCAGTTATATGTGGTACATCCGTTAGCTATCATATCATCTTGGTCTTAGGACCTATATACATAGTCGGTACCGACGACCCCAAAGGTCATATCTTGTGCACAAGTAGCCATGGTATTGTTTCCCCCAAGCAAGGGCCATACATAAACCACAGTATTGTTTTTCCCAGGTAAGGGTCATATGATCATAAGCCATGGTATTGTTTTCCTCGGGCGAAGGCCATATAAACATATGCCATGGTATTGTTCCCCCCGGGCGAGGGCTATGTGAACTAAGGATGCTGCAAACACATTTCAGAAAATTGGACACTCATTCATTATTTATAAAATAGCATTTCATAAAACAGATCATATCTTAACATAGCTTTACAAAATTGTTACTCACAGATAGCTCCAATAGTAGAAGAGTCAGAACAATCAGATCAAACAATCTATGGCGCATGACCTACACAAACACAAAGTAAATACACATTGAAACACACGCTTAAAAGATACTTAATTAATTTCTTTTCTATCTTGGTGTTTTTCTAATCTATATCCTCATTAGTATGTCTTAATTAAGGCTTAGAAATGCCTAAGATGCAATGGCGATGTCAAAATGTAAGTTGAAACACTTAGTTAAATTAACAAAAATAGGGCAGTCCGCTCGAGCACAACATCGGTTGCTCGAGTGGTATGCAAAGTCTGCAAAAGTACTGGTTACATGATTTTTACGCTTGACGGACGCTCGATAGTCGCTCAAGCGCAAGACTGGGTAAAAAGGGTCTCCGCTCGAGCGTAACTTCCTACACTCGAGCAGTCTGCAAAAGTCTGTAAAACTTCTGGGAGCTCTCATTCTATACTCAAGCACAACTTCGGTCGCTCGAGTGGAGGGTCAAAAATAAGAGTGGTTGCTTGAGCATAGGTTTTGCCACTCAAACTAACCCCTAAACTCTACAAAAAATATTGGGAGCTCACATTCGCTGCTCAAGTGCAGACTCCACCGCTCGAGCGAATGGTGCAAATTTTGGAATTTCCAGATTGCTGATTTAAGACCAAAACTCAATTTAAAACCTTCAAAACACATCCTTTTGGGCCAAAACTTAGTAAAACACTGAAACACTCATAGTATATGATGAATTATAAACCATTTTGCAAAATCAAGCCCAAAAGTTTTGCCAATTGTACAAAACTAAACTTGAAATGTAAAAAACATAACATGCATGAGGTGACATTAGCTTCAACCTTCCAAAACATGATCAAACAAGATAAAATGGTATGAAACTTGATGAATTTCCAAAACCAAGCTATGATCAATGCATGCATGTGAGAATTCTTCAAAATCAAACTCCAAATGCAAGAGAATTTGCATGCATGTATGGTTATTTTTCTAACTCTTTTTCCTTAGCTCAATTCTTGGATTAATTATCCAACTCTCTTGAATTCATGCATTAAGTGCTAAAACTAGACAACTAAATGGGTGAATTCCTACTTCAAGCTTTGAATTCTTAAGTGTAAAAGCTTAATCTTCTCAAAGTTGAACAATTCCTTGACTATCCTCTTAAGTTCCCTCAATTCTTTAGCAAGTTTCCTTAGTTAAGCTCAATTCTTCCCTTCTCTCTCTCTCTCTCTCTCTCTCTCTCTCTCTCTCTCTCTTATGTTTTTGATGCTTAAAAAGATGATTAAATAGTGTAATATAAGCCTTATATAGGCTTGATTAGCATTAGTTCTATAAGTTGAGTTAAGGCTAATCCATTGGTATTATTTTATTCTAATTATTTGATTCCAAATTGAATTTCAATTAAACCTATCATAATGTTCTAAAAATTCCAAATAACATATAAACTAAGTCAATTTCCTGATCAAATGTCGATAAGGCCTTCAATTCGCATACCGATTCGGAAATACAGACAGATATTCCTACAGCCGACAGATATAAACACAAATAATGCAATACAGATGCAATTAATTTAGAATTTCATTTTATTTTTTCATTAGGCATTCCTTAATCATGATTCATAGGCTAATCACAGGTCGGGGTTGTTGCATGGGCAGTGGGTTATTGTAACAACCTCGATGACCCATAGTTAATGTTAATCCATGTTTAATTATACCTAAAAAAAAAGAAATTAAAGTGAAATCTTGCATCATACATTGCATTATATGTGTTTATATCTTTTTAACGTAGAAAGATCTGTTCATGTTTCCGTTTCGGATTATGATTTGAAGGCCTTATCGGCATCCGATTCAGAAATTGACTTGATTTATGTGTTAATTAGAATTTTTAGAATTTTATGGTAGATTTAATTGAAATTCGGTTCGGAACAATTAAATTAAAATAATGTAATGTCTACTTGATTAACTTTATCAACAAATAATTACACTTTTGCCCAAGCCTATATAAGGCTTCTATATACATCTCAACTCTCTTTTCTTCACCATGTTTTTTTTTTTGTTTGTTGATGCCAACTGTGAGAGAGAGAGAGAAGGGGAAGAGATTGGAATCAATTTGAGGTCAAGCTAGCAACTATTAGAGGAATTGAAAGGAATTGGAGAGATTAAACAAGAGAACACTAGCATTTAAGGAATTGAGGACTCTTGGTAAGGAATCAAACTCTTAGTTGTGTAATTGAGTTAGATTTTACAAGAATTCAAGTGAGAGAAATGGATTGACAAGAGAATTAAGTTGGAATTGGAGAATTGTAACTTATACCATGCATGCATGCGTATTTTCACATATTTTGAGTTTAATTGCCAAGAATTCGCTCATGCATGTTTTGGATTCACCTTAATTTTGGAAAATCATCAAGTTTCATGTTGTTTTGTAGTATTTGATCATGTTTTGAGAAGCTTAAGTTCAAAGAAATTCATGCATGTCATGTTTATGGAACATTCATAAATTTTAAGTTGAATTTTTTGCACAATTGGCAAGCTATTAGGCCATGATTTCTTGAAATGATCCTTAATTCATGATATTTTATGAGTTTCTAAGTACTTCTTCAAGTTTTGGCCCATAAAAATTGAGTTTTGATGCTTTAAGATTGAGTTTTGGACCTTGGAAGCAAATCTGGAAATTCTAGAATTTGCACCCTCCGCTAGAGCGAAGTATTGTACGCTCAAGTGACCACCTTTATTTTTTCACCTTCGCTCGAGCGAC
Organism: Camellia sinensis; assembly: GCF_004153795.1. Classification (NCBI taxonomy): domain Eukaryota; kingdom Viridiplantae; phylum Streptophyta; class Magnoliopsida; order Ericales; family Theaceae; genus Camellia; species Camellia sinensis. The sequence goes on along the minus strand of NW_021026300.1, from coordinate 170,963 downwards.
CAGAAGTCCGCTCGAGCGTGAAATGTATGCTCCCAGAAGTTCATGTGTTTTTGCAAATCGCTCGAGCGATAAAAGTCACGCTCGAGTGAAGGTTTGAGTCTCACGCTCGAGTGAGGATCAAGCGTCCATTGAGCGTGAAAATCAACCAACTAGTACTTTTTTCAAAGTTTGCAGACCGCTCAAGCAAAGAAAGTTACGCTCGAGCGTACCCTCACATTTTGCATGTCCGCTCAAGCGAGGAAAACCACGTTCTAGCGTGGACCCTATTTTCAGTAAGTTTTGAAAAATATTTTCAGGTACATTTTTGCATCCTCATTCCATCCTAGGCATTCCTAGGCCAAGATTAAAACACTATAATGAGGATAAAGGCTAAAAACACACTTAAGACAAATGAAATAAGTTATGTGCAATTTGAGCGTGTGTTTCAATGTATGTATCTGTCATGTTATGTTGGTCATGCCACTCAAGTTAAGTGAATTGCCTACTCTACTCGTCTACTTGGAGCCACCGATTATCTGTGAGTAATAACTCTGTAAAGCTATGTTTGACTTTAATTATTTTCTGATGATAAAAAATGATCAGTTATCTGAAATGCTATGTTTTGTATGAATGAATGATTGTTCAAGGTTCTTGAAAAGTAATTGTGGTATCCTTAGCAGAGGCCCTCGCCTAGGGAACATAATACTGTGGCTTACGGTCATGAGGCACTCGCCCGGGAGAAATAATACCGTGGCACAGGCCCTCGCCCGTGAAAAACAATACCGCGGCTCATGTATGAGATATGTTACCCGGTACCGAAGATACCTTTTTGGAACTTGATATGCTTGACCAAAAAGATATGTTTATGCTAATGGATGTACCACACATGATTTGAATATAAATAAGACTATGACTCTGTTTCTGCTATATACCTGATTATGATTCTGATTTGCTATGAGATTTGAAATATGTTCTGTGCATCATTTATTAAAATCTTTACTCTATTATTATTCACTAGACTTCTGCTCACTGTTTATATTATGTATATAGGTGACCAGGCGCGTGACCAGACCCAAAGTTGAGGATCTGGCACTTCTGTTTTGTCAGCCAACCGTTGTGCCTCCAAGGAGGCTCCCTTGTGTGATCAAGTCAAGTCTAAATGGCATAAGTAAAGTCCTTATGTTTTTGTTTGTAATACGAGCAAGTCTTTTGTTTTGTGTATAAAAGTTATCTTCCTTTTTGGGCTACAATTGTATCAAATGTGATGAAGACTAATGCATCACGATGTCATATATGTAAATATAGTACATAAGGTTTCAAATTTCTGTCCTATGTATATTTGCACGACTCTATGGACTATTCATATTTGGTATAATTGCTTTCGTAGCCCCCAATTAAATGTTATCATGTTAAGAGGCCTTTGGTAATCCAAGGATTATAGGCTGTTTATGACACTAAACCTATAGGAGCAGGTTTGGGTCGTGATAGTTATGTGGCATTTGATGGCGCACTTTGCACTTTGTACTCTACACTTAGCGCGGGCGCTATGAGGGCGCCTTTCTATTTGAATCGAATAGGTTGGAACGATGATGTGGATCCAACGAGGCATGGGCGGTGTGGAATACAGTCAACTCCGCATGGTAGTGATGTGGCGTCTGTTGGCGATGAGTCAACCAACTAATTGAACAGTTGCATATCGGTTTGAAGAGGTTTGATCATAGCCATTGATTAGAGATACGCACAATCGCACGGATGAGATGGCACCCGATTGTGATCAAGTATGATTAGTCAAGACATCTATTCGGTGTGAGAATGATCTGCACCATAGATTGTCGATCCAACGGTCAGATCTAATCGAATGGGATCAAAGGATATGAACATTCGATCAGATGCATCAAGGCTTATAAGTAGGTTGTGAAATTAGCCATTTCAATTGTCACGACCTAAACCCGCCCTTATGGGTTTAGCACCATAACCGGCCAGTAATCCATGATTACCGAAGGCCTGCTTAACCGTAATAACAGTAATACAGAGTACAGGGGCAGGCGGAAGCCAAAACAGTGATAAAAGATGTCCAATGAGCTGTGACAGTCTGTGTGCAAAAAAACTTTTCATAACACATTCACATTCAGTACAAAAGAAGTATGCACATACATCATATACAGGCATTTAGGTTAGGGACCAAATCCCTATCATAACAGTACAGTACAAGTCTAAACAGTCTATACAAAATAGAGACAGAAAGGATGAATCTAAAACACCCCCAAAAGCCCTAACTATGAAGGACTTGGAACCTCTTAGTGAGGCACAGTGGTTGGCTTGACAAAAAGGGAGTTTAACCCAACGCTCCTAGCTCCGATCCGGTGCCTGGACACCTACATATATATATAAATAGTAACCTAAAGCCCAGTGAATAACATATGCGTAAAGAGGTTAAGAATGAATATCCTTTCAGTATTTAAAACAGTCATTTAAACAGTATATCGGTTATTCGATCATAGCAGTCATAAGTGGTACATCCAATAGCAAACAGTACAGTAGGTCTTAACAGACCGAACAGTCAATTGATGGCCATCATATCAGTAAACAGTAGTGGTTCCAAACATGGGAACCGACAGAGATCTCTGTGACAGTAGTAGTAGTACAGTACAGTAACAGTAAATTACCATGGATGCCACGAATACAGTTCGCAAATAGGACAAGCATTCATTCAGTAAGAAATATCATTTCAGAAAGCAGTACAATTAATCATTCAGAAATTATTCATGATTGAATATATCTTTACAACATTGTTACTCACAGAGTTCTGGGCTACAGATAGGCTAGTGAGCGTCCTCGGATGACAACCCTACACAGTTACAGGATGAACATACACTAAGTTGCACATTTGGGAAATAATAACTTAGTCCTTATCTTGACTCGGTGTGGTTCTACAACAATATCCTCATTAAGATGCCTTAAACTAGGCCTAGGAATGCCTAAGATGGAATGAAGATGCAAAGATGCACTTTAAAACACTTTTCAAAATTTTCAGAAAACAGGAGTCTCGCTCGAGCGTGGCTTTCTACGCTCGAGCAGATATGTAGACAAAGGATCTCCGCTTGAGCGTGACTTCCTCGCTCAAGCGGACTGCAAAAATACTGGATGCATAAAATTCACGCTCAACGGGCGCTCGACCCCCGCTCGAGCATGAGACACAAGTCCTCGCTCGATCATGTATTCCCTCGCTTGAGCGGACTGTAAACACATGCAAAGTATACACGCATTTCACGCTCAAGCGCTACTTTTCTCGCTCGAGCGGACTGCATGATCTCAGAGTGTACGCTCGAGCGTGGAGTTTCTCGCTCAAGCGTGGATCCAAAATCTGGAATTTCTAGATTTGTCTCCAAGCATGAAACTCAACATTTAAAGCATCAAATTCTACCCTTTTGGGCTAATTTTCTGGAAAACACTTTAAAACTCATAATATGACATGTTTCAAAGATCAATTTGCAAAATCAAAGCCCAAAGGTAAGTCAATTGAACAACATTTTCAACAATAACTTCAAGAACATAATGTGAATGAACATACATGTGTTCAATTGAAACCAAGGCTTCCAATACATGATCAAATAACTCAATCCTTCCAAAAACATGATGAATTCATGGACCAAAGCTAGAATATGGACATGCATTTGAGAATTCTATGAAAACAACCTCAAAACTCAACAATGTATACATGCATGCAAGATTTAAGCTTCAATTCAACATGTTAGAACCAATTCTAGACTTAGATCACTAAAGACTCAATAACCATGCAAGGTACCACTAGAATTCATAATCAAGAAGATGAATATCCTACCTTATGTCTTGAATTCAAGATATACAAGCTCAATTTGCAATTATCCTTCAAATCTCCTAAGTTTCAAGCCAATTTGATGGACTCAAGCTCCTCTTCCAACTCTCTAGCTCTCTCTCACGTTTTTGGTCTAGGAAGTGAACACAAAATGATGCAAGACTAAGCTCTAAACAAGAAGTGTGAGGTGGCCCACTAGATGGCAAAATGGTAGTTAAGGCAACTAATGTGATTCAACACTATTTAATCTAATTTAATCATACCAAATCAAATTTCAATTAAACATACCATAAAATCACATAAATTCCAATTAGCATAAAACACTAATCAATTTCGGATTCAGCCGCCGATAAGGCCTTCAATTTATAGTTTAAAACATAAAACATGAACAAATAAATCAATGACAAACAGATAAAAATGCATTTAAACTAATACACTCAATTAATCAGTTCAGAATTTCAGTCAATCAGTCACTTAACGTGCTTAATCATAGATTAGCACTAATCAGTGGTGAGGGTTGTCACATCAATCCATCCAAAAATCCAAAAAGCATTCTTACAATTCTCTCTCTCTTTCTCCCTCTTGATTTAGAGTTTTCGATTAAGAATTTCTTAAGCAAGTTTCTGCTTTTCTTATTGGTAATCAAATTTTACATACTTGATTATCAGTGTCTTGATTTTCTTGATTATATCAAGAGTATTCTGATCTATTGTCATCAGTATAGACGCCAGTAGACTTAATCCTTAGATCAAGTTTGATTGTATCCTAAAGGTGAATTTATTGTAACTCCTTGCATACTTTTTGGTGGATGCAAATATTGTCTTTAGCAAAGCGACTAAATAACATGACTTGAAACCCCAAATTTCTACTCTATATAGACAAGATCATCGCCAAGTTTTAAAGACCTAAAGACTACCAACTGAAGAATTCAAAACGAATTGTTCCAATATAAAGCATGAGGTACTTCCTCCATCCATACTAGTAGCCCATCACAACAACCAACCATTCGAGCCAAGCCGTAAGCGACCTTATTCCCAAGACGGCCAACATGAGATAGACGACAACAACTCTGAAGCTTCTTGCAAGATATGACCAAAAGGAGAAGACAAGTGAGCCCCATCCCCAATGCCATTGATAGCAGTAAGTGAATCACCCTCAATGTGGACATCATGGATGCCCAACTCTTCTGATTGGGTTCGCTTATTTTGAACATATTTTGATAATTTAAATTATTCATCTTATACAACTAATGGAGCATGCCACTTACGTAAAAAATTGTGTTCATCTGATATTGATAATTACATGATCAATTTAAATGTTTCATTATCAAAATTAGGCTTGCTATTTGTTTTATTTAAAAATAAATAAACAAATATGGTCTATTCTTATGATGTCTTGCAAAATTAACCGATGAAATTACTAAAATAAATCCGAGATGGACACACGCAATCTCTCACAGCACCCTGCTATGCACAACAGGTACTCTCTGTCCTTTTCCCCCTTATTAAATGACCAAAGTGCACAAAAAACATGCATTATTATATTATCACATGGCATGCCTGTTGATGATTGAAGATTTATTATTGATACCACTCATGCTAAATCTTCACGAAGTTAGTATCTAATTTTATCAATGTATCTATATATATGTTTACGTATGGATGATGAACTCGTGTCATCAATTTCAAATTATCTATCCATCCTATTGGTTCTATATAAGATAGATTGGGGAGGTTGGATTTGTGAAGTTTATTATAACTTTTTATTTGTTTTATGATTTGAATTATTTATTTTGTACGAGTTCTCTGTGTAATGTCATTTATAAAAAAAAATGCCACTGCCACCACTACCATCACCACCACCACTATACCACTCCACCACTACCACCACCATTACTGTCATAACCCAAACCCGCCCCTATAGGTTTAGCACCGTAACCAGCCAGTAATCCTTGGATTAACAAAGGCCTCCGAATAGAATAACATATAGTTAGGGGCTGTGGAAGCAAATATACAAAATATATGTAGCCCATTGAGCTGTGAAGACATACATGGGACTAATAATTTAAAAAATTTATAAACTAGCGAGTGGCGTCAAAAGACACAATATTTACACATCACTCCATGAACATATTATCAAAAATCTTGCTCGTAATTCAAAAGAAACAAAATCTAGTACATTCACAAAAACAGCCACTAAACTTGACTTAATCCGGAACCTCCTCGGGAGGCACAAAGGTTGGCTGACAAAAACTGAAACGCTAGGTCCTCAACTTTGAGCCTGGTCACGTGCTTGATCACCTACATACATAATATAAATAGTGAGCGAAAGCCCAGTGAATAATAACAGAGTAAGGGGTTTTAATGAATGATGTCCATACCAGATTATAATTCAGATTCATAAACAAATTCATATTCTTGTTCAAATCATATACAAAAATCAGAATTCATACTTAATCATACATGGTACATTCATTAGCGCTAACAGAACAGATGCAGAACATATGGTGGTTATGAGTAACCAGTTCCATAAAGAAACCTCCAGATCTGGGTAATAGAGAATAAACATGCTGAGCCCCATGATGGAGCCTCTGGTACGGGTAATAGATGACAGACATAATAAGTTCCATGATGGAACCTCCGATACCGGGTAACAGCTAACAGATATCACATGATGCTAATGATGCCACGAATACATTATTAGAAATTGGACAATCATTCATAGTACAGAACATATCATTTCAGAAAACAGATCTTAATTCATCATACAGAAAATAATAAAGTTGAACATAACTTTACTAAGTTATTACTCACAGATAACTTCGGGTGCAGACAGACAGAGTAGACTAATCAAACGGTTTACGGCACGTGACCTATTTCGACACATAACAAATACACATTTGAAACACACGTTGGAATATATTTAACTCATTACGTTCCGCTCTTAGTGTGTTTCTACATTTTACCCTCATTACTATGTCTTAATCTTGGCTTAGGAATGCCTAGGATGCAATGAAGATGCTAAAATGCATTGGAAAACACTTGGTCAAATTTCGTAAAATAGGGTCCCACGCTCGAGCGTTCTACAAATTTTGAAAAGTATTAGTTATGCGATTTTCACGCTCGATGGTCGCTCGAGCGTAAGACTCATGTCCTCGCTCGAGCGCAACTCTTGATGCACAAGCAGTCTGCAAAAACATAAAACTTCTAGGACCATGTATTTCACGCTCGAGCAAGCTTCTGGTAGCTCGAACGGCGATGCAAAAACAAAGGTGGCCGCTCGAGCGCAGAATCTCGTGCTCGAACGGAAGGCCTAGACTGTGTAGATCTTGAGGAGGGCTCTGGTGAGAATGTTGATGTATCCCATCTGTGCTTATTAGGAAGGATTCTAACCCTAAAACCCCTGAATCGACAAGCTGTCATTAAAATTGCCCAAGGGGTTTGGAGGCCTCGGGAAAAGGTGATTATCTCCCCTTGGCCAGAGAACACTTACTTGTTTCATTTTGACGATATGGAAGACCGACGACGGGTCCTCTTGGAGGCTTCTTGGTCGGTGATGGGGTATTTATTGGTCTTTTAACCCCTTTCTGTAGCAAAATCTTCCGCAGAGATGGAGTTTCAATGGTGTCCATTTTGGGTACAAGTTCATGGTATTCCAGTTGCCAAGATGACACGCCAGAATGGGGAGATTATAGGGCATCGAATCGAGAGGCTTATTGGGGTTAAGGCTATGCATGATGGTCTTCTGCTTTATCGTAGCTTTCTCCGTATCTGGGTGGAAGTGGATGTTTCCAAACCACTGCCACTTGGTTTTCTTCTACAGCAGAAGGGCCATGCGACCAAAGACACATGGATCTCTTACAAGTATGAGAAGCTATCGGGTTTTTGCTATGATTGTAGAAGAGTGGGCCATAAGAAATCTGCATGCAAATTTGTATCTCGTGAAGAAAGAGCCAAGTCAGGGAATGGATCGGAGCTGAGAATTGGTCGAGCACCTAAGTTAGCCATCTCCGATGCCCACATTCACCATTGGGTGGATATGGTAGAGGAACGAGTTCAGGTCTTGGCGTAGTAGCAACCACCGATGGCGGCACGTAGGAAGGACGAGCCGCGACCCGGTAACCACAAGCCCACTAGTACAATAAGGACAGACGTGGGTGTACATGTAGTCTGTACACCTTCCCAGAGGCCCAGTGTGGAGAATGGTAGGAACAGTGGGACAGGTGGCCAGACTACGACCCTAACGGTAATGGCTGAAGAGGTGAAATCGTGTTCACTCAAAGGGGGAGCAAACGCCTAACCCAGGAGTGAAGCAGCACTGTGCAAACCTGGGGCTTATGAACCAAGTGTCAACGTCTCCGACCCAATCCAATGTTGGGATTGGGCCTCAATATTTTGTTACTGAGCCTACAGAGTTAGGGTCCAATTTGTTGGATAGCCACACTCTTGTGAATGGGGTTGGGCCCAATCCTGACTTTCATATCGAAGAACTGAGCCCAAATTCTAGCTCGTCCAATTTCTCTGTCTTGGAGTGGAGTGTTGATATGGGCATGGCCCAGATTTTTCAAGCATTGTCTATCAAACAAAAGGTTTGTGATGACTTTGATGCCTCACCCCATGTATCTAAAATATTGAAAGCTGCGGGAATGGCTGAAGCTATGGCTTACAAACGGATCACCCCAGTGACGAAGGAGAGGAAATTACTGCATGACAGCTCGACAAGCTATTCACGTAGACGAAGGAAAGCAAGGACCTCTAGCCAATCACTGTTTGAGGCTCGAATTGCTCCTTCGGAAGATGTGGTAGATGATGTTTCTTTGGTGCCGATTCCAGTCCATCCGGTACATGAGGAGTTCGATGATTATGTTTCTCAGGTATCAAGCACTTTTCCCCTGAAGAGTGAGGACTCTACTGCTTGGGCTTTGGTGGCTGGCCCTTTACAGCCACGGGCTCCAGGTTAATGCTCAGCTAGAACTGTCAAGGGTTGGGGCGACCGCTGACAGTCCAGATCCTCCGAGGGTTGGTCACAACCCATCGTCCCTCTTTATTTTTTTTTAATGGAAACTAAGAATAAAGCCTCTAAACTTGATTGTCTTAGGAGGCGACTTCACTTTCCTAACAAATGTTACGTCAACCCTATGGGTCTGTCTGGTGGTTTGGCGCTTTGGTGGCTGGATGATCTGTGTGCGGATGTTAGATTCAAATCTCCTCATTTGATTTGGTGTGTTATCGGCACCCCAACAGGTGCGGGGCTTTGGAGGGCCTCTTTTGTCTATGCTCCTTCAAACCGGGTCGAACTTAGGGGATTCTGGAAATTTTTGACCACTCAAGCCAAGGCCAATCACTATCCTTGGCTCTGTGTAGGTGACTTTAATCAAGTTGGTTCCATATAGGAAAAGATGGGTGGCTTAGAGTGCAATCGGTCTCAGATTGTAGTGTTTCAACAGTTATTATCTGATTGTAAATTGATGGATCTGGAATTCAAAGGCCACTCTTATACTTGGTCTAACAACCAAGTTGGTGAAACTAACATTCGTGAGAGACTTGACAAAGCCTATGCAACTGTGGAATGGCGTGAAAAGTTCCTCTATGCTCAAGTTCTTCATGACTGCTTTATTGAGTCGGACCATTGTCCATTAGTTGTCCAGTGTTGTCTTCCTCCAAAACCAGTCCCAAGACTGTTTAAGTTTGAAACGATATGGTCTACGAGTCCTGTCTGCGGTGAAGTCATCAAAAATGCATGGGCCACTCAGGTCCATGGATCTTCCATGTTTCAGTTAACAAATCATCTGGAGACTTGTCGCAAGGGCTTGATTGCTTGGAGCAAAACTGAATTTGGCAACAATAAAAAACTGCTCGCAGAATGGAGACACAAGTTAACCACCATTCAAGGCCAAGAGCCTACTGATGAGAATCTTCGCCAGCAACAAACCATTAAATCCCACATTGATGAGCTTTTGACAAGGGAGAAGATGTTTCTTCACCAAAGGTCACGAGTCAATTGGCTTTCTTATGGGGATCGAAATTCAGCATTCTTCCATGCTACTCTTACCCAATAACGTCAACGGAATCAGCTTGTCAGACTTAAAACTGAGGAAGGGATGTGGTTGGACTTTGATGATGATGTTAATTCCTACATACATCTTTATTTCTCTCATTTTTTTACATCAGTGGATTATAGGATTATGCATGAAGCTTTAGCAGTGGTGCATTCGATGATAACATCTGATATGAATAGGCTGTTAATCAGGGAGGTATCGGAGGAGGAAATCAAGACAACAGTTTTCCAACTAGGCTCTATAAAGGCCTCGGAGCCTGATGGGTATCCAAGGTTTTTTAACCAAAGGTATTGGGCAGATATTGGGGCAGACGTTTACAAGGTTGTCAAAAGTTTTTTTTTGTTGGGGGGTCTCTCCTATAGGAGATAAACCAAGTAAATTTAGTTCTCATCCCAAAAGTCAAGGCCCTGGAGAAGCTTTCCGATTTCCGGCCAATTAGCCTCTTCAATTTCAACCTCAAGATTATCACCAAAATTCTGGCCAACCGGTTGAAAGAGGTCCTAGGTAAGATTATCACTCCAAATCAATCGGCTTTTGTTCCGGGTCGGATGATTCAAGATAATATCCTGGTCGCACATGAGGCTTTCCATTTCTTAAAGTTATAAAAAAGGGGCACAATTTCGAACATGGCCATCAAGTTGGATTTTGATAAAGCGTATGACTGAATCCAATGGGACTTCTTTCTAGTGGTGTTACAAAAGATGGGCTTCCATGATCAGTGGACAAACTGGGTGATGCAATGTGTTACTAGGGTCACTTTCTCGGTTTTTGTCAATGGAGCTAAGCGTACATCTTTCATACCTTCTAGGGGTCTTCGACAAGGTGACCCTCTGTCCCCGTATTTGTTCATTTTGGTGGCGGATGTTTTATTGAAGCTCCTTCACTAAGGTTTGTTGGCGCGAGAATTCTTGGGCTTGAAAGTTCGGCGAGCTAGCCCTATTTTGTTCCACTTATTGTTTATGGACGATGTTTTGCTTTTCCTCAAAGCGAATGTCCTTCAATGTCAAAATCTGCTCCACATTTTGAAGGTTTATGGAGATGCGTCTGGCCAATTGATAAACTTCCAGAAATCAGGCATTCAATTTTCCTCCAATGTTGGGCCCTGTCTCAAGCAACAAATTTGCTCCACCTTGGGTATGGCTACGGTTAAAGAGGGCTCCAAGTATCTAGGGCTTCCGCCCTATTGGGGCCAATCAAAGATGGAGGCATACAACTTTTTGGTAGAACGAATGATGGCTAAATTGCAAGGTTGGAAACTCCAGTTGCTATCCCATGCTGGTAGAGAGACTTTGACAAAGGCGGTGGCTCAAGCTATTCCCACCTATGTTATGGCGTGTTTTCTTTGTCCCAAGAAATTATGTGCTTCTTTTAATAAGCTTGTGAGTAAATTCTGGTGGAACGGAGACCCAGCCAATAGGGGTGTCCATTGGGTCGCTTGGGATAAAATGAGTAAGTCAAAAAACCTTGGTGGTGTGGGTTTTTGCGATTTTCGGGCTTTCAACAAAGCTCTGCTAGCTCGCTAGGGGTGGAGGCTCATTCATGACCCAAACTCCTTTTGCTCCAGATTCTTGAAAAGTATCTACTATCCACATTCAGATTTTTTGAATGCTAAAAAAGGGGGTCGGGCTTCATGGGCATGGGCTAGTCTAATTGAAGGGTGGGAGGTTCTCACTAGAGGGGGTCGTTGGCAAGTACATAATGGAGCTTCAATCAATTTATGGAATGATGGATAGTTACCCTCAGCTAAGGACTTTCGTATTCACTCCCAAAAACCTAATGGCTGCCCTCTTACTCGGGTAAGTGAGGCTATTAACCCATGTACTAAGACTTGGGATGAGAATCAGCTGGAATCTCTGGTTTCTGATAGGGAGATGGCTGCTATTTAAATTATCCCTGTTTCGGTGAAAGACAAGGCTGATTATGTGGTGTGGCATCATGACCCTAAGGGGACATACTCGGTCAAATCGAGGTACCGTGTGGCTTTGGACCTCCATCACAGTTTGCGGGAGTAGGAACCATTTTCTTCCTTTTATGTCCCAGAGAGTGTTTGGAAGTTCCTATGGGCCCTCCATGTTCCCCCCAAACTCAGGCACTTCTGGTGGAGAGTGTGTCACAATTCGGTGGCCACGAAATGCAATCTCTTTCGGCGACAGTGTGCTTCAGACGGCCTATGTCCCATATGTGCCAAGGAATTGAAGAGTGTGGAGCATTTGTTATGCGGTTGTAACTGGGTGCAGGCTGCTTGGTTTGGTAGTTTGTTGAATCTCTCTTTCCAAGGGAGATCTATTCCTTCCATAACCAAATAGACTTGCGACATCTTTGCTGGCTTCTCAAATACGCAACATCGGTAAGAATTCTTTTGTAAATTGTTGTGGTTGGCTTGACACATTTGGAAGGGAAGAAATGATTTTATCTTTAATCATGTCCTAATTGACCATCTGTCTGTTATCTTTAAAACTGGAAAGGATTTGGAGGAATTTGCTGCTGTGTTTCCCATCGGACAGCCCGTGGTTGGCCGCCAGGATTTTGCTCCAAGGACCCTCAGGTGTGGACTTTTCCTTCCCATAGGAGGTTAAAAACAAATTGTGATGTGGCCTTCATTCCAGGGTCGTCTAGAGCTGCTATGGCGGTTTTGTTTCAGGACTGGTCAGGATCTCTAGTGTATGGGGCCGGTCCGAATGGAAGCGGTGGGCTCTGTCATGCAAGCAAAAGCTATGGCTGTTAGATGGGCATGCCTTATGGCCCAATCTCTTAACGTCTCCCAAGTTGAGATTGTGGGCGACAACAAGACAGTGATCCACTTGTGCACCTCTGAAATGGTTCCTTCGTGGGAGTGCTCTTCCATTTTTGCTGATATTCAAACTTTGGCTTGTAGAAACAATTTCCTTTTTCTTTGGACTCCTAGAGAGGCTAATGGTACTGCGCATTAGACTGCTAGATAGTTCCTTAATGTTGTGTTTGGTTGAGGGATTTGGAGAAGGATTTGGAAACGGAAAGGGAAAAGGTGTGTGAAACTAGGTGAAATATAGACATGTTTTATTCACATTTCACCTACCTTTTCCATTTCCCTTTCCAAATCTCTCCCCAAATCTCCCAACCAAACACAGCATAAGGGTCTTTTGCCCCATGACTGGTTTTGTAATCCCCCTGATGCTTTGCGTCAGGCTTTGATTTTGTAATTTTTCGATATCCTTATCCCAGTTCAAAAAAAATATAACTATCCCCGAACAACCAATTTGGCAACGTTTGGTTTAGTTTTCAAATTAACATTTGGATCAAAAAACATGTTTGGTTAACCAATTTTCAAAACTCTCTTCAAAGTCTTTCTCTCATCACTCCTTCTCTTTATTTATTTATTTATTAATAAATAAAAAAATCTATTTTTCTCTCTTATCGCTCTTCTCTCTTCTCTTATTCTCTCACATTCTACACTGCAATCAATCAAATTTCTCATACCCATATATTCAACTACAAATATATATATATATATATATATACATATATATAAATCATCCCAAAATAATTTTCAAAACTCATAACCAAAAAATTTTTAATTTTCAAATCTCTTTTCAACAACTTATATTTCAAAATACAACTCAATACTCAAGAGTTTTTGCAAAAATTAAACCAAACAGAGTCAATATTTAAAATCTAATATTCTAAAATGTGAAGAACAAAAACACTTTTTTTAAATAAACTTTTTTTTGGGGTAGAGCATAATATTTTTCGTAAAAAGTTTGCTCAGAGAGAACTTATGAAGGTAATTGGATTACAAATGATATGTCCATTTTGAGAATTAGGTTAAATGTCAGTTTATTAATTTATTATTTTTTTAATCATATCATCTCTTTATTTTTTTATACATTTTTTTTTAAAAAAAAAAAGTCAAACAAAACTAAAAAAATTAATTTTCAACCTGCTTCCCAAATAATTTGTTTGAGTAAAAACAGGATAACGCAACAAAGTAATACCTCCGGTTCACTTAAGCAATTGGAGTAATTATTGGGTGCTCTAAGAGTATTGTAATTGGTAGAACCGGTGAAATTCATGATTTTATATCAAGTAAATGGAGAATATGAAAGGACATAATATATGATGATTAGTGAAGAGTATGAACACGCGATACTCTAAAAGTACCCAATAATTTTTCAAGCAATTGCAAGCTGATGTGATTATGACAAATTCAATAAGAGTTTAGTTTAACTCAATTTCTTAAAGGAGGAGAATCCTCTCTAGTTCAGATTTTGGTTTGGAGAGCATTGTTTGGGCCCATGGAGCCCACTACGGGTCCCGTTTCAAAATTCAAACATTTCATTTTGTTAAGCACTTTGTAAATTTCATTCAAACAAAAAATTAGATCGATTCAATAACTGCAACTTGTTCAATTTATTACATTTGTCACCAAAAAAATATATGATTTATTTTTAAACATACAACTTTTTTGGGTTAAAAACATTATAAATTGAATAAGTTACAGTTATCAAATCGACTTAATTTTTTGTGTGAATGAAATATGCAAAGTGTCCGACAAATAAACAATTCGGATCATTGAAATGGGATTCGTGGTGAACCCCATGGGTCCAAACATCGCTCTCCCATAAAAAATCTGGACTGAAGGGGATCCTCCTTTATTAAAATACTTGACTTTTTTTTTTGTTGGTTTTATTTTGCTTTTTTTTGTTCTTGTTTTTGTTTTTGTTTTTTTTAAAAATTTTAAATTTATTGAAATTTAACTTTTCTAACTTTGATTGTTATTTTATATTATTTAAAAAATATAATAGTCCTATATGTACACATAAAACTTGAAGTAACAAAATTTCTATTGATTGATAATCAGATCGTACTGAATTCAGTAATTGAATCAACTCGAATTGAATATTTATTGATAGATTTAGATTTTTTAAATTGAATTCAAATTAATTCTGATTTGTTGGCAAGTGTAATTAGATTATCGGAGCGGAATTTATGGTGACGGGCAATGGACATCTCTTAAGTTGGAGAGAATCTAAGGTTAAAGTCTTGATATTTTATTTTGCCCGATCGCATATATTTTTGAGTTTTCATTTCTCGATTCAAAGGATCGATTCTTGATTATAACAGGAAGAAAAAAAAAGAGAAGAAAGTTGTCTTTGTTTATCAGTGCATTAATAATTTTAAAACCAGTATTGACTTCAGAATTAATCATAATTAAGTAAAACACGCAATACAACTAAAAAATTAATTAACAACAATTTGAGCCTTTACTTCGATGGCTGTTCTAGAGATAGACAAGTTAACAACCTTGATGGATGTCGTGATCATCGACAACCAAAACCAAGATGGATTTTAAAATTAATACAATACACAACAAAATACATTGAATAAAAACAAGTGAGTCTCTACTGAATAAATAAAATAGGTGTCCAAAATAGAGATATAGGGGAAGCTCATACCGTTGTTGTTGGGTTTTTTTATAATTAACAATTTTATTTGACAAAATTTATTTCAGTTATAATTTTATTTGTTCTTTTGTTTCAGCGAGGCTATGAATCTTTAGATGTTAATCCAATTCGAATTGTGCCTTGCAGATGAGTTTGTGATCTTAATTCTTTTATGTTTGTCACGTCGCTGATCATGGCAGGTCTGAGGCAACGCCCAAGCAAGGTCGAGGGGTAGCCTCTCGACTTTTGCAGAGTGCCGGTTGAGCGGTCATTTGTGCAAAGTCATTTGACCGGTCGAGCGGTCATTTGTGCGCTCAAGCAAAGAAAATGATCATCTAGTACTTTTGCAGAGTGTCTGAACTTCTGAGAAGAAAGTTTTATCACTCGAGCGGTGAAAGTTATACTCGAGCAATCAGCCTATATGTTTCACACTGTCTTTAGTCACACTGCTCGATCGATGAAACATGCGCTCAAGCGGTTTTTGCGATCCAATTTACTATAAATTATGTTGTTTGCTCATTTTAAGGTTTGCGACATCCAGATTTTCAGAGATGAAGAAAATACAAAATGTTTTATATTGGATAGTGTTTTATGAGTGTTTCCTTGATGATTTAAGAGTGGTCAATGGATCTATGAACTTTAGATCAACATCATCAAAGGGTTTGTTTATTTTCTTTTATTCACAAAAGAGAGAGTTGTTCTTCGGTGGATTTCGAGAAACTTGAGCCTGAAGCTTTGGTAGATTCCGGAGTGGTTCATCGTCGTGGATTCGACATCGACGTTGTGGATTCAACGTTGGACAAGACAATTCCGTGATAAAGACGGTGGTGGAAAAGGTGCATTGGGATCTGTTCAATTCGGATGTGAATTCGTTAGGTAATTGAGAGTACATTTGTTTAATTCCTTTTTGTCTTCTTAGTGGATTGTTTTGTAACTTTGGTCCGTTTTTTTTTTTTTTTAATCACAATTGGAGGCGCTCCAATTGTAATTTTTTCACGTTAAATCGTTATGTTGATTTTTCTTTGATTGTTTAATTGAGATTGTTATTTATTGTTTAAAAATTAAAACAAAATCATAAATCAATATCTCGAGAATTTTAGGCTGTGTTTGGTTGTGAATTCAAAACGTGATTCTACACGTGAACTCCCGCTTCACGTTTGGATAGGATGTTCAAAAGTTGATTCAGCGTGTTAATTCAAATTAGATTTTGAAAATCTGTTTGGCAGCTTGTATCTCCACTTTCAATGTTTCTGAAAAGCTTCCATGTCCTTCTCTTCCATTGTCTCTGTTTCACGTGAACCTCATCTGTGTATCAAACCTTAGGGATGACCGGGCGGTAGACCTTGGGAATGACCGGCCAGTTGTCCTCCTCTCTGAAGATGAACTGGCATCAATTATTTTATAGAAAGGTGAGGTTCAAGAGGTTCAAAAGGTTCAGAAATGTGAGATTTTATTCAGATTTTCTATTAATTATTTTAGAAAAAAATTAAAAACGTATTTTATAAGATGTTTGTATAGGCGTAAAAAATAAATTGATAGAAAAATTAATTGACACAAAATAATTGACATAGGTTTATTTTAAAATGACAAAATTATTTGAAAAAAAAATTATTCAAAAAAAAGATTTGAAAAAAAATTAATTGACAAAAAAATGGTATTTTTAATGTCAGTATTTTAAAAATAGTTTGGTTATTATTGTTGATAAAAAATATGGATATCGATAGAAAAATTAATTGGCAGAAAAAAATTGACATCGGTTTATTTTAAAATGAAAAAATTATTTCGAAACAACAATTATTCAAAAAAATTACTAAAAAAAATAATTGACAAAAAAAATCAATTTTTAATTTCAGTATTTTAAAAATAGTTTGGTTATTATTGTTGATAAAAAATATGGATATCGATATATGAGTTGTGTGTTTGATGATAAATTATTAGTTGAATTAAGTTTTGAAAATTATTTTCAAAACACATCACCAAACAAATTTTCACCTTTCACATGTCACATCAAACTTTCAAAACTTAATTCAAAATACATTTTCAAAACACAATTCAACACTCTATTTAAAAACCATAACCAAACAAATTTTCTACATTCAAATCATAATTCTACAACTCACAAACTCAAAATACAACTCATACTCTCAAATCACATTTATAAAATACAACCAAACGCAGGCTTAGATTCTTCAGTTGTCCTTTTTATTCTGTGAACTATTTTTGTATGGATTGAGATTCTATTCATTTTATAGATGAAATGGAAATTTACATTTTATGATCAATACTTGTAAAAAATTCACGTCGACAAATATTTAGGCCAAGTTTGACAATTCTTAAAAAATTCAAAAAGTCACTATCTTATTTAAATCACATCATCTTATTTAAGTCACATCACCTCTCTAACACATCACTTCAAACCTAACCCAAACCCAACTCATATTTCATAAAAAGTTAAAAAATATACTTATTTAGTCTTTCCAAAGTTGACCTTATTTGGAATAAGACTCTTTCACTTGGTGGTTGTGTAGTATCATTTAATGATGTGAAGTGTTTGGTTCAAATTTTATTGAGAAAAGTTGAATATCTTTTGATTATTATTTTTCTCTTATTATGATTGTTGTATAGAGTGAAATTAAATGGAGATCTCTATCATACGGAGATCATAAACAAATTTAGAATATAGCAAAGTGTAAGTATATTTTGTCACTCAAATTCATCATGTAAATTACACTAAATAAATCTCAACTACACCCTACATTATTTGTATATTTTTTTGGTTCAAAAATACTAAAGACCTGAAATATTCTATTAAAAATTTTATTATTTAAGGGTGGTTTGAGATGTTCTAAATAAGTTCATTTTTTGACTTTTTATGAAATATGAGTTAGGTTTGAAGTGATATTGTAGAGAGGTGATGTGCCTTAAATAAGATGATGTGACTTAAATATGATAATAACTTTTAACTTTTTTACTTTTTTAGTATATGTCAAACAAGGCCTTAGTGTTCGTTTGGATGTCCTATTAAGGCTAAAATAGTTATATAAAATAAAATATGTTATTTTAATCAAATAGGATAAAATGTCACATCTAACCTATAATCATTTTATTTTTTCTTTCACAAAAGTCAATAAAACCAAAAAAATCTATTCCAAATAAGACATTTTAACCCTAAACTAAAATGATACAAAAAAAATTAAAATTCAACCTCCATTCCAAAAGAGCTCCTAACACTCATCCCATTAAAAGTGATACTCTAAAGCACCATTAATGAGTTGATAAGCACTTTAAATAAAAAAAAAAACAAGACACAAACAGTGTCTCCCGTCCACTACCACAACACTAGTGATGCTTGTAGAGACCACTAATATAAGTCTCATCCACTACCCCATTACTACCCATTACTAGTGGTGCTACCTTTAGTGGTCTCAAACAGAGTACTCCCTCCGTCCCAAAATATTAGTCCCTTATTCCATTTTTCATTGTCCCAAAATATTAGTCCCTCTTCAAAAATCAAGTACAAAAATAATATAAATTTCCTATTTTACCCTTCTTTTAAATTAATAAACAACATAAAAAGTACAATTATGCATTGATATTCTCAAAAAATGTACTATCAAAAGGATAATTTTGGAAAATCAACTTTTTTCAAATGCAATAATTGTACTACCAAAAAAAGTTGGATTCCCCAAAAGGGACCATTATTTTAAGACGGAGGGAGTATTAAATAGGAAAATTTGAGGAGACCACACATGAGTGAGGGAGACAACCAACACCGACTTCATTCTTCCCCTTATATATTCTTTCTTACTGACATTCCAATCCTTGCTACAACTCTCTCTCTCTCTCTCTCTCTCTCTCTCTCAAAAATGGGTTCAACAACAACACAACTATCTAAGGAAGTTCTACCTTACCTCAGGGTCTACAAAGATGGAACCATCGAAAGACTCGCCGGAACTGACGTTGTCCCAGCAACCTTCGACCCGAAAACTGGTGTTATCTCCAAAGACACCGTGATCATACCGGAGACCGGTGTCTCCGCCAGGCTCTACCGCCCCAAACTCACACCGGCTCACAAGAAACTCCCCCTGGTGGTCTACTTCCACGGCGGCGCATTTTGCATATCCTCTGTTTCCGATCCCTTCTACCACCACTCTCTCAACGTACTTGTCTCCAAAGCCAACATCGTCCTCGTCTCCATCGACTACCGACTCTCGCCGGAGCACCCTCTTCCCACCGCCTACGCCGACTCCTACGCTGCCCTCCAATGGGTCGCTTCCCACTCCGGCGGCGACGGTAGCGCGGAGGATTGGCTGAAAGATAACGTTGACTTTGACAAAGTGTTCTTGGCAGGGGATAGTGCTGGGGCAAATATTTCACACCATATTGCGATCCGGGTCGGGTCAGACCCAATCCAAGGCTTGAAGTTTCATGGTATTTTAATGATCCACCCGTATTTTTGGGGGGAGGTGTCGATTGGATCCGAGGTCACGGATCCGGTAAGGAAAGCTATGGTGGATTGTTGGTGGGGGTTTGTTTGCCCGTCGGATAAAGGAAATGATGACCCGCTTATTAACCCGTTTGTGGATGGATCCCCGAGTCTTTCCGGGTTGTGTTGTGACCGGGTTATTGTTTGTGTTGCTGGGAAGGACATATTGAGAGATAGAGGGAAGCTGTACTATGAGTCATTGGTGAAAAGTGGGTGGCAAGGGAAGGTGGAGTATGTGGAGATAGAGGGTGAAGATCATGTTTTTCACATCTTCAATCCATGGTGTGAGAAGGCTCTCAAGATGATCAACAGTTTGGCATCTTTCATAAATCAAGAGTGATATAGCTGTACTAGGTGCGCAAAATGAATTTTATAGCGCTGCCCTCCAATGGGTCGCTTCCCATTCCGGCGGTTGTGGGGCGGAGGATTGGCTGAAAGATAACGTTGACTTTGACAAAGTGTTCTTGGCAGGGGATAGTGCTGGGGCAAATATTTCACACCATATTGCGATCCGGGTCGGGTCAGACCCAATCCAAGGCTTGAAGTTTCATGGTATTTTAATGATCCACCCGTATTTTTGGGGGGAGGTGTCGATTGGATCCGAGGTCACGGATCCGGTAAGGAAAGCTATGGTGGATTGTTGGTGGGGGTTTGTTTGCCCGTCGGATAAAGGAAATGATGACCCGCTTATTAACCCGTTTGTGGATGGATCCCCGAGTCTTTCCGGGTTGTGTTGTGACCGGGTTATTGTTTGTGTTGCTGGAAAGGACATATTGAGAGATAGAGGGAAGCTGTACTATGAGTCATTGGTGAAAAGTGAGTGGCAAGGGAAGGTGGAGTATGTGGAGATAGAGGGTGAAGATCATGTTTTTCACATCTTCAATCCATGGTGCGAGAAGGCTCTCAAGATGATCAACAGTTTGGCATCTTTCATAAATCAAGAGTGATATAGCTGTACTAGGTGCGCAAAATGAATTTTATAGAATAAAGCACAGATGTAATTCAAAATATTTATATCTACAAATATATATATATATATATATATATTTGATAGCTCTAAAATAAGAGTTTTAAAGGGGTTCTAATTACGTGGCACTAGTCTATGTGTAATTATTGTTACCTTTTATTGGTATTTTTCGTTTTCTTTTGACTTGCCAACTCATTAAAACTCTATTTAGAGTTATTAAATTAGAGTCATGTATCATTGTTTTTATATCTATATATCTCTACCTTCTGTATTCGAAACTTTCTGTGTGCTGTGATTTCTTATTTTAGTTTTGGTGGTATACTAATGGGTAATTCGTACAATGCACGAAAATTTAATTTCAAAATAAAAAATTAATTTTCAGTATTAATAAATTTTAATAATTGAAAGTTAAATATAAATAAATTTGTTAATGATTGATAAAAAAATTTTGTTACTGTGTGTGATTCTATGTAAAAGGCTTACAAAAACAATTTCTTTCAATATTAAAAAAAAGTTTATTCTCAATCGGAAATCAAATCTTCATTTGTGTTAATCAAATTTAAAAAAAAAATTATGAATTCCATTTGTATCAAAATATATTTTTTTGAAAAAAAATAAAAAAATGAGAAAATTCTATAACATACAAATTATAACTCGGTTATAATTCATGGTGTATTATTTTAGTTATTAATTGAAAAAGTCTTTACTAATTTATTATGTTTTTAGTATGTCTAAAGTGATGCATTGAATTTTCAATTATGTTTCAAGTGGTATTTTATTTATTTAGATTTGTGCTTCAAATTGTGTTTGATTATGATCTATTAGAATATTTTTATATGACAACATTTAAGTATTTTATTACACGAAAAAGTGTTTAAGGTGGATTGACTCAAAAGTAGGATTTATATTTATATCAGTACGATCGTAAGAGTTATTCACATTGATATATAAAAAATTATAAATTTAAATTAAACAGCATCCTCAAAGAGAATCAGGTATAAAATCTCTATAAAATTAATAATTTTAGTTTTCAAAAGGGTTCTGATTAATTATGTGACACATCCAACCAAATTATTTTTGCATATCTTTTCTGGCAGAGCTCATAAAAGTGTATTATCAGTAATACTATAAATTCAAAAAATTTATTTAAAAATTATTCAAGAAACATTAATAAGTGCCTTAAATATACACAATCATTTTCGATAATGTAAAATAATACTCCACACTATTTATCATTTGACATTTGTTAATTTATCTTCTAAAAACTTAACAAAAAAAAGTATTGAGTTACATTATTTTAATCAATTAATATCAAATTGGATGCTACACATGTATCTAAATCAATTTTAGAAATATAATGTCTGATAAAAAATCACAATAGAATTAATTTTAATTAATATAATGATATTTTATATTATGAGATAAATTATTATATTTTTTAATATATATATTTTACAATCATTTAACACAAAATGTAAATTACAATTATAGATATTAGTGTTGGGTGTTTGATTTGTATGTTGAAAATGATTTTATGAGTAGCATCTATTTTGACAGAGCACTATTCATGCACTGTTCATCACAATGCATAATTTATTTTATATATTATATTGTATATTTACTATTCATCAAGCAATGTTTTCTCTATTTACTTGTTGAAAAATAAAACCTTACATGTGAGCTACTCATCTTTTGAATAAATTCATTTTTTCACGTGCTCAAATCTTCAGCATGGAACATCCATATATGTTTTCCTCCGCGAAGCATGCTTAATTCTTCTACGATTTGCCATTTGCATGCTGTCTGCAACGACTACTTTTTTGAAAATTATATAAGAGACGCTCTAATTGAAGAAAAGTAGATTTACGGAGAAAAGAAAAGTAAGATAAGTGGTGAAATAGTTGTGATATTCAATAGAGTTCTCAAATTATTTCGTGGTGCATTTTTATTGAGTTATAATTGTTTTTGAGAGAAAATTTATTGAGAATTTGAGTTTTTATTATAAAAGAGTTCTCTATCCTTTATTTTTATTCTTGTAAAAAGAGTGACGTTTTGTGAGTGATTTTATTTTTTTGATAAAATCACTTGGGTTAGGTGTGACTAGCGCCGGATTCACAACTAGTTAGTTGAAGTGATCGGGGTTGATCAATTGTTAAGATTCGTTAACACTTGTGAAGGTAGGAGTGTAACTACTATTTGACGTATAATGAAGAAATTTCAAAGAGGATTTTGAAGAGTGGACGTAAGTTTGGTATGAGTTGAACCATTATAAATTCTATGTTTACTTTCTGTTTCCTTCGCTTTATTTATTTTTATTAGTATTATTTATATTGTTTCATATTTTATTTATTTATTTTTCATTTGGATTAAATTTTAATTTATTACTCTTATCTTTATTGCTTCATATTTTATTTGTTTATTATTTGGGTTAATTTTTTTTTTAATTTAGTAATTTATTTAGAAACTCAATTCACCTCCCTTTTGAGCTGCTTTCTGGACAACAAGTAATATAAAACTAAAAGTGATTCTAATTATTTAATTTTATTTTTATTTTTATATTTATTTGGAAATTGAAAATATGTAGAAATAGAACTACACAAAATTTATTTAAAAAATTAAATATAAATATGTTGTGATTGGATTACGAAAAAAATATATAAATTAATTATGTAGGGTATCGATTTTTTCTTTAATATTCTCTTTGAATTATTCATATATATTGCATATAGGTATATAAAATTTAAATTAAATATAAATATTTTGTAATAAATAATTTCATGTTAAATAAAAAATTAAATATAAATTAATATTAGGTATATAAAATTTAAATTAAATATAAATATTTTGTAATAAATAATTTCATGTTAAATAAAAAATTAAATATAAATTAATATTAATAGATAAAAAATATAAAATAAAAAAATAATTTGATCCGTGTGATATACATAATTAAACATTATTTATCTTATTTATTTATTTATTTATTTGTATATCAAGATAATTTTTTTTTTCAAATATCATAATAATTAAATTATAATTATATATAGAAAATAAGTATTTCACAAATAGAGACCATATAAAATTGGTTATTATAATTAAAATTGAGTTTGTGTAAAATTTTGTATTTAAATGGAAAACTGAGAGTGGAAAATGGGACCTGCAACTGACATGGGTAACTACTTAGGCCGTCTAAATTTTGTGACCTTTATATAATAAATTAAAATAAATAAAAGGATTCAATAAAAGTTCTAATAAAAAAATTAAATAAAATAACATACACATTGGATTCAATAGAATAGTATAATTCAAATATCTGATCACATTACTAAACAAACATAGAATTTAATAGAATAGTCCAATTCAGACATTATGACTAAACAAATACGTGATACAAATCCAGTTCAATTAAATAATTCAGAGACATATCTCAAAACTAACAATCTGATGAATTATAATCTTTCCTTATCCAATCCATTCAAACAAACACACTCTACAAGTGGGGTAATTATTCAATAATCTCGGAACATGGATACGTGATATTCCATAGTATTATGATTGGTAGAGAATGTGAGTATATGAGGTATTGTATTGGGTAATTAGAAAATATGAAAGTAGGGATGGCAATTTGAACCCGATCCGACGGGAACCCGATCCCCTGACCCCGATTAAAATGGGTTTTTCCCGAAAATTTTCCCCATAGGGGCGGGGATGGTATTGAAAATTAAATCCCCGACGGTTCTCGGGCCGGGGCCAGGGACGGGGATAGGTTTCCCCCGCCCCCGCTCCTGCCCAGTCTCGGCCCGAATAATCCCCGAATAATTCCCCTAAGATTCCCCGAATATTCCTCATATATATATATATATATATATAATACATGTTTATGTTTACGGTTGAGTTGTCTGCCTCTCTCTCTCTCACTCACTAACACTCTCACCTCTCAACCTCTCTCTCTCTTTGCTGCAGCTGTTCCTCACGACATCGGCATCGGCATCGGCGTCGGCGTCGGCGTCGGCCGCGGTGGCGACTCCTCCACTGTCCTCTCCCTCCTCCTATCTCGTTGATCTCCGATCTCGCCGAACTCACCCATCTCGCCGATCTTTCCGATCTCACCGATCTCCCTCCTCGTCAACCAAGGCAGGCAAATGAAGTGTGTAATATGAAGGACACACCTGGCTGGTCACAAAACGACGAGGGACGACTTCTAACTGGATTCTCTGCTTGGCCGATGTTGATTGCTTTTTAGGAGGATTCCCTTTTGAACGGGAGGGATTAGACTTGGAGTGTTTTTAGAAGATAACGATCTTTCTGATCTCACCGATCTCCTTCCTCAAGAACATTACGGCGACGCCTTTCCCTTGCCGGACTCCGACGCCTTGATCTGTATCAATATTGATGATTTTGGTGATTGTTGTTGATTTTGATCTCTCTGATTTTGTTGATTTTGATCTATTGTGTATGATGATGTCGCTGCCTTGATCTGTATTATTGAATTTTTTTTTTCTTTTTGACCGGGGAATTTTCGAGGTCAGGAAAACTTGATCCCCATTAGGGGGCGGGGACGGGGACGGTGGTAGGTTTCCCGTCGGGGATCGGGGCCGGGAACAGGGGGATTATCACCATCGGGGATCGGGGACGAGGAGTGTGATCCCCGGCTCCACCCCGACCCGTTGCCATTCCTATATGAAAGGACATATTAATGCCTCGTTTGGAAACATGCTAATGTTTTGACTTTTTAATTAAAATATGATGTAAAAACAAAAAACTAATATGTTTGGAATAAATTTTTAATTTTTTATGAAAAGATGTGCAAAAAGTAAAGAAAAAATAGAGTATTTAATTTTTTGGTATAAGTTGTTGATTTTTTAATTTTTTTAATGATTTTTTGACTTATATTTAAAATCACCACTTATTAAATGAGACCTAAATAATAATTGATTAAAGAGGATAACTACTCTGAAAATATTTAATAATTTCGCCTATAAGTGCATGGGGGGTTTGATATATGTCGGCCCTGTTTGGTAGGGCTTATTTCCAGTTTATTTCAACTTTTAGCTTAATTTAAGCTATTTTGATGTATTTGGTTCAGCTTAACAATACAGTTTATACCTTTTTGTAATTCAAAAATCAACTTATTCTTTGAGTGAGAGAGAAAAAGCTTAATTTATAAGTCAAAAATCAACTTATATTTACAATTATAAATTTGGGAGCTTTTTTGATAAATCCATTTTCTAAGAGCTTTATTCCATCCAACCCATATTCTTTTTGACTATTCCATTAGGTCCAATTTGAGATAAGAAGACCAAAATATCCTTTTCATCTACTTATGTTCCATTTAGTTCACATTATTTTCTTATATTTCAATAAGTCCTATGGGTGACATAATTACAAAAATACCCTTAATGTGAATGTTCACACCGTCAACGTAAATGTTCATATCGTCAATGTGTAGGGGCCCGGCCCATGTCGATCCTCGTGGGTGCCCAGAAAAATTCGAGTC
>NW_021026300.1:113443-143420 GCF_004153795.1 Camellia sinensis | reverse complement strand
AATTCTAAAATATTTATACTATATTACAAGAATCCTAATAAAATAATATATCAAAAATATTAAAACTAAAACTATAAAAAAATTTAAAATCTTGTCCTACATCAAACTCCTCTTCTTTGAAAGAACTCGTCCTCGAGTTCATATTAGAGATCTGTCATCGTCCATGCCAAATAAAAAGATACTTGGAATACTTCAGTTGTTTATCCATCTTCTAAAAATTATATGCAGAGAAGTCTAATTTCTGAAAGTTATTTTCTATATGCTCTAACTGGTTGACAAGATAAATTAGAGAAGCATTGAAAATCAAATTAAATTGCTTCACACCAATAAAATCAACCAAATTTACTTTATATAGAATTTGCATGCTCTCTTGACGTTGCACCATCCCAGATTCAATTGATCCTTCAATTATCAACCTTGGAATATCAAATGTAGTATCAACCAATTTCTTTGTTGCACACAGCAGTTGTATTATCTCTTCTTCTATTTTCTCTTTGTTACTAGGCTCAATCAGATCTCTTTCTTCCTCAATATTTTTATGATTTGTTTGTAAAATTTTCTCCCCAATATTCAAATTACCATGTGTTGATACATTATCAACACTCGAACAAGACTTTGTATCTGATTCATTAGTTTTACAAACAATCTCACCACAAATAATATTTGGATGCGAATTCTTTTCTTTTGCAACTACAATTTCATTGCAAACCTTTATCAACTCAATGGAAGTATCTTGATTTGTATATAACAATATATCTTCATGATCATGAAAGTAAAATTTTCTTGCTAAAAAAAATTTCATTATTAACCATGAATTAATTTTGTCTTTACCTTTGCAAACTCGATAATCTTGTAATCCATTCCACCACTTCAATGCGATTTTATCGAGTTTGTAGGATGCAAATATAACTTTCTTTTCATTAGGAATATTCATGAATTCAAAGAAATTTTCAAGATCAAACAACTAATCATGAAAATCTTCTTTTTGAAACTTACTTGAATTTTTTTCAAAATAACGTAAGCTAACAGATTGGCCTTGGGTGAATCCTTCAGTGCAATTGCTGTCAACTATTAGTTGCCTCTGGTTGACGATTAGTCCCAAATTGGCAAGTAGATTACAAATCTCATTGCGAAGTTCATGCACCTCTAGCCGATGTTCTGTAATCGCATCCCATATGATTCCCACCTTATGATCAATGTCAATAGGGACTGTGTGTTTTCCATTGTCTTGTGTCATTGAGCTAGGCGAATCCATGCTCTCACACCACTTGATGCAATGGAATACATGGGGACTAGATATCGTTCTAGTAGACAAAAAGGGCTCTTGAATCCATAAGAAAAATAGAATCTTGAATCCTATGAATGTTCACATCATTAAATTGCTAATCGTTCAAAAAATATTTATAAGGGTATCAAAATTAAATATAAGGGTATAAGTGTCCAAGAAAATAGTGTAAATCAAGAAAATAGATTTTATGGAATAAAACTATACATACATGGGACTAAATGGGTTAAAAAATTCCTTCATGGACTTCTTGGGTTAAAACACTTCTAAATTAGACTTATCAATAAAAATTCCTATAAATTATAAATTATTAAATTATAAATTCTAACTACTTTTTCACATTTTTATCAAACGGCGCGTTGCTTTCATGGTCGGTACACAAATAAATGATCCGGAGACTTCTTTTCCGGCTGACGTGCCAATAATGTTTGCCAGAAGTTCTCGCTTCATTAATCGACATTAATGTATATATATATTTTATAAACATTTCTAGAACCGTAATTGTTTTTTACAGTATTTTATTTTTCAAACTTTAGCCGGCCTATAAATCAAAAATAATATATATAGACGACAGAAAAAAGAAAGGTCCTATGCTGCCTTATGTCGGATAATCTTTATTGTATTTAAAAATTAAATTTTATTGTGCATTTAACAATAATCAGAATATAAAAGAAATGAGAGAATTTGTTTGATTACAAAAATCAAATTAGAAAAATTAAATAAAATAAAAAAAATATATTTTTATTTTGTTACAAAAACAAAATCAAAATCTGATTTAAATAAATAAATAAAAACAGAAAATAAATAACCAATTTACTTGATTAATTTGTTGAATAATATTCTAATCAAATCTAGTGTTAGACACTGTATCCTTAAAACAGATTCGTCATCTCCACGGTACTTTCAGAATGTGGACGTCTATCTTCCAGGACGAAATGATCAACAGCAAACAATAGCAGTACTACAAATTGTTTGCTCAACGAACACACTAAGTATATATACACTCTTTCTCACAGAAATTAAAATACAGCAAAATGCAGAGAATTTTAGCAGAGGAGAAGTACGAAGTTTGTTATTAAAAAAACAAATGAGGAACTGTCTATTTATATAGGTGAAGTGGTGGCTGCTCAATTTGAATCCAACAGGTAGCAAATATGTTTTGAACAGATACAGCACCTGTTCGGTTTGAATTTGAATAGATAACCGAATTTGATTTGAATCTCAAACAGGTAAAACAGTTTTGGGTTTGAATCTGGACAGATTTAGATCTATCTGTACAAAATTTTGAAGAGGTGCAACAATTTTGAATTTAAAAATTGAAATTTAAATTGGACAAATTTCATTTTACCAAAAAATAAAATTGAATTCAAATATTTTTGGCCCAAAAAAATTAGTATTGGGCCGGACAAGCCCAACCCAACCTCACACTCGCGCCCAAGCCAAGCCCAGCACGCCAGCGCGTGTGGTGATTTTTGGGTCCAATGGGTCTAGCCCATTTTATCCATAATCTTTCTCTCTACAAAACTTAGGTACCCCTTGAGGCACACCTCAAGTTCCAATCACATGCCTTATAAATCCACTCAAAACTTCTCACCAAATCAATGTGGGACAAGCCATTTTCCAAACCTTTAACGATTTTCCACAAAAACTCTATTTCCATGGAGCACACTTTGGCTTCAATTTCTCATTCACTCGATAATGGTTTTGAGCAACCAAATATATCACGTGAATCACAACGCGACATAGAACGTGTTATCACTTTGACTCGCCAATTTTAGCGCATGGGTCTCACCTAAATAACAGACCAAAGTTAGGAAAATATTCTGTTTTTTACCCAGAATTTTCCAACAATTTCTAACACTTTACCCAAAAAAAATTAAGAAAACTTTTAATAAAGTTCAATAACTTAAACCATCTTTAATGGTACATTAAATTTGAATAAAAATTCAAGTAAAAGATTCATTTGATATCAAGTATTCTAACGAAAGTTTTTGAAATTTTATCAGAATACCGGTCGACTAAGCGAACGATCGGGAGAATGTCTAGCTAGTTGACTGGCTAGTACAAATTTTGCACAAATTTTTACTTTGAGGTAGTCATCCGAACGGACTACCGAGCGGTCGATCGGCCAGTGTAATTTTTTCACAGATTTTTTGTCTTGAGGTAGTCATTTGGAGAATATCCAGAGAAACATTCGGTTGTGACAATTTAACAGCAATAAAAGAGTGATTTGATGAAAGGTACATTAATCTTCAGTTTGATAAAAGAAAAACAAAAATCTAAATTTAATGATAGATTTAATGAATCGTTAAAAAAATAAAAATTAACTTTTTTATCAAATTTAAATTTGATAAACCATTGAAAATAATCGTATTACACAGATAATATAAACACAAGTGGCCAGAGTTAGACCACTTGTTTGTTTGAAGGATTAGGGGGTGGGATTGGACTATTAGTCCCACCAGACTAATAGTCCATTGTTTGTTTTATTTTTTTTGTTCCGGACTAATAGTCCTCCCGGACTATTAGTCCTACAAATATGGGACTATCCTATCCCATGGGAGAGGGTGGGATAGAAACCATGGGATTGGTATCTCATGGGATTATTTTGTGAAATGTCCATTTTACCCTCCATGCTATTACTTAGCAAAAATTATTTTGCATAGTAATGTTTCAGATAATTATTTTACTAACTGATAAAAAAACAGAGAATAAGAAATTAAACGTTTTTGCCCTTCTACTTATTAGTTTAATCCAACTATCTAAAATAAATGAAAAGTGCAGTGGCCCCCCACCCCACTGCACTATAAGAGCATGTTTGTTTTGAGGGATAAGAGGGTGGGATTGGACTATTAGTCCCACCGGACTAATAGTCCATTGTTTGTTTGAAAAATTTTGCTCCGGACTATTAATCCCACAAACATGGGACTATCCTATCCCATGGGGGGTGTGGGATAGAAACTATGGGATTGGTATCCCATGGGATTATTTTGTGAAATGTTCATTTTACCCTCCATGTTATTACTTAGCAAACAATTAGAAAATGATAAAATAGTCCTTTGAACATTTATAAATTATTTTTTTAGCGTTGTTAATTTAAAATTATATATTAAATAAAAAATATAAATTATAAATTATAAATTTAATTTAATTGAAAATAATAAATTAAAATGATTAAAATATTGTGCAAAAAATAAAATAAAACAAATTTTTATTTAATCTAGTTTAAAATAATTAAAATATTAAAGCGATGTTTAATATTGTAATTATTTAGTAAATAATTGAAAAGAATAAAATAGTCATTTGAGCATTTATCCTTCTCCATAATATCCCAAACAAACACTGGATAACTAAAAATAGTCCAATCCAGACATCTAATCCCATGACTAAACAAACATATGATACAAATTTAGTCCAACTAAATAATTTAGGAACAATGTATCCTAAAACTAATAATCTAATGAATTACAATCCCCTCATTCAGTCCGTCCAAATAAACGCACCCTAATTTCTTGGTGAGGTGTAAAGACTCTTCTCCACTAAGTCCATTGTTTGTTAGTACAATACTGTTATATATTGTTTTATTTTGCCTCCGTTTGGGAAGTGGATTGGCTTTTTGACTTTTTGGCTTTTTAGCTATTTTAGCCTGGTTTAGGAAGGACTTTTTGGCTTTTTGGCTTTTTTGACTTTTTTTGTGAGAGAGGATTGTAATGATTATGGGTTGGATTTGATGTTTTGTTTTTTGTGGCTAAAAAGCCTATTTTGTTTTTTGTAGCTATTTTAGCCAAAAAAGCCTGGCTTTTTTCTTCCCAAACGGAGCCAAACTATTATTATTTTATATACATGATCAGTCTTAAATCACAAGCAATAATGTAAGTATTGATAAAATTTAAGATCTCAACCAAAGGGTGGGCGACATTGTGGTTAAGGCTTGGGGTTTAAGTCCTAAGGTCACAAGTTCAATTCCCCTCTCCCTTGGGCTAATTTCCTGGGCAAAGTATAGTTGGTTAGGAGGTTGGACCTCAAGTTGTCTAATCAGCACCTGACGTGGGTTCAATGCTCCCCCGCTTTGCGAGTCCTGACTTAAGCGAAGTTTGTCTTGCGAGGTCGGGGCAAGTTCTCAGGTTATAGTCTCCTCGCTCGGAACGACTAATAGGACGCCCTGGTAATCTCTGCAAGGGGCGCTGCCTTGGACCTGCGGGAGAGTAGGGAGGATTTTCCTGCAACAAAAAAAAAAATTTAAGATCTCGAATCATTAACATTGGTTAAGGTACACATAAGTTAATTCAAACATCTAATTATTTTTTTTAAAAAAAGATACACAATAATAACAAAAAATAGTGACATATAACATGACATTGTTAATAATACCATGATTAACGCATTTTTTTTGGTTTATTATACGATGTGTCACTATTTTATTAATATAAGACATTAAAAAATTAATATGAACGGATATCAATTAAAAACAATTATGTATTTGTCTTGGTATTTTTGCTTAATTAATTTAATCACCTACTTTGAATCCCAAACATAAAATAAATAATAACATACAAAAAGAGACTTGTGACTTTTAACGTAAAAAGCTATACAAATTTATTTTCCTACAAGACCTAGTCTACCTAACCAATCCACTATTACGAAAAAAAAAAAAAACCAAATTACAAGGTATAACTTACTACTCAATCCCGCTTAAACTCGTGCGTCTAGGTGTTGTTTGGTAAGTTAATTTATGGCTAAAATAGTCACAAAAAATAAAATACGTTATTTTAGTCACAACAAATAAAACATCATATTCAATTCATAATCATTACACCATTCTCTCACAAAAAAAAAAAAAAAAATCAAAAAATTCATTCTAAACCAAACTTTTTAAACCAAACTGAAATAATTAAAAAAATAAAAAAGCTAACCCATTTTCTAAACGGAAGCAAAGATGTTTTGAATCCATAAACTTGAAAGTGTACTTTTTATACTGATTGAATTCATAATTTGCTTTCAATGAATCGTAGGAATTTAAAATAAAATTATAAAAAAATTTATACAATACTCACATGATTATAAAACTGTCTCCCATACTCCACACAGCAAATATTGAATAGAATATTTAATAATTTTTTAAAAATCTAACATTTTTAATTCCTGCACTTTGTTGCACAACTGACACAAGTATCACTTCAAATAATTGAAGACTTTTGAAACCATATTGGACGAATTTTTGGTGGGTCCCATGAATTTTTATTTAATTGAAATTTAAAAAAAATTAATTTGATAGAAAATGAATTCAAGAAAAAAAAGCCCTTTTATATAATTTTTTAAGGTAAAAATATTTTTTGAAAATATCAACTTTTATGTTTACTTTTGTCAAATGAATTTTTATTTTTTTAAAAAAATTATCATTATAATATTAATCTTGTTTTTGTGTAATGCTGTCATTAGATTCCACTTGTTTTTGTCATGTTGCTTCATGCCAAGCTTTGTGAAAAAATAAGCAAATGAAAGAAACACTTTTACATATCAGGATTAAAAAAATTTGAGTGCAGTAGCCATTATCTTTTTCTTTTTTCTTTTTTCTTTATTTTTTAAGTGGGGGAACACTAGACATAAGTTACAAAAACTCTTTGGTGAGATGTAAAGGCTCAACAAATTGGTTTATTGTTTGTGAATTGAGAACTGCTATATATTGCTTGTCTTTTTTTTTCTTTTTTTTAAATACTATTTTATATCACTGTATACATAATATTATATTATTTACTTTCATTATTTTTTTAATGATTATTTCCCATCAATGAATAAATCATGCGTACCTACGTAGATGATGACGACAACAACAACAAAAAAAAAAAAAAAAAGAATAGAAGAATAGAAAAGAAATTGATGACATGTAACATTTCTCCGGCCAATAATATTATGATGAATACATTTTCTTATCAAATATTTTTGAACCTGAAAAAAGATGCGGACCCTCACGACCCCCACTAGCTTGTGATTGTTTTTTTTTTTTCTTTTTTCTTCTCTAATCACCAATCTCCACGTGTATGTTGGGAGGGAGGTGGTGGAGGTGGAGGCTTGAGAGGTCTCAATCACTTCCGTTTTGAACCTTGCTATCAAATACCAAGCTTTGTATAAAAAATAAGCACGGAAGAAGCTCTTCTATAACTCAGGATTCCAATAATTTTGTTAAATAAATGTATTGCTTTCGTCATTGAAAGCTAAGCTTTATCAATCATAAAGTTTGTTTCCATTATCGTTAGACTTTAGTTGATGAAAGTGGTGTTTTTTCCCAACTTTTCTTTGACTAGTGATATTTTTTTTGTTTCTAACTTCAAATTGCTCTGTCAAATCCAAAACTTGTGTTGGTCCACAAAACAGATTTAGGATCCGTGTTGTTGAATTTCTAATAAGAAACTAACCGACCTTTTAATTTTGAGGCATTTATATTTTATCACAAGTACAAAAGATTGACTTAACGTTAAAAAAAAAAAAAAATCTAAATTGGGAAAAATTAATGTTCTTACCCCTTACTTAAATAATTATCAATAATGATAATTGTTCAATAATCTTGATATTCCGTAATATTGTCGTTAGTTCGGGATGTAAGAAAAATCGAAAAATGAAAAAAATAGACTAAACTTGTTAAACTAAATCAAACTGGCTA
Source organism: Camellia sinensis (assembly GCF_004153795.1). Lineage (NCBI taxonomy): Eukaryota > Viridiplantae > Streptophyta > Magnoliopsida > Ericales > Theaceae > Camellia > Camellia sinensis. The sequence goes on along the minus strand of NW_021026300.1, from coordinate 135,477 downwards.
CATTTGATCGGTTTTTTAATATAAATCGATTTGTGAGGTTTTAAAATTATTTTTCGATTTTTGGTTTTCGGTTTTGTACCGATTTACGTATCTTGTGAACCGAATTAAACCGAAATCGACCAAAAATTTTGCATATTAAACATAATATATATTAAATATATAATGAAATTGGTTGAGTATAAAGTTCAGTTGACTCACTTAATTGTTTATTTTTTCTTAAATATTTCAAATTTGATAATAGATATTGACAATGTGATAAGCTGTTTGTTTGCCACTCATATATGCTTGAGTCAAGTTATGCTACTACTATGCCTATACGGCTATATCAGATGTTTATGTCGTTTTTAATTTTTTATTTTGAGTTGATAAACTTGTGATTCAGTCTTATGAGATAATAGTTTTAAACTTTGATTTTATTTTGGTGTCAAGACTTTTGGTTTTTAGATTATATTTTGTTTCTAATTCTACTTCAATAAAAGCTTTAACACTTAGGAGTTGTTTGAGAAGTGGGTTTGGGGCTAAAATAGCCACAAAAAATAAAATAGACTTTTTAGTCCCAATAAGACAAAACATCACATTCAACTCATAATTATTACATTCTTTTTTCTCACAAGAAAGTCAAAAAAGTCAAAAGCCCTTCCTCAATCAGATTTTTTAGCCCTAAGCTAAAATAGTCAAAAAAGTTAAAAAGCCAAAAAACCTATCCACTTCCCAAACCAAGTCTTAGTATTTATTAATTCTTTTGTTTGTATTTTTGTGAGAGGATTGGATTGGATTGGATATTGAAGTAATATACAAATGGCTAATTCAAAATTTTTATATAAATTATTTACTATATTACAAATTTGAGAAGTAACTCAAATTTGAAATGTCATAAATTGAAAACTACACCGAGCTGAATCACTTGAATTAGTGCAGTTTGGTGCAATTTACTAAAAATTTCAATCTATATCAATTCTCAATACAATAGAATCGACTTTATTAGTTCAGTGTAAAATTTTACCTAAACACTGACTATTCCAAACCGATTACATCCCTAATTGTTGTGTCTTGTAATTTTTCATGTATCTAAAACATCATATAAATAATAATTTATTACGTAATACTCCAAGACTTTCTGATTATTTTAAAACAACAAAATAGACTTTACTATTTAATCAATGAATTAGAAGATTTACCATTCTACATGCTTTTTTTTTCAAAGTATAAAACAATATTATATTATGAAACAGATCATTTGTCATAATAATTAAAAAGTTAACAAAATTTACTTAACCGCTAAATATCAAGCCCACTAAATCAAGCCCAACAACTACTTACCCTACTGGCATTCTATATTCTGCTATGTTGACTAACAGATGCACTTAAAAAAAAACAAAAAGTGAGATTTTAAAAAAACTTCCACTATTATATATACAATGATGTGATATTATGTGTTAATTTTCGATTTTCTATATATTCAATGATATAGGGCCTACTCTCTTGTCACGTCAATTGTCGATGAATTTGTGAATTTAAAATGTGAGAATGTAACATTGCTCAAAAAAAGAACATCAATTGTGAATGAATTTTTGAGTTTGAAATGTAGAGCCGTAACATTACTTAATAAAATATATATAAAAAAAGAAGAAAATATCCGCATCACCCAAATCCAAACTCGCATAACTTCACCGACAGAACCCATTGCTTTGTTTTCAAAAACTTGGAGAGAAGGAAGTCTCATGCTCTACTCATTTTGGTTCCAACTCCATATTCACAAATATCCATTTCATTACAAATAAATAAACTTGAATCTCATGAGGTTCTTCCACAATAAGAACTACACAAAAACAGAAATGTTATCAGAGTTGCAATCACCAATTGCGACAACCACTATCAGCTTAAATCCACAGTTCACCGATAGTCAGAGTGATCCACTACTCAAATCTAACTCCTTTTGTACTGTAACTTGCATTATCAATGATTATGTTGTTTATTCTGTTAAAAATAAAAAATAAATAAATAAATAACTCGACTCCTACATCCTCCTAAAATTTGCAGTCAGCTGCAACCTTTCGCAAGTCATCAAGTTCTAACCACAGGTAGGAAAATCCTTCCTTCCATCATCATACTGTTCACCCAGTTTGGTTCCAATTTTCTAAATATTGAATTTTTTATATTTTGATTTTTTTTTTAATTTTTAGTAATTTTTTTTTAAATATTTTAAGAAAATTTGTTACTTTTAAACGCACCAAATCAAAGTAAGATGAAAACTCTTTCATGACAGCATTGCCTACCCACATAAGCTTTGTTCCACCTATGATTTTACCTAAATAATGAAACATTTCTAGCAGTTCAAGGAGTTCTAATCATACCACATTGTTTTCAACTTTTTAAGTGCCACTAAAATGCAATCTTGTGGAGAATCAAACACTGAACCCTAGAACACAACTGTGTCGAGCATGGTGCCCAAAGTCTGAATTATGTTTGAAGACATCAAGTTGGAGACATGTTCTTCGAGATGTTTTTTGGCATCCTGTCTTCCCACATTTGCAATTGCTAGTTTTTCTGGTGGCAACTCATCCTCTTCCTGCACTGCCTTGTTATATTTAATAGCAAGGTTTAGCATCTCCTGCATATCACAAGGAATACAATGTAAGTCATGCTTTTATCACATTGGGATGCCTATTTGAGAAATTGCACATTTTAATAATTGTAGCCCGTGAAGCAAGATATGAGGCACAGCTAACCCAAAATTTCATAAAAAGGACATGGATGCTGCCATATATGTGTGCATTTTAATAATTTATATATCATAATAGGTCTAGTACATCTAGTTCTTCCCAGACACACTGCAGTGGCACAAGCCTCATGCATTGGACTACCCTTAAATATCATATATAGGACAAATATATACGTTTGACTATGGAAAGGTTATCTCTACAGCCCAAAAGGTCGCATTTACAGCCCTCTCACTCATGTAGGTTTACATGTGATGTGAGGGAGACACTGGAATCTGCACCTCAACAAAGATGTCATAAGTAAATTTTATTTGCATCTATTACTAGTAGCACTTCTTCTATCCCAAATTCAACGACACTTTTCTACATTAAAAGTGCTAATTGCATGCTTTAGGGGTGTTCATGGGTTGGTTCAGACACTATCAACTTGCCACCTGAACCGATCATTACGGGTGGAAGAATTGAACATCCGATTTCGACTGTGGACAGTTCGAAATCGCAAGCATCGTGCCATACAGTTTGTCGGTCAGAATTGGCCGAGTTCTCGGGTGATTTTTCCATCAACAGCTTATCCGCCTTTCTCACATAAACAAATATACAGACAGATTTGAGAAATAGTTCCCAAAAAAATACAAAAAAGACAAGACTTGAGAAAGACGAAGAAAGTGAGCAGGCGGTTGTGGTATGGTGTTGACATTCATAGCCATTTGATCTAATCCAAGAGCATCAAAACAGAGCGATCTGGACAATGGTTGTTGATGACTGAAAGGATCTAGACGCAATAAACCATCAGAATAGGAAAGGGGTTGAAAGAGAGTGTTTGGAGAGAGGAGGAATGAGAGAGAGAGGGCTATTAGAGTTCTGCGAGAAGAAAGGAAAAATGAACAGACATAGAACAATACATAAAACTCTATGTATTAGTATGTATATGTAAAACACCATGTATATCATAACATCATGTATGTCATATGATATAAACATGTATCTTATATATATAACATGTATGATGTATCCATGCATTGAAAATATCAACATGACTGTATTATAGGGTTCGACACTAGACTACCTTACTATTGGTCAAATATTTATTGAGTTTTTTTCTTGCATTTGAAATATGAAACGAAAGGGAAATGAAAGGTCTGACATTTTTTTTTGAGCCATGTGCCTCTTTCTTTGTAATTGATACAGAGACTTAGAGTTTTAATTTATTATCACATGAAGAAGAGTGAAGATATTTAATTACTGTAAGACTATTTGATAATTTTTCAGGCGGTTCGGATTTAGTTGGATCCCAAGGAATAAAACCGTCAGCCGGTCATGGAGGCTTTTTGAAACTAACCATAATCATTCGGTTCGGTTCAGATTGGTCGGTTTCATCCGGTGATTCAGTTTTTTGAACACCCTTAGCATGCTTAACTTGTTTCGTCAATACTTAAGGCATCAATTGCTTTTGATGAAAATTTTAGACATGCATGGTATGTTCCTACTAAATTCCTTCAATTTTTGTGCCTGACTTGCAAATGCCGCCTATTAGAAGCATATGCTTTCATAGATTGCACTTTTCTAGTTCAACCACAGTGAACTTGAGGTAATCCTCATACAACATCAATTAATGGGCTTCAAGGACTCCAAAGAAATCTCAATGGTAAATGATTATCTGTATGCAGCAAATTACTTTATTCTAAACCGAGGAACAGGTCATCCACATGGATAGAGGAACCTATATAAGTTACCCATGGGTGGTCTAGCTTATCAGAAACAAGATAATTTTGTCCACAAAGAAACTTCCTATGAAAATGATCCAACTTGACAGAACAACTTCAACTCCAAGGGAGCAACGTTATAACATTACTAAAATGCAATGAAGAATGCAAGGAAGTTTTAGGTAAGTAATAATACACTGATGAGTGCATCCAAAGTTAATTTTTGGGTTATCTCTTCCAGACTACATAATGAAAAGGATCAGATTTTAGCCTTCTAGTTTATATTGGAAAACAAACTTGCAAAGAAATAATATCCATGTCATGACTGATCTCCATATTAGTGCCTTATTTTTGGGTCTTCAGGATATAAGAAAAACAAACTAGACTAACCCCTTGAAGCAATCTACAGGCAACACTTGAAGGACTTCTATCTCATTACTGGATTGTATTCCCATTCCCATATTATTGTTTTGATTCTAGGGCATTCAGCATCAGATCCTATGCATCTATGCAGGATAGCAACACTCTATGGACCTTGCCTCTCAAGCACAAAAGGCAACACAACAATCCACAATAAAAATCTTCCAAAATTGAGGTTAAAAAAAATGTGTAGCCTCTGCACCTTGTTGCAAAGGTGCCAAATACAACACACACACAAGACTATGAAACTCATAGCCTCGCAAAAAGCTTCACTTACCTGAACAGTCTGCTCATTGGTCTTGGAATGGGTATCAAATCGTTGCAGTGTCAAGCCATCAGTCCACTTCTTCTTGTGCAGGTTCAGTAGCATTTTCTCCTCAAGTTCATTCTTCCTGTAATTAATGGCTATTGAGTAATAATGCCTATTCAGCCCATGGATCAATGCCTGCAAAACAAATTGCCATTAGAGGATAAAACTCAGGGGTGACACCTCAGCTATCAGAAACACAAAGGCACCACTCATTCAGCACTCACTTGAATGGATGGCTTGTTCAAATGTCCAAGGTTGGACGTTGTTTGCCTTGGCTCTTGGCCAAGCATCATGGTTTGTGGGTTAATTAAGCGGAAGGCATCAATGACCACCTTCCCCTTAACACTTTGTATGGGATCCACCACAACTGCCACAGCACGTTGATTCAAAGCTTCAAAACTCTGCATGATATCACAAAATGTCAATAATTAAGTTGGTCTTGACTCTTGACAGAAATAAATGATAACAAAATTACCCCAATTCGAAACATACACACACAGATAGACAAAGCAAAAAAAAAATTGCTCATACAGAATGGAAAATTACAATTTAAAATGGGCAAAGAAAAAGTAAAAACGTTTCTTTTATACAACCAAAAAAGGTCATAGGAAAATGCCATCATAGAATAATGATACCAACGATAACGAACGCATAAAAACATAATAGAAGAATAAAGTACCATACAAAAACCATTATATAAATTAATAGTGGTAAAACAACTACATAATTGTACCGCTACTACCATAGACAACAACAAAAGAAGATAGAATACAACCTGTTGAGTATTGATGTCCACACCAGACAGCCAACAGCCAAATCCAGGATGTGAATGATACCATCCTACCACCATTTCTGGCCTGCAATACCAAGCAAAAGAACAAGCTCACTTTAACATCTACGAAAATGTTTGAAAGAATGTCGCTGCTTGTCTTTATAGCAGTGAGTGCAGGAAGCAGAATATCAATGCCAATTACACACGCAATGAGTGCATAAATCAATGGGCTTTTTTTAATGGGCAGTTAAATCCTAGTTATAAAATTTCTATATCAAATTAGGAGGCAAAAGACATAAGGGGAGCCCCTTTTGCACAACCGAATCTAGAAACATAACATAAATAAAAGAAATCACAGATAAGAGCAGGTTCTTCCAATGCCAGACTTAAACATTCAGTTGTAATTAGGCATAAGAATTAACAATAAAGAATGAGAGTGAATTACCTTCCAGTTTGTTTAAGCATATCAAGCATATTAGTCTGAAAAACATGATCGACCGCTTCGACACTGACACCAGTACCACTCTGCGGCATCGCAAATACATCAACGACGCGAACAGTGTACTCATCCACAAATTCACCCAACATCAATCCCATCACTTCCATAGGAACTCCGGCTCTACCTGTCAATCCCAATCCCCCCAAATACAACACAATAGAAACACAAACCCTAATCAGGTTCACACACATAACCCTATATAACTGTATGTATATATGTATACAACTATATATATATCTATAGTTACAGAGAAACCCTAAAATCGAAAGAAGGAGAACGTACCGTGCTTGAGCATTTTAAGGAGGGCAAGCGAAGAGATGTAGACTTGCTCCGACGAATCGAGAGTCGGAGAGTCCGGCGGCGGGTGTCCCAACGCTCCTCCAGCACCGGCGAACATTCTCTGCAATCTCTCCATCCCTGACATTCCCTCGCTCCGATCGGAATTCGATTTCTTTGATAGCAAGATTGCTGCGCGAATTGGTACTCTTCAGGGAAAATAGCTTATTTATAATAGCGTTTGTGATTTTGCAATAATGCCCCTAAACTTTTATAATATTTCAATTTTGTGGGAATGAAGATATGTTGTACTAGGATGTGAGTTCATCCCATAGATGTGTTCAAAATATAAATTTTAATTTTGAGTTCATAATATATTTTTTATGTTAATATATTTTTTATGTTGTTTAGTAATTATAGTATTTTTTAATAAAGTAAGTAAATAGTCTTAGATTCAAGTATTGTATCTTCTTTTAAAGAGAGAAATAAGTTTATGGACACTAACGTCGTGTTTAGTTGAGAGATTTGATGAGAAATTTAAAAAGAAAAATGGAAAAATTAGATGAATAGTTAATAAATATAGAAGTATAGATATATTTTTGCACCTTCAGACCCATAATTTTGTTATATTTATACTTTGGGAAATGAATTCCATAATTTCAAAACACCGAATAACAAACCACAATCTATCAACCAGTATAACAAACCACAATCTATCAACCACTAAAACAGTTCAATTCAACACCATATAACAAAATTATTTATTTTCTTAATGCAACATTTTAAGTTATCGTTAAAATTTTACCCACTAAGTTCAAGATTATGGGCTGATTGAGTTATCTCAGTTGACCAATACTTTCTCAATTGAAAAATTAAGGAGTTAATCCTTACCAAAAGTAAAATTGATTATTTATTAGAGAGTCTTTCTTTGGATATTTGGTTTATTATTATTTATGATGGAAATTTTAGTTGTGGGGTTGAATTTGCTGATTTATGTTGTTAAACTTTTTAAATTATATTTGTTTTGATATTTATAAAAATATAAATATTCTCCTGTCAATTGGTTTTAAAAAAAAAAAAAAAAATTTGAATTTAAGGATAACCATTTATTTGTTTTTTTCGTTGGTAGCTATTCAAAATGATTTGCCCTCTCAACAAAATTTAATAGGAATTTGATTCTTACTCAGACGCTCCAACCATCAAATCAAACCATTTTTCTATTTGCTTAGTCGAGTACTACTATGGTAAGAGCATATCCAATGGTAGTAGGCATTTTACCTATCTAAATATTTCTATAAAGTATATATTTTATTTTGCCTATCAACTGTTTTATGTTTTTACTCCAACCATGCTCTTTATTTTAGCTATTTATCCAAATACTATTAATTTTATAGAATGACACGTCAACAATAAAGATGGAGGGAAATGATCCTAATGATTGAATACATTTTGCCTAGCATTGAAGGCTAGCTACATGTAGCTAGTGAATATGAATTGAGCCAAAATGCCTAATTATATGCCTAGTGCATTGAAATTGAAAAAAGTGAATCACACTAGGCATTTTAACTAACAAGTATTATATGCCTAGTGCATTGGAGATGCTCTAACACTTGTGGTATTGCAGGCCGGGCCTCAATCAGTAGTGGCTCATGGTTAGAAGGCTAAGGCCCAACATTAAAATGGACCTCTTGTTAATAAGCTTTTAGGAGAGTTTGGGAACATTTGACAAAATCAAATTAATTTTTTTTTTTTTTGGTAGGCTTTTAGATAAGAACAAAATTTTAAACTACTTTTTCTTTCTTCAAGCAAGGTACTACTAACTTGCCTATATGTTGAACAGATACAGATACACATCATAACAGATCAATAAATAATAGATACAGATCAAATTTCATATTCATAAATAACAGATCAAATTTCAATCATATATAACTCTGCTTAATGAATATCAAATTTCATAAATACCAGATACAGATACAAATACAAATTTTATATAACAGATACATATCATAAAAAATCAATAAATAACAGATACATATCAAATTTCATATATATATATATATATAATAAGGGAGAAGAGATTTTGAATTTGTGTGAAAATGTATCAGAGATACATTTCAATTCAACGGCTGAGATGAGTTGTTTTTAACTATTGAGGGCTGAGATAATTTCTAATATTTTCAATTCCCGCCCAAAACAATCCCCTCTCTCTCCTGTGTTCCACCCACTCCAAACATTTTTTGCACACTTCTCTCTCTCTCTCTCTCTCCAACTTCTCAGGTCTCAAACTCTGTCTTCAGAGATCTCTCTCTTCCTCTCCTTCCTCTCCACCGTTGAGTCGTCTCCACCGTCGCGTCGCTTCCGATCTCCTCTCTAACTTCTCAAGTCTTAAACTCTCTGTCCTCAGAGATCTCTCTCTTCCTTTCCCTTCTCTCCACTGCCGCTTCGCTTCCACAGTCGCGTCACCTCCGCCGCCGCGTCGCTTCCAATCTCCACCGACAGCAACTCTTCATCTCTTCTCCCTATTAGATCTCAACCCAATACGGCACCTCCGTCCTCCATCGCAGAGAAACTGTAAATCTTCTATATCCATCTCTGATTTTTATTTTTTACTTTTAATTTTATATTTTTTGAATAAGAGAGAACAGTTTTTTTTTTTTTTTCTTCTTCTTCCATTAATATTTTATAGGTTACCATGTCATATTGTTGATTATGGTTTCATGTCTATAAATCATGAACAACTTTTTTTTTTCCTTCCATCTTTTTCTATCATTAATTTACATGATTTTGTTAGTTTTGTTAAGCCCAATTAGAAGAAAACATGTATCACATCAATTCATATATTTCTGACAGTTGGTATGGAGATTTGGATTGAATTAAGAATATGATTTACATAGTGTTAGTTTTTTAACTTAGTTTTGACAGTTTGAAGTTTATAAATTTAGATTCTTTGAAATAAGCCATTTCAAAGAAGCCATTTTAAGACAATTTTTTTCTTCTGATCTTAGTTTAAAACAGTTTGTCCTAATTTGTGTACTGACGTTTTTTTTTTTTTTGAACAAGGTGTACCGACTTTAATTTGTGTGTATTAGATACGATTGTGTGTATTATATATGGAATTATATAGATGTTTGTATATAATTTCAGAGATTGATGTAAATATATGTATGATTATGTATGATTATGTATCGGCGTTGGTCGCCCTTTAAATTTAGGTATTTTGTTCTCTCTTCTCTCTCTCTCTCTCTCTAAAAATTGTTGAGGAAGATGGATTTGGGAGGGTTCTTCAAACCCAAAGATGGAAACACCCATCAAAATTCTTCAACTGATAAATTGCCATGTACACTATTTTCTCTCACTTCTTTATTATTTTACTGTCTAATTTGAGTTGAAAATGTGGTGTCATTTTCATGTTGTTTGAATTGAATTTGTTGAAATTCATGTTAATTAATGTTTGTTCAGCTGTATTTAGGTGAATTTTCCTTACACTTCAACAATTAGCTTTGAAAAAGAACTACAACAACAATAACAATTAGCTTATATCACAATGGCTTTGTTGACAAATAGGGTTCTGTCATTAGAGAATAGAGAGATGAGCTCTTGCCAAATTTTGGCATTTTTATAATTTGGCACCAAAAAATAGCACATGAATTGGAAGTGTTGTTGCCAAATTTTGGCTTTCGCATGAAGGGGAAGCACACCATTAGAGTTGCTCTAACATGCAATTTCCATGTCATTTGAATCTTTAAAACTGCTTTGCCACATTCCTAAGCATTTTTTTTTTATTGTGGGGTATAGGTTATTTGAGAAAATGGACAGAATTGACATTTTTTTTGTGTTGTTTCTTTTGATAAATGTGTATGAATGTGCACTAAATCTCAGCATATTAATGAACAGATTTAAGCATCCATTTTATGAAGTTTTAATACATATCGGAATGTATTATCAAATATGTAAAACAATTATATGTATCTTTTTACATGTGGTATAATCATAATAAGTTGCAAGTCTTCCCATTTAATAACTTCTGCTGTGGGCAACTTATTTATGGCCTTAATTGGTTCCATATTAGTGTATCAGTTGTGTACTTTCAGAAATTAAGAGGACAAATTATCTCTTTATTTGAATTTATGTTTGAATCGGATTTTGTTTCTTTTGTTATATAGATTACCATGTCATATTGTTGATTATGGTTTCTTGTCTATAAATCGTGAACAGCTTTTTTTTTTTCTTCCATCTTTCTGTATCATTAATTTACATGATTTTGTTAGTTCTGTTAAGCCAAGTTAGAAGAAAACATGTATCATCATCAATTCATATATTTCTGACAGTTGGTATGGAGATTTGGATTGAATTAATAATATGATTTTCATAGTGCCAGTTTTTTAACTTAGTTTTGACAGTTTGGAGTTTATAAATTCAGATTCTTTGAAATAATAGAAGTAATGGGCTTCGTCTGTATTTATATTCTATCTTAGACAATATTGGTTTTGGCTCGCAATTGTTATTATTTTTTTTGATGTTTTATTAAGATAATTTGTGTGAATAAGCCATTTTAAGACAATTTTTTTCTTCTGATCTTAGTTTAAAACAATTTGTCCTAATTTGTGTACTGATTTTTTTTAACAAGGTGTACTGACTTTAATTTGTGTGTATTAGATAATTAAATGTGTTATATATAGATATATATTGGTTTCTAGGTGTGGATTTGGGATGGGTGTTAGTGTCATACTCTAAAGATTTGTTCGGATCATATTTTCGTGAATTGAATGATTTATATTATAGGATTTGTTGAGTACATCATTTGCATAAAAAATCAAGTTAATGGAATAAATATAGACTCATGATCAAACTCCACTTTTTAAAAAAATTATCAAAATCATATTAACTATTTATTTTTTTAAAACATAAACATAATCTTATTATAAATTATAAATATATAATTAATTTGAATTATTTAATAGATCTACTATGCACTCATGTACAGCAATTAAACACATTTTTTAATTTTATTTTACTGTTTTTGTTGAATTTTCTTTCTTTTGGGTCAAAAAATAAGTTTTTGTTAAAGTTTTCATTGCCTAAGTTACAATACATTTGCATAAGTTTTTTCTTGAATGACCTTGTCTTATTTTTTTTTTCTTTCTTTTTGGGCCCATTATTTTATTATTGGTATTTATTGCAGAGGTGCAATTTTTTAATGGACCTATTTTGAATGAAGTAACTTTCCATACATTTTGGTGATTTTTTATTATAGAGCCAATGCAAATAATGCTTATTTTGAATTTTGTTTGGGAACATTTTGTTTTGCTCTGAAGTCTATTGTGTAGTGTTCTGCTTTGCTTAATTTGATGGAAGGGTTGTGATGGTGAGATAGTGGCAAATGGTTGTGTTCAAGAAATACTATATGAAGATTTGACACAGTTGATTCTTATACTATGAATGAGAAGAATATACAAATGAAGCATTGATTCTGATGATTGCTCATCAAAGTTTGTATGCATATTTTTGCACATGGTGCAGCTCAATTCTACAATATTTCGTGTATTTAGAACTAGAAAGACAGGCCCGAATAGTTGTCCTGAAAAATGTATTAGGTCCGAGAGAAGGTTGAGAATTAGAAGAAGTAGAAAGTGATTAAGCATAATATTATATTGTGAATTCAATAGTTTTAAACTGCACTTATCATCAGATGATTATGTAATAGGAAAATAAAGGGCTGTTATCACTGTGGGCATTCTGGGGGATATGTTAGGTGTTTAGTTATGTCATTGCAATAATCATAGTACATATAATTGTGCTTTATGACTTGATGTCTTCTTTCTTGGTCAGGAGACAGTTGCCAGTAATTCTTTCCATTCCACCAGAACTTGGAAGAATTGCATGATTTTCTGTGAGAGCTGTCATAGGGGCATCCGTCAATGGCAAAGCCCCAGAAGTGACTTATAAACGGTGCATGAGCCCAAATGATTTTAGTTTTTCCACCATTCGTGGCCCAACTATCTCCGTCCCATATAGTTGCCATTAGTTGCATTGGTTGTGTTGGGAAGCCAATTCCATCGTGCATGTTGTTCTTGAAAACTCGAATGGGATATTCATCAACAAAATAACTGTTGGGGGGAAAGGCGATTAACAAAATAAGTTAGAACTCTAACAGATTGTGATTTATGGAGTGTGATATCATTTTCAATTTCGATGTTTTTGTTGTTTTCAAAAACAAAAATAATGGAAAGTTTGAAAATATCAAAATAAATGAATAAATAAATTTCATCTTTGTGTAGACATATTTAAAAGACAACTTAAAAATGTTTCCTTGAAACAAGGTATTTTCAATTTTCATATATAATGATTTTATTTCTTTTGAAAATAGCTAGCTTTCAGAAGCAGTTTGTGGAATAAGTTTATTTTTCAAATTGGAATGCGTTTAGGTAGTTGCCTTACACTATTTGATGTTGGTTCCATAGGATTTTGTAAGTATGGAAGTCCACGGTTGGATCAAACCATACATGGATCCTCTGCTCTCTACCCCCTTTTCCTTTTAAAAAGACATTCGTCTGGACTCTGATGGACTTCCCTTTTCTGTTGCCCAAGAACTCAAAATCCAATTCACTATCTTCCGATTTCAACTGCCAAAAGAAAGAAAGAAAGAAAAAAAAGGATTTATGTTATGTTATCAGTGACACCTTTTTAGCAGGAGTTTCTTGCACTGGATCGACTTTTTTTTTTTTTTTGTCAGTGATAACCTATACCAAGGAGCACGAATATATATGTAAATGTGAACTTGCATAGAAGGCTGTTACGACTCCTCCGGAGTCATTGGCTGGTAGCTTAATGTTCATATGGAAGAACCCAAAAGTATAATTCAACTTGGATTTAATTCTAGATCCTGGTTGGTGAACAAACATCATTGTCACAAAGAATAAATCTTGGCTCTATATATTATAACTTGGTTAACAGCTAAAATTTGAACACACTTTCGAAATTTGCTATGAACTAAGACACAATCTATTTGAAACAAGTTAATGAGCTTTACTCTTCCATTATTTGTTTGTTTGTTTTTTCTTCGCATTTTAATTACAACATGGGATATTTTGGTGATTGCACACTTAGAAAAGCTCAAGCATGTTTTTGGCTATATTTTGCCATGTTATAACTCTGTTTTGGGCTGGTTTGAGCACCCCTTGTTTGCTTCTTACACTTGTAGTGTAATCTTGTTTACTAGCTTAACATGCTTAATGAATTGGCCTATCATTTTTGCTTGTGTTAGCTCTATCTCAACATGTTTTTGATCATATTTTAACATGCTTTAACTCTGTTTTAGGTGGTCTTGGTCACACATGCTTTGCTTTGTATAGCTATAGTGTAAATGGCCTTAACTAGCTTTGAGTTTTAGGACCCCTAGCATGCTTTGCTTGTGATGTTTCCATGATATGGCATCATTTAGCATATGATTTCAGAGCATATATCTTTTTCAAACTCTTGCATGTGTCACTCCTTCATTGCTTCTAAGAGTTAAGCTTTGTACCTTGCTTGCGAGCCAACATGTGCGCATGATTTTCTTGCCTTTTGTGCCTAAGTTTCAGAATGTTTAGGCCATTGTTTTGACATGTTTTAGGTCTGTCCAAAGCTGGTTTGGTCATTTGATCATTGCATAGCATGCCTCTAGTGTAATGCTTGTCACTAGTTTCAACGCCTTTGGCCCTTAACATGTTGTGAATGCGTTGCTTGCATGGTTTTGAGTCACTTTGCATATTATTTCAGTGCTGAAATATATGTCATTGCACTCCATTGTTTCAATCTTTCATTTGCTTTGAAAGTGGTCTTGAGCCCCTTGTTAGCTTGAGCATGAAATTGAGGCGCTCATGCCTAATGGTTTTAATCCTCTCTTGAGGGTTTCTACTAACCAACAACATGATACCTCTTTCATGCTCAAGGCACTTGTGGCTTAGGCCATCTTTCCAATTAGAAGACTTTCACATTGGACTTAATCGGTTAAAGGATTAATCGGTAATGTAAAATGTGTAAACAAAATGAGCCAAGTAAAATATGAACAAGATAAGCATATTTTGTTGCATTGCATGTGTTTGGATCAGACGTGAATCCAAACACAAGAAATGTGAGACGTTTCATACTCAAAGTGATGAAATGTGTCACGTTTCTTGGTCACCGACACCCTTGATCACGCATGATAGGGTGGAAGCTCTTTGAGTCGTATATGTGCATTCATGAAGCTTGTACAAGCTTGGTTTTTGGGCCATCATGCATTGAGATGCTTGGTTGGTGGTTTGAAAGTCGAGCGCCACATTCCTTTGAGCTTGAGAAATGATGAAGAATGTGGCAGTACATACATTTCCTTGCAAATACATTGTTGTGCCACTGTTGTTCTCTGTTGCAGCAAAACCAGAAGCTTGGAAAACTAGGTGGCCGACCGGCCACTTGAGGTAGCCGACTGACCATTTTCACTAGCCGGCCGGCCAGTGAAGGTGGCCGGCAGCCACTTTTTGTGGTCGACCGGCCACCAGTCCAATTTTGTACAAAAATGATCCTGTTTTGAAGCAGAAACAGTTTGGAGGTTTGGTTCAATGTTCAGAAACCAAGGCACATGCAAACAGAGGCAATTGACGGCAAAGCAATGGATTTCCAAGCGAACGCAAATCGAGCATGCATGTCTCCCTCCCCTCGAGGCCATTTTACTGCTTTACTTAGCTAGTTACTTTACCGATTTTTTAATTAATTAGTTAATGTGCTTAGCTAATTTGATTCATCTCTGTAATATTCTAATTAGCTTAGCATAGCTAGTTTAAATTCAACTGCGTTGTAATAATTAACTTAGCTTAGTGTAGCTTAGCTTAATTATTCAGACCCTCCTTCGAGAGGGCGTATATGTTGTTATAAGGGTGCGCGTGTGTGTGCATGTCTTCCAACCCCACTTCTTTCTCATTTTTATTTACCCGCTTTCGATGGTTAGATTAGGGATAATTTTCAATTAGCATACCTTATGCTTTGCATGCCTGCATCATTCATTTGTCTTGCATGCACCGGGCTCGGCGCATCATTCAAACTGCATTGTAATTTCAATACTTATTTGAATACGTGTTTCAAAGCATGTTATCAAGTGTTGCATTCATATGCCATCTTAGACAGCCGAGCCTATTTAGTTGCATTTTGCATGTGTTACATTAGGCATTGTTGACATAGTTAGGATCATGCATATTTCTAACTAGTTTCCTGTTTTGGCTCGGAGTACACTGTAAGTGTTTACGCTTTAGCATCTTTGCATGAGTGTGAGTGTTGCCATGTTTTCCATGAGGCTATGTGCTTAAGTGTTTAACTGTATGAATGCCTGTGGATGAAGGCTTTATTGCTTGAATTGAGACTATTCATCAAATGTGAGTTTTAAGCCCACTTTGCGGAGTGGCACATCATGTTGTTTTAAAGCCCACCTTGAGGGTGGCAAATCCGCACTTTAGCCTACTTAAGGGTAGCAATTCCAAACCATTTTCGAAAAACAAACATGAGATATTTTGTTCTAAATTCTTGCAATTTAGTCTATACTTGTATGCTGTGCGCATCACATAGGAAGCTAGTCTAATAACCGGACAAGAACACATGTGTTTATAAAACAACATATCATGTTAGTAAAGGCCGATCCTTTGATCGGGCGAGCGAGGGTGCTCATTTCAGGACCTTCCGCTCTCGTACCCAAATTCCCGAGCCGAGGCAACTTTGGTAATGAAGGACACGTGGCCTTAGGCACGAGTCAGGTTTTCCTAAATTTCCCAAAATAAAATATTTAGGTGGCGACTCTGTAATCTGGCAAAACAGTCCATGTTTGGCGCTTTTCGATTCAAAATTGATTTTTCAAAACCAATTGCCAGATTTGGACTCTATGGTGATTTATCAGTCTTACATTGCACTTTGTAAGATTAGATTCAGAACTATGACAAGAGTTCGAATTGTAGTAGCACGACCCCAATTCACGTCCTTTCCGAAAGGGGGGGGGGCGCGCGGAGAGAGTTCGGGTGGTCTACGGTTGTATGAGTTCTATTGTCTTGGTTTACACAAACGGATGAACAGTTCAAGACATTATGTTCACTGGTTAGCTAGTAAATCCGATAGTGTCTCACAAGGAAATGTTCAAAGCCAAAAGCAACATATCCTTTGCACAATATTTTCAATTTCTGTACTCTCTGTAATTAGATCATGTTGTTGCATTTTTTCTCCGTCAAATTCCATTCGTGTGGGGGATTGTTGGAAAATTTGGTTTACTATAGGCTTATTAAAAGCCAACTTTGAGTCCAAAATTGAGTGGGTCCCACATGTCTTTTGGGGTGGGTCTGAAGAGTTGACGTGTTCCTTGTCGCATGGCAAGTCACACGGTGAAGACAGTTCGTGAAAACCATTTATGAGTGAATGGAAACTTGATGTCGTTTTCAGGTTCGTGAAATGGACAATTAAAGAAGTAAATGTGGGTTTCCTTGAAATAGGTTGTCCCGCATTGAAATTTAAAGAGAACTTATGTGTGTATATAAGTTCTAGGTGGCAACACTTGGGTTGGGCACCAAGGGGCACCCTAAGTTTGTAGAAGGGAAGAGTTATAGACAAATTGAACCTTGACTTAAACCATCACACATGCGTACGCGCGCCGTTATCCGTCTGACCAGCCAAGTCGAGCCGTGCCGGGCACGGGTGTGGGTCAGGTCTGGTCGGTTCTAATGTTAATCATTTGATTTTTTTTCAAAAAATTCTTGCAGGAAATTAATTCAAAATTTGAATTCAAATTTTTTGTCCATAATTGTGCCACTTATAGTCCAAAATTCCCAACAGATAAATTATTTTTTAACAGGTTTTAACTACCAGAAACTTCCCGGCAATTCCAAGCAATTTCAGACAGTTTTTCCAGACAGATTCAAATCTGAAACCTCTGCAGATCTATTGGAATTTTGAACTATATCTGTTCAAAATAGTTTCATACTTGTTCGGTTAAAACTGCACCTGTTCGGACAGATCAGTTTGCCTATAAGTACCAGCCATTTTCCAGCAATTTTCCAATCCAAAAATATTCAGAAAAAATCTGTCTCTTCCCATTTTGCTCTTTCTTTGCATAATTCTTCATACTAGTTTTTTAGGGAATTCTTTGAAAGTATAGAACACATGTTTGGTTCGCCGTATAAATTGTTTGGAGTGTTAGTACAATTTGTGAAGATTATTGTATCCTAGGAGATAGACTCCTTTTATCTGTAAGCATCATAGCGGGTGAATCTGTCTTAAGGACAGAGTGTCACACACTCGACTTGATCTTTTAAAGTTTTATGCGGTTCGGTAAAACAAATTCTGTAAATGATTTATTTTTATTTATTTGATTTGGTTTCAAATTATTTATTTTACACAAAAGATTGTTCCAACACTTTGAAGATGAATCCCTATAACTACACCTATAAAACTGATGTTGGTACATCTCTTGTAGTGTCGTTGAATCTAGAACACTCCAATATAAATAAGCAACTCTTCTCTTTTTGAAAGTTATAACTCATTACTACAACACGCTTACCTCAACCCTTCGTGGTGGTTTGATCATTTATGTAGAAGCGCTCTGCTGCCTTCTTATGTTTCTTTTTCCAATCAAGAATACATTCTTTTTCCAATCAAGAACACACTTCTGTAACAAATATTCCTGAACTAGAAATCTTCTCCTAAATGGATTGAGTTTAATCGCGTCAAAAGTCTCTGGCTTACAAATTTAGGAGAGCCACTTCTCTACTAGGATTGTTCAGCTTTGGAATTTTATAATAACTAAGGTTTTTTTTTTGATCGGCAAAAAAAAAAACTGTATTGATGACATCATACAAAGTATGGAGCGGTACATCAATAAAGAGGAGCTTAGAGCTAAAACAAAACTCCAAGCGCCAGTTGGTGAGGAGCCAACCAAAAGAGAACAAGAGAAGAAGAGTGGGGGAAAAAAGAGCACAGCAGAAAAACAACAGAACAGAACTACCACCAACTATTACAAAAACAGCATACACCTAATTACTCAATTAGAACAGAGCAAGCTGCAAACACAGCACAACCCTGATCTCCTTCAACCGCCAGCTGTATCAATTTACTCAATTATTCTGAATCAACCTCCTCTGCACAGTCTAGCCCATCTGAATGCATAACAAGAACAACTGCAGCAAACTCCTCTGTCTGTCAACTGAATCAAAACAGAATTCAGACATCAACACAATCCATCCCAACTGAATGCATAGCAAAACAGCTGAATCAAACTCCTCGAAACACCAACACCATCTAGCCCAACTGAATGAAAAACAAAACATAGACCCAGCTAACTGAACCCTTCCAACACCAGCTCAAGACAGACTTCAGAATTCATAAACATAATCTAACCCATAATTTAGAAGCAGCACAAAGACAAAGCAGACCAGGATTCAGGACATACCAGCAGAAGACAGCACAGACCAGCTCAGACCAGATCATCATTTCAGCCACAAAAACCAGGTCATCATTTCAGTGTGTATATAAGTTCTAGGTGGCAACACTTGGGTTGGGCACCAAGGGGCACCCTAAGTTTGTAGAAGGGAAGAGTTATAGACAAATTGAACCTTGGCTCAAACCACCACACGCGCACCGCCGCTATCTGTCCGGCCGTGCCGGGCGCGGGTGTGGGTTGTGGGTCGGGTCAGTTCTAACATTAATTTTTTGGACAAAATTTATTTGAATTTTTTTAAATTCTTGCAGGAAAAATTATTTGAATTTCAGAACAAAATTAATTTCTATCCAAACTAAGCCTCATTTGGTCCATTTTTCAACTATTTAAACTGCTCTAAACTGCCCAGTAGTTCAAACAGATTCAAACCTGTTTCAACAGGTTCAATTCAATTTCATACCTGTACAGTTTGAATTCTGCACCTGTTCACTTCAATTGGTACTTGTTCGGACAGATCTGAAGGTCACTAATCTGCCTATAAATACTATAATGTTCCAGCAGTTTGTTCATTCGAAAAATTCACTTGTTGCTTTGAATTTTTACTCTCTTGTATTATTATTCTTCATATTAGTTTTTAGGAAAAATCCTAAGATTATAAAATACAGGTTCTAGTTCGCCCTACAGATTGTTTGGAGTGCTACTATAATCTTTGTAGATCATTGTATCTTAGGAAATAGACGCCATTCATCCGTAAGCACAAAAGCGGGTGAATCTGTCTTAAGGACAGAGTGTCACACACTCGACTTGATCTTTTAAAGTTTTATGCGGTTCGGTAAAACAAATTCTGTAAATGATTTATTTTTATTTATTTGATTTGGTTTCAAATTATTTATTTTACACAAAAGATTGTTCCAACACTTTGAAGATGAATCCCTATAACTACACCTATAAAACTGATGTTGGTACATCTCTTGTAATGTCGTTGAATCTAGAACACTCCAATATAAATAAGCAACTCTTCTCTTTTTGAAAGTTATAACTCGTTACTACAACACGCTTACCTCAACCCTTCGTGGTGGTTTGATCATTTATATAGAAGCGCTCTGCTGGCTTCTTATGTTTCTTTTTGCAATCAAGAATACATTCTTTTTGCAATCAAGAACACACTTCCGTAACAAATATTCCTGAACTAGAAATCTTCTCCTAAATGGATTGAGTTTAATCGCGTCAAAAGTCTCTGGCTTACAAATTTAGGAGAGCCACTTCTCTACTAGGATTGTTCAACTTTGGAATTGTATAATAACTAAGGTTTTTTTTTTTGATCGGCAAAAAAAAATCTGTATTGATGACATCATACAAAGTATGGAGCAGTACATCAATAAAGAGGAGCTTGGAGCTAAAATGAAACTCCAAGCGCCAGCTGGTGAGGAGCCAACCAAAAGAGAACAAGAGAAGAAGAGTGGGGGAAAAAAGAGCACAGCAGAAAAACAACAGAACAGAACTACCACCAACTATTACAAAAACAGCATACACCTAATTACTCAATTAGAACAGAGCAAGCTGCAAACACAGCACAACCCTGATCTCCTTCAACCGCCAGCTGTATCAATTTACTCAATTATTCTGAATCAACCTCCTCTGCACAGTCTAGCCCATCTGAATGCATAACAAGAACAACTGCAGCAAACTCCTCTGTCTGTCAACTGAATCAAAACAGAATTCAGACATCAACACAATCCATCCCAACTGAATGCATAGAAAAACAGCTGAATCAAACTCCTCGAAACATCAACACCATCTAGCCCAACTGAATGAAAAACAAAACATAGACCCAGCTAACTGAACCCTTCCAACACCAGCTCAAGACAGACTTCAGAATTCATAAACATAATCTAACCCATAATTTAGAAGCAAAACAAAGACAAAGCAGACCAGGATTCAGGACATACCAGCAGAAGACAGCACAGACCAGCTCAGACCAGATCATCATTTCAGCCACAAAAACCAGGTCATCATTTCAGCCCCATAGACCAGAATCAAACTGTAGAGCTTCAGCAATTTAGCCATGAAGTACACACAGAGACACACTTGATTCAGGTTATATATAACATCTTGCACCGAATAGTTAAACCCCTTCAAAGATGAAGAAACCCACAAAGCAACTATAGCCTTTATCAGGTCTTCCAAGGCATTCCAATCCGGTTGTACCTTATTAAATAAACAATCATTTCTGCTTTTCCACACTGACCACAAAATTGTTAGCAGTATTATTTTCCAAACTGCTTGCAACTTCTTCTTCATTTTTATACCTGACCACGACATAAGTAATCCCTCCACTGTTCCAGGAATAACCCACTTGTAATTCCACCAGTTCACTAAATTGGCCCACAATTTCCAAATGATAGGACAGTGAAGGAAAACATGATTTACAGACTCCACCCCAGATCTGCAGAACACACAGAGAGCAGAGGCATTTGGACTCAACACTCCAATTCTTTGCAAAAATTCAGAGCATTTAATCCTACCTCTCCACTCTAGCCAACTCAAGAATTGAACTTTGGGAGGGGCTAGATTGTTCCAAATGCACCTAGTGACTGTACAATCTACCCCTTGACTTGCTTCTATCCACTTCCAAGTTGATGCCACAGTGAACTCTTCAGACGGGTGAGCTAACCAAGAACCAGAATCTACCACCCCTTCATTGAGCCTAGGCACACTCTGCAGTAGATCATTAAGTTTTTGCACTTCCTCCTCTTCCCATGCTAAAAGAGGTCTTCTGAAAACCAGATTCCAGTCTGAATCTGCCACTCTTCGATGAAAAAAATCAAACAGCTTTCCATCTTTGTCAACTGATAGTGTGAATAATCTGGGAAAAGACACACTCAGATTTTGGTTGTGGCACCACCT
>NW_021026300.1:55527-99340 GCF_004153795.1 Camellia sinensis | reverse complement strand
ATATATATATATATATATAGGACTATATGGATTACAAGTCAAAAATATGAGACCTTTTGATCAATCTTCTTAAAATTTTTGTTATATCTTGTGTATTTTTGTACTTTCATGTCATTTGTATTAATTTTAATCTTTTTAATATTATTAAAAGAGAAATCAATATAATTATGTTAAAATTATAAAATTTATATATATTTTTTTCGAATATAAAGGAAAGTTAGTGTCATTTATCCAATATAAAAATATTTGATCCAAATAGAAAAGTAATAGTGCTTAGATGCATATTTAAAATAAATTACATTGCTCAATATTTTTTTAATTTAAATTCTTAGCCCTCATTTGGCCTGAGGTTAAAATGAGGTAGGGGCTAAAATAGTTTAAAAAAAATAAAATTAATTAAAAAATTAATAAGATAAAATGTCACATTTAAACTATAATCAATTATTTTTACTCTCATAAAAATTAAAAAAGTAAAAAAAAAATCCAACCTAATGAAGCATTTTAACCCTAGGCGTTGCTTTGGGAAATAAATTAAAAATTAGTTTCTTTTATTTTTGATTTTTCTTGAAAAAAATATGTAAAAAAATAAGGAAATGATGTAATTTAAAAAATATTAAAAAATCAAAAAAACTAGCTTTAAATCTCTTTCCAAAAACAATAATGATAGAAACCATTAATTTTGGAACTCTAAAAAGACCACTGACATGGCACTCAATAAAAAAAGAAAAAAAATACAACACCAAGGCCAAAATATCAAATCATTCCTGGTGAGACCCACTGCCACATTATTAGTGATAGCACTAATTAGTGCTCTCACTCATTTTCCTTTCAAAAATAGCCAAAAAGTCAAATGAACCCTTGTGTGTTTGGCACGTTGACAGTCTGGCAAAAATATAGTCAAAAGGCTGAACATCTAATCACATTATCCCCCTTACTTTTTATATATATTTGTAAAAAATCAAAAAAATAAACGAAAATGACAAATTCTCAAACGAGCTCATATTAGGCTGGTCTGGGAAGTTGATTATTTTTGTTGAATTTTTCAATAGAGCTTATGTGTAAGTCTTAATAGGTGAATTTATTATTTAATAGGTTATGTGAAATTAATTGTGTTGTTATCAAACACTAATTAAAAAATGTCACTAATTATTAATTTTCAGTGACAGTTTAAAAAAAAATTCATAAAAAATATCACTAATTATAAGTTTTAGCGACAGTTTAAAAAAATCGTCACAAAAGTCACTAATTTTTAACTTTTAGTGGTAGTTTGAAAAATTCGTCACTGAAAAAGTTTACAATTGTAAGTTTTAGCTATAATTTATAAAAATTGTGATCAAAAAAATTTACTAATTGTCAATTTTTAGCGATATATATAAAAAAATGTCACAAAAAATTAATTTTAACGATGATTTTACTAAGACTTATTGTGAATAGAACTTGATAGGAATTAAGTCTAAATATTAAGACCTATTGATAGTTTGTCCAATTTTTTACACTTTAGCTATTTTAACCTAAGTAAAAAAGTTGTGTTTGGGATAATAATTGCTTTTTTTTTTAGTTGATTTGATAGTTGTGAGAGAAAAAAATAAAATGGTTATAGTTTGAATGTGACATTTTATTTTATTGACTATTTTTACCTATTTTGTTTTTATTAATTATTTTAGCCCAAACCTAAGTTACAAACCCTTGTTTAGCAACTTGACTATTTTAGTTGATTTTTAAATTATTTTAACTTGACTGAAAAAATTATATTTAATATAATAATTGACTTTTTTTATAATTGATTTGATGATTAAAAAAGAAAACATGAAATAATTCTAATTTAAATGTAATATTTAATCTTATTAATTATTTTAATTATTTGATTTTTATTAACTATTTTAATCTAAACCCAAGTTGACAGATATTCCTATTATTCAACTAAACATATTATCTGTGTCATGTCAAAAATTTATAGGCTCTGTTTGGTTGTGAATTCAAATTATGATTTCACACCTTAATTCAAGTATGGTGTTTGGTTAGTGTTCTCAAACGATGATTCCAAAACTCTGCACAGAACACCTGCGGTTTTCTATTTTGATAGACGCGTTTTTCTTTTTTTTTTTGAAAATTTTGCCTGACGGGACGTCCGGCCAGTTGATTGGCCGGTTGACCGAAATAGTGATTTTTTTTTTTTTTGCAATTGATTTATATAATCGAAAAAAATATTTTCTAAAATTTTTAAATTTTTTTATGTACTTTAAAATAATTTTGAGTTGTATGTTTAGTTATGAGTTGTAAATTTTTGTATCACATATCAAATGACACATCAACAATTCCCCACTCAAATCAAAACTCTTTTCAAAACTCTTTACCTAACAAATTTTCTACACTCAAATCATAATTCCACAACACACAAACTCAAAATATACCTCATACTCTCAAATCACATTTATAAAACTCTACCACACGCTACCATAATCTTTTAAAGCGATGTACACATGTTGCATGTGATTCAAAATCGAAAGCGAAGAAAAAGACATTATAACGCATGTTGTTAAATTAAAGGATTGTTTGGCATACACTATTTTAGTCTATCTTTTTACTTTTTTATTTTTTTGGGTCACATCAATCAATATCTCCTCTCTATTTTTTTTACACATTTTTTTATAAAAATTTTAAAAGTACACTTATTTAAAACATCTCAAACCACTCCTAAATTTGAATAATATGTTATTCAATCCAACTTCAATAATAAGTTATTCCAATTTGATTCATTATCAATTTGATTAGAGCTCGTTTGATAATTAACTTTTAAATAAATTTTTAATTTTTTGATGAGGTGAAAAAAATTAATGTATTTTGAAATAATTTTTTTTAATTATATTAAAAATTGTGAATCACTAAGGTACTTGATTTTTTTAGTAATTTTTTAAATAGTTCACAATATAATAATAATAATAATAAAAAGAAGTCATTTCAAAACATGTTATTATTTTTATCTCGTAATGTTATTTTGTAATGTAAGATTGTGAGTTCAACTACTATAGATAAAAGTTTGATATCATTATGGTCTTTTCTTTTTTTTTTCGTTATAAGATTTCCAAATCAAAATTAATCTCTTAGTTGTAGCTTTCATTTTTTGTTTTTATAATTTTTTTTGACATTCAATTGATTCAACAATTTTTTGAATAACCATCCAGAGAGCTGTCTTTTACATTTTTTTATTTTTTTATTTTTCATTTAAAGTATGATTTCAATTTTGTGGAGAGCAGAAAAATTTACATTGGAATTGAATTTACAATTCTAAGAAGTTTTTTTCGAAGCCAGAGGAAAGGTTTGGATGAACCAACAGATTCTAGGGGATGCATTGTAGTTATGCATTGTTGATGGACACGTGTCAATACATCAGCGCTGGGAGATACGATTGGAACAGAAGGTTGGGACAGATGATCCCAACCCTATTTCTTATGGTGATTGAGCTCGGCGACTATATGTTAACTTTCTAACTATCGAATTGAATAACATGGTAGTCCGGAACACGGGTGAATGATAATTAGGAGAAGACATAAGGTTAATCGACTCGTACAACTGCTCAGTCCTATTCTATCCGCATGTTTTTGGGTGGTTTCAAGGAGCATGTATGAGTGGGTGTGAGTGTAGTTTTGACTTAGTTTGCGGGTTGTGGGCGGGTTACCATTTATGCCGCATAAATCTGACTTGCCTGCACAGCCAATTTAAAAAAAAAAAATTATATATATTTTTTTGTTCATACCCTTGCGCAAGCAAAGGGCCAAGAGTAACTTTTATTTTTTTTGTTCGTACTCTAACTCAAACAACGCAATAGCAAAGCAGTTCAAGAGTCACTTTTCATTATTTTCTCATCTCTTTCTTTCTCTCTCTCTCGGCAAAGTCATAGCAATCCAACGCAGTAACAGATTAGGATATATATATATATATATATATGTATGTTTTGGCCTATTAAAACAAAATATATGATAGTAGAGTAGATAAGACCCCCAAAAAAAATTCAAACAAAAGAAACCCAAAAAAAATGAAAAAAGTGCATGCCCAACCTGCTCAACCGATTTGCACCCACGCGCATAACCAAGTAACCCACCCGTACAAATCGCAACCCACAATTCGGGCAACTCCGGGTCCATTTTCATGACCTGCACTGGTTAGGTGAAAATCGACCCACACTTGTGCAAAACCGGCCCACGAGTAGCCCTAATGATAATGAGAAAATTCCAAATCAGTAAATATTTATAAATACATGAACAAATTTAGAAGAAATTATAAAAAAAAATTAAAATTAAAATTTCAGGGTTTGAGCCTTATAACAAAATAAAGATTTAAAAAGTAATTTTAAAAAAATAAAAATAAAAAACATTTAATTAAAGACTAAAGAAATCCAATAAAACTAGTACAAAAAATAGGCTTTTTAGCCTATTCTTTTTTTCTTCTCTCTTTAATAGACTTTTTTTTTCCCCCAAAATTGTTATTATTATTATTATTTTGAGGAACTTACGTGTAGGTTCTAATAAGTGGATTTATTATCTAATAAGTCTTATGATAATTAATGTTATTTTTCATCAAATATTATTTAAAAACGTCACTAAATTGTTAATTTTCAGCGACAATTTAAAAATTTGTCATAAAAAATATCACTAATTATAAGTTTTAAATAAATTTTTTTTAAAAAAATCGTCACAAAAAAGTTATTAATTTTCAATTTTCAACGGCAGTTTAAAAAATTTATCACGGAAAAACGTCATTAATTGTAAATTTTAGCGACAATTTATAAAAATTAAGACAAAAAAAAGCACTAATTGTCAATTTTTAAAGACGTGCAAAAAAAAGCGCCAAAAAAATTATTTATAGCGATGATTTTATTAGAACTTATTTTCAATATTACTTATTTTCAATAGAACTTAATATAAATTAAATTCAACTATTATGACCTATTAGTAGTTTACCCTATTATTTTGGGAGGTTTAGCTAAGTGGCTTCTTAACCTTTTTAATTGATTACAAACTGATTTTTTAAACGGTAAATTAGTAAAACATTCCTCTTCAACTTTGTGTAGTAGGAGACATCTAAGATATTTTTTTTATTAGCTAAGGTCTCTCAACATTTTTACAAAGAAAATTTGACTCATAAAATTTTGACTGACTCAGAGAAATTTCGACATCGGCTCAGAGAACCTTTAAAATTTCTCTAGAATGATTACACAGAAATTTCAAAATTTCTCTATAAAATCAGAGAAATTTCTTTGAGTCAGAACAAAATTTCTCCGAGTCAAATTTTCTCTATAGAAACGTTGAGAGACCTTAACTATTATGAAAATATTATATATTATTTATTTTATAAAATCTTAATATTAGAGACCTTAAAAAAAATTCACATTTTTTAAATAAAAAATATAATTTTTAATTTTATTCCAAACAGGATCTAAATTGGGTCGTGGAGGACTTCTAATTTTGGACAAATAGAAAGTTGTATTTTATTTACGAGTAATACTACATTTAAGTTTTTTTTTTTTTTGTTATGAGTAATTATATTGTTTTTTTTTAAATTGAAGAAAAAACAAAAACAAAATAATAATTTGAATATAATTATATTGAGTTATTTTAAAATTTTAATTTAAAAAATATTGAGTCCTATTTTCATCAATAATTTATTAATTATATAAATGAAAAAATATTTTTTACACAAATATATATATATATATATTTTATATTATTTAATGTAATGTCTTAATTTTTATAAAACCCGATTAGTTAAATTAAAGGGGCATTTATTTACAAGGGTTAAGCTTCTCTCATGTTAGCTATCTCAACTTGAGAGAGCGTTTAGACTTGGTAGGTCCATTTTAGGACCGACTTCAGTGATTCGAACCGTTTACCGTTTAGGGCTTGTTAAGTAAAATTTTTATGTAAAAAATAAGATGATCGAATATCGATAACTATATGTTTGAATCAAATTTGTATTACAAAAAATGGATGACTATTCTTAAAATTATATTTGTCGTTCATTTTTTAAAGCAAATATGATTCAAACATATCTTCATTTTTTGCATAAATATTCTACTTAACGAGTCCCAAAAAATGACCGATTCGGATCACTAAAATTGGTCAAAAAATGGGCCTACTAAGCCAAAATGCTCTCTCAAGTTGAAATGACAACTTGAGAGAAGCCAAACCCTATTCGTAAATCCCTCTTCACCGACTTCTATTCTACTTAGGCCTCGTTTGGGACTAGCCGGTTTAGCCAAAAAGTTACTAAAAAAGTCAAAAAGCCAACAACTCATACAAAAAAGTCAAAGATTCTTTTTTATCTCTACTTTTTGCACATCTTTTTGTAAAAAGTCAAAAAGTCATCCCAAACATACTAATTTTTTTAGCTCATATTTTAGCCAAATAGCCAAAAAGTTACAAAATTAGCCTGTTTCCAAACGAGGCCTTAGTCTAAATTATTTTCTTATGTTTCAATAAATCTTATAGGTAACATAGTTACCAAAATATCACTAATAATAACAAGGTAAAGAGCGCATTAACATTCACATTGACAGTATGAATGTTCCATGATTTGAACATTTACACTGTCAAATTTATTTAAATGAATGTTCACATCATGTAACATTTACACTGTCAATGTGAATATTCATATTGTCAAATTTATTTATTTATTTTTCTTTTATAAAATTATATATTCAAGTGAAATCTTATTTGATAGGTCTCATTAAGTAGGTGTCAAAAATATGAATTTCATAAATATATATATATATATATATATATATATGTACAATAAAAATTATGAATTTTTGAAAGTTTAATATATAAAAAGCATAAAATAGTTCAAAATAGTGCACAGCAAGTTGCTAAGGGTTCAAAAAATATTTGTAAAGGTAAAATTATTCATAAAATATCTTAAATATGAGAATTAAGATTTGGTCGATCAAATGTTCAAATAATAGGATTTATTGAAATATAAAAAATTTATTATGGACTAATTGAAATACAAGTACTCAAAAAGAAAATATTTTAATAAATTCTCCTAAATTAAAACCATATTCTCATATAAAATGATTTATTTTTAATTTTCCATTAAAACCCTAGCAATTAGTGGCTTATGAGATGGATGTTGGGCCTTTTGTTGTTGGTACTCCTATTGGACAAAATACTATTCAATTGTAATTGAGTTGTGTGGGGGCGTGCCTTTTTCGAGTCTAAGGTATTACTTCCCACACCGACTTGCTTTATTGACATAGAATCGCCACTTAATTTCAAAAGGGAATTAAGAAACCTTTAATAAGGAGAACTAAGTTAAGGCCTAATCCGTCACAACCAAAAAAATTCTGGGTTCGGGAGGTTAGGTACAAAAGGGGAAGGCCATTTTCATGGAAGCATCCCATTTTGCCCAATCCGAAGATTGACCTCTACTTATTCTCTATTTTATGATTTTAGTTGTTAATTGTTCGCAAAAAATCATTTTAGACTTAAATCCCTAACTAACCTAAAGCTATGTGATTTAAAGAAAAGTGAATATCATATATTTTAGATTAAATAAATAAAACCATATTTACATAAAAAGTAATTTTTCATTGGAAAAAGTGGATTTTGACAATCCATGACCTTAAACATAAATTAAAATATGCAATATCCACAAAAGCATACAAAACATGCAATTTTGCATAGAATGAGCAACTAACTTGGATTATTGAAAAGCAATGCAATAAACACAAGCACATGCTATGAAGATTTAAAAGATTTACCCTGATGCCCACTTTACGCATCTTACATGCAATACATAAAATAAATATAACCTAAAATATGCAACTAGACATACAAGAATGATCCTAAGCCCGGTTTGAGACAACTAATGATGCTTATGCACAAAATACAACTAACAAGTAAAGAACATAAAATAAACTAACTATATGATGATTCAAACCAGGCCATATATGTTGATTATATGATTAAAACAAACCTAAAAACATGCTACTTCTAATAAAAACGAATGAAACATATGAGAAAATGGAAGAAAGTGAGAAAACTAAAGAACTACATGATGAGAGGATGAGCTAATATCCTAACATGCTTTGGATATTGAAATAAGAGATTAAAAGCTACTGAAATTAAAGGGAAGGTGAGAGATTACTTGCCGTTTTAAAGAAAACGCAAGAAAAGGCGAGAAAATCTTGCTTTTTTGCTTGCAAACTTCCCTCAAGCATAGGTTTTGATTAGAGTTTGTGTTCTTCAAGCCTTAGGATGTTTTCAGAAGTTTAAAGTTGCCTTGGGGTGTGTTATTTTCAGAGTTAGGGAAGAAGAGGGAGAGGAGGTGAATGTTTTGGCTCTTAAACTTGCAAAAAGGCTTTCAAATCCTTACCTTGAAAGGGAGGAGGAGAAGGCCTTTATATAGGCAGTGAGAGGTATTGGAGGGGGAGGAGGAGGGGGGAAGCTAGGGCAAGCCCCATCGCGTACTCTGCCGCCTCCCTTCAAAAATGCATCAAAATTGGGTTTCCACACTTGAATTTGTGATGCTTCAATGTGTGCGCTCACATCTAATGTGCGCACGCGCATTTTGCCTTGGTACACGTGTCATGTATGCATGCACAAGTACGGAGTCCCATGCCCTTGGCTTGCTTGTGGCACAAGTAAGCTTGAATTGCGTTCTGATCAATGTTTTTGATAAAATGGGCCACTAATTTTGAAAAATACAATCAATCAAAGGACAATCAGGCTACATGGGGCTAAGAAATTGATTTTTGGCTAAAAACAGAATCTAGGGGTAAAATGGTTATTTTTGCAAAAAGTTAATTTTTTTGCCAAAACAGGTTTATACAGCAACTTTAAATAACTTTAAACATTCTAAGCCTGAAGCAAGTACCATTTCATCATCGGGAGGCTTGCAAGTGCCTAAAGTCTTAGGGTCAGTGAAAATAGGGTGTCTACAATTGCCTCTCTTTGATAGAGCTCAAATAATCATGAAGCGATGAGAAACAAATGTCAAAGATCCAAGACTATCCTAGTTGACATGACCTTAAGGCTTAAGGTAGTGCCATACATTCATGTAAGTGATTGAACCCGTAGGTTGCCTATATATCATTGATGTAAGGAATCAGATCAGTATAGTTCGGGTGTGACCTTACAACAATTCATACATGACTGAGTGTGTGCAACAAGCACTCAAGCATTCATCCAAGCATGCATCAAAGTAGAGGAGAGCGAGCGATACCTGTCATACTCACCTCGACGTACCTATGCCAAGTTCCTTTCCGTTCTTTTCCAGGTTATGCCAATG
Organism: Camellia sinensis; assembly: GCF_004153795.1. Taxonomy (NCBI): domain Eukaryota; kingdom Viridiplantae; phylum Streptophyta; class Magnoliopsida; order Ericales; family Theaceae; genus Camellia; species Camellia sinensis. The sequence continues at coordinate 90,055 of NW_021026300.1, read as the reverse complement.
CTGCAATTTTTTTCAAAGAAAGCTATCCCAAATAATAAAGCACACCGCGATGTGGTTAGAATGATTACAATGCCATGTATACCATTTTATGCTCATTTTAACAAGGCAAGGGTGTGCCAATGTGTGCCATGCTCTTATCGACGAGTCATAGAGGTACTAAATGTCGAGTGATGCCATTATGATGCTAATAACGCCAATATATGCCATTTTATGCTCGTGTTGACGAGGCAAGTGTATGCCATTTCGGGCTTGTATCAACGAGCCATGGGTTTGCCAATGTCTGTTATTCCATGTTTGTGTATTGACGAGCCATGGTTTTGATGGATGTCATTCTACACTCGCATCTGTAAGTCGTGGGGTTTATATGCCAAGTGATACCTTTCCATGCTCGCATCGGCAAGACATGGGAGTTTAAATGCTATTCCACGCTTGCGTCAACGAGACGTAAGAATTTAGATGCCAAGTGGTGCCTTTCCATGCTCACATTGGCAAGACATGGGGGTTTAAATTCTATTCCACGCTCGCATTGGCAAGATGTGGGATTTTAAATGCCAGGTGTGCCTTTCTATGCTCGCATCGACAAGACATAGGGGTTTAAATGCAGTTCCATGCTCGCATCGGCAAGATGTGAGATTTTAGATGCCAGGTGGTGCCTTTCTATACTCGCATTGGCAATACACAAAGGTTTAATTGCTATTCCACGCTCGTAATGGCAAGACGTAAGAATTTTGATGCTAAGTAGTGTCTTTCCATGCACGCATCGGCAAGACACGGGGGTTTAAATGCTATTTCACGCTCGCATTGACAAGACGTAGGAATTTAGATGCCAAGTGGTGCATGGGAGTTTAAATCCTATTCCACGTTTGCATCGGCAAGACATGGGAATTTAGATGCCAAGTTATACCATATGGTTCCAATTTTGCTGATATGTGTTAAGTGGTGCCAAGTGTTTGTCAGCATGTATTGAGTGGTGTCATATGCCAAGTTTTATCAAGTGGGTGCCAAATTTGCCAGTTGTTTGCTGTGATGCCAAAATGTGATTTTTGAGAATATTTTTGCTATGTCGAATGTTTTGGGTGCCAATGCCAATTGCCATGGATGATAGGATAATGTGCTTCAAAAGGCATGCCAATGCCTGAAATGAGAAGATGGGGGTGCCTCGACAAGTGTGCCAATGCATGTGCCTCGAAAGACGTGCAATAATGTTCCTTGAAAGGCGTGCTAATGCCTGAGTTTGAGTTTAGAATATACCCATGCATTGAGGATGTCCAGAGGGTGCGATAGATTGGCCATTCATGAGAGCTACATGTGGGCCAATACAAAACGTGCACGATGATGAAAGGATGAAGCTACCGACCTAGCATGCTTAAATATCAAAATAAAAGCAAAAAGAAGATTGAAATATAAAGAGAATAGAGAGTTACCTTCTAGTTTTGAGAAACCAAAGAGCAAACACAAAGAGGAGCAAGAGAAGCCAAGTTCTTTGCTTACAAGCCTCCCTCAAGCTTTGGTTCCAAGTTAGGGTTCAAGGGTTTCAGTCCTTAGGTATTTTCAGAGACCTAGAGTTGCTATGAAGGTTTACTTTTCAGAGCTAACACTTTTAGCGACTAAATTTTTTATCGCAGAAAGAGCTTATCTGGTTGTAGATAGCATTTAGCGATCACAAAAACTCTGGTTGCCATTTAGTCGCCAAAAGCCCATCTTTCTGGCGACCACAAGTATAGTTGGTCACAAAAAGTTACCATTTACGATTACATATTTTAGTTGCGGAAAGAATCTACATTTGTTGAAAGTTGATCATTTGTGACAAACAAATCTAGTTGCAGAAAGACGTCATTGGTGACCAACCTGAACTTGGTCACTGAAAGTTTTAGCCACCACATCCATGGTGTCACCAATGGTTATTCTTGGAACCTTCTTAAAGATCTACTGCAACTAGTCGCAAAAAACCTTCCAATTTACAAAATTATGTTTTCAAATGTAATGATTTTTTTTTTTTAATGCCTATAATATATTTGCAATTAATGCATAATTCATGTCAATCCAATCAATTTCAACATATATACCAATCCATCAATTATCCAAACTCTAACAACAAAAAAAGGCAGTAATTAATCTATTTAATGACAACCACGTGTCAACATCAACACATTACAAGTCCAAAATAACTATCCATCCATTTTGTTTACTACGAATTCACCACATCAAAAACATATTTAACAAAACCATTAATATCCAAAAACATGTCATATTTGTCTAATACAAAATATATTAAAAACTCCGCGTATAAGCATAACTTAGAGTTAATGCACCGGCAAACTCATGGCCATAAACACGCATGATTGCACCTCTACCTACAATAAAAAAAATGAAGAACGCGTTATTATTAATAATAATATTTTTGCTTACATTTCTATTTTATTTTGTAAAAATCTGTGTAATTGAATTTACTGTGGATCCAATCCCACTCCCAAAACCAGCAATCACACAGAGCCATACTGCCCCAGTTCAAAAAAAAAAAAAAAACTTACTGCCAAGCAAAGCAAGGCTCATGCTTTGTTGAACTGAACAATCACAGCCAACAACTTTCTATTTCAAGGACAACCTATAGCCCAACTCATCAACCACCACATCACTAATTTTTTTTCGAGACTCTGTTACAGTCAAATTTACAGAGTCAGGCTTTATTTTCATTTCTAATAGCTCTATAAAAAGAAAAAAATTGAAGAAATTGAAGGATTAAAGAAGATGGGTTGGCCTTTCGGTGAAGAAAAGAGTTGTTTGTGTTGTGTCCATATTTTCTCCGTATTTCTTGGAGAAAAACAAGTATTCTTTGATCCGACCACCAACTATACACCCCACCCCTTATATTATTATTATTATTATATATATGATGATGGGTTTTAATGATAATGAACAAGTGTTTTCTGCGCTCATCTTGAAACAAATCCTCCATCAATCTAGATTTAGATCTCTCTAATGGAACAAATCAATGGACAAATACAGTCCAGACTTCAATGCATTGGGGGAGGTAATCAAGGATTGTTGTTGTTGTTTTTATTTTATTTTATTTTTTTGAGAACATCAAAAAGAAAACTTTATTGATAAAGAATATAGTACAAGACAACAAACAAACATCAATAAAGAGAGTGAAGTGCAAAGAGCATCAAAGCACAACTAAACGATCCTAACTAAGTTGGTACCGAAAACCAACAACCAAACCCAAAAAAAAAAAAAAAAAAAGAGAGAGAGATAGAGACAAACAACTAGAAGGACCAAAGAGCAGCACTTCTAGACTCATTACACACAGACAGCTAACAAACCGATATTGCAAACCATCTGCTGGTGAATCACACTACTGCCAAAGCATCCAGCAAAATGCATTAAAAATATGGCAAGATAGCAGCAACAATTCGTTAATCCAATCATAGCATTAACACACAAAACAGCCAGCTTATTCTCACCAAAATCAATTTCAATCATTCCTCCAAAATTAAACAAAAGCAGTAGGGCAAGGAGAGCAAGAAAACCATATGGCACCAAGATAAATATCAATGAGCATACCACTATCTACAGTTTAACATCACCAGCAACTTTTTGAAATAGCAACTCCCATAAATATCAAATCACCAAAGAGAAAAAAAAAAAAGCAGTCAAACAAGACAAAAAGAAAAACTACACAGTTCCAAGACAAGATTAGCCACAGTAAAGCATCCATTTCGTCCATCGGGCATATTTTCAGCCATCAACTCACTATAAGTTTCATAAACAAAAATTTATAAATTTTATTGTTAGAATTATGTACTAAAATTTAAAGTACTTACTCATCAGAAGAGTTGTATCCACTATGATTGCCCCGCATTTCTTTGATGAAGTGTTCAAACTCCACAAACGTCCTTCATATGCTTGAACTTGTCCTTTCAGTGATGCTACCTCTTCTTTAAGGACAAACCAACTTAGATGATTATTTCAAATGTTTCAAAGCGTTGATATAAGGACAAACAAAGCCAAGCCAAAAGTAAACTAAAAATTTGATGAACAATGATGATGGCGAATATATATCAAAACAAAAAGGAACAATAGAGAGGCCTAATTAAATTGAGCTTACACCTAATATTGATGAGGAATATATTGCTATAAATATAACTACAAGTCGTGGCACAAGCAATGCGATAGACATATTTCTTCTCTAATTAGGTGTTGCCGAAGAGTTAAAGAGAAGATAGAAAAGTAGAGATGAAGGGAAAAAAAAAATTGGTCTAAAAAAATCACATAAAAACAGTTTCAATTAAAAACTAACATTGTTGTTTTTCTTTTTAAATTCTTATTTGACAAATTGAAAAGGAATTGAGTTAGACATCTTTCTTCTTTAATTAGGTTTTACCAAAGAGTTAAGAGAAGATTAAAAACGTAGAGAGGAAGAGAAGAGAAGAGAACTCATCTAGGGGAGGGGGGAAAAAAAAAACAGGGGTCATTCCAATTCTATGCTAGATTGAAGTTGTGTTATATAAAACAATCATAAAATACAATGGGTTCATAAAATACTTACCTGATTCCTCTTCAAGATACCAGCAATCCAATCCATCACTTGTCATCAAAGACCTAAGAGCTACAATGGAAGCATTTGAGGAACCTGCTGATACATATGATTTCCCAAGTAGATGACTGTTCTAGTAAACGTTGTGCGAGTGTGTGCAACCACAGCATGCATCTCTTTTCTTCTACAAATTTTTGTAACAGTTATGGCTGCTTCTATGGTCTGTAGTATGAAATGAATTCTTGAGTATTTCTTTCTAAGAGCATTTTCTCAGTAAACAACCATAATTGCATCACATACTTTGCTTTTCCTTTGTGTAATCCATGTGAAAGGATTCAAATTTAAAAGTAACCCAAAAAAGATTTTAAAGTTAACTGCCATTGACTAAAAGTCATCATTCTACTATTCAGTTTAAAAAAACAAACAGACAACAAAGTTATTTTTAATCTACTTATACAAGGATAAATAAATCACATACCAGACCCGCAATGGCGTGAAAGAATTCAAGTACATATCACATTTCCCCTCTATAACCTCCCGATCCAAAATAATCCCTCCTAGAGCTAGCAATTGCCTGGCTTTTCTGATGCTCTAACTTGGGGCAATCATGGATTCTGTGCCCAAGTCCACCCCAGTAGGCACAGCCTTTGACTCCGCTAGCGTTGGTGATAGCATCAACATCTTCCATGGGATCATTAAGCTCGGCCAAAACTGGTGGTATTCTCTGCTTTGCTTCTTGCAACAAGTGCTTCAAGTCAAGAAGAGTCGTCTCACTTTGATTCTTGTTAATGAATGTTGTAGCTATTCCTGTCTTGCCACATCTTCCTGTTCGTCCAATCCTATGGACATAATCCTCAATTTCAGCAGGCATATTGTAATTGATAACATGCTGAATGTCTGGAAAATCCAAACCCTTCAAGGCGACATCTGTTGCAACCAAGACATCTTTCTTGCCTGCTTTGAAAGACGAAATGGCATATTCTCTCTCCTCTTGATCCTTGCCTCCATGAATTGCAACTGCTTCAAATCCTTTCAAAAGAAGATATTCATGAATATCATCCACATCAGCTTTGTTCTCACAGAATATCAAAACTGGAGGAGGGGTCTTTTGCAAGCATTCAAGAAGGTAAACAATCTTTGTTTCTTGCTTCACATATTCCACCTCTTGAATCACATCGAGATTTGCTGCTCCAGCTCTTCCCACGTTAACTGTAACAGGTTTAACTAGAGCACTTCTAGAAAAATTTTGAATCTTTGTGGGCATGGTGGCAGAAAATAAAAGGGTCTGCCTTTGAGCTTTGGAGTGATCAAACACTTCTCTGATGTCATCTTCAAAACCCAGATCCACCAATCTATCTGCCTTATCTAGAGTCAAATACCTGTAAGAAGCAATATTGTAAAGACCATAACATAGAAATAAGTACAATGTGGTTCAAACATAAGATTATAAAAAGTAACAAATCCAATGCCAACCATCATATCAAACATGCTTACAAACCTGGCACACAGGCACACTATATTATATCATGTTAATTGACAATCAGTTGTCAACTTTCAGTTTCACATTGCTTTGCTAATGCATCACAAGCAAGCAAAATTGAATCGGTAAAGCATCACACATCCTGCTATATCCTGATTGAGAATTCAATGCAAAATGAAAATATTAAGTTTGTGAAAGTGTGTGAGCCACTAGGAAGCACAGATATGGATACGAGATATGAATATGACAATACAACAAAATCTATAAAATTAGAATACGGTTACGGTTAGGATATGATTGTAAAAAAAAATATTTTTTTAAAATTTATTGGCAGTGTTTTGATATTTTAGATATTTTCCTAGTCTTAATTTCCCTTTCTTCTATTTTATCAATATGGATAGTAAGAAAGCATGAACAGGCCTACATGGGATGGAAGGAGAGAAGGACTAAACGACAAAAGGAAATACCTGTTTGTTTGCCTTGGAATGCTGGAGGTTATGCGGCCTTATGTTATTAATGATAGATGACGAAGGTTTTCTATCACTACTTACGATAACAAAATATTGGGATGTCAATCCTTTCCGGTAGAGCTTCATGGGCGTTGCACCGTTCCCCAATCAGTTGTTTGGACGTGAGCTATACTCCGCGAGGAGCCAATCGGGCGTATGGCCTTGCCTTGCCATTTGACCTCTCTTCCCGTGTGACTAGGAATGCGCAGTGAAAACCTCTCAATTGTCACCGCCTGGCCTCTCTTTGATGCGATTGACCTGAGAGTATACAATATGCGTAACTAACTGGTATCGACAATTGTTAAATGAGCAGGGTCAAGCTCAACCAACAACACCTGGTCTGGATCAGAGCAACAGTGTTGACCTTCTTACTTCCCTTCTTTTTGACCCTATGTCCTTTTTCTTGCTGTTTGATTTGAATTTTTTGAATTATGTTTTTTAAAAATTTATTTTTTTAATTTTTGTATTTTTTTGTTTTTAGTGAATTGCCATTTGACCTCTCTTCCCGTGTGACTAGGAATGCTCAATGAAAACCTCTCAATTGTCACTGCCTGGCCTCTCTTTGATGTGATTGACTTTGTGATTGTCAATCTCCCCAATCACATAAGGCGATTGTGTTCAGTTGTTTTCAGCATGAGGTCGACGTTAGTGAAGGTGACAACAGCCGAATACTGGGCATACAAGGCCCCTCATGTTCCCTAATAGGTTGTATTCCCTCCGCTATTGGCTATGGGAAGAGAGCTAATGGAGAGTTCCCGACCTCCTTACTTGAAGAGTGTATTTAATGAAACTTATTAGTATCTAAGAGGGTAGCAAGAAAAAGGACATAGGTTCAAAAAGAAGGGAAGTGAGAAGGTCAACACTGTTGCTCTGATCCAGTCCAGGTGTTGTTGGTTGAGCTTGACCCTGCTCATTTAACAATTGTCGATACCAGTTAGTTACGCATATTGTATACTCACATGTTAGTGGTGGCAAAATGGCCCGACCCGCTGGTGGAATGGGTTTGAGAGTGATTAAATAGGGTAGGGTCGGGTTTAGGAAAAATAGTGGGCAACCCAAACTGGTCGGGATCAGGGAGAGTGGGTTTTATGCCCGTACTCGACTCGCCCCGCCCCGCGTATATTTCAATAAATAAATAAAAATATTACTGTAGTCTGTACTGTTACCCTTATATGTATAAAAGGCAGATAACACCTCACCTAGGTTTAACCTTTTACCTTCCATCTCAATCTCAAATGGCGCCTCCGACTACATCTTGACCCTATGACAATGTTTGGCCTCCAGCTGCCGGTGACCAAAGGTGGTCGCCATAAATGACAGTGACAGTGGCAGTAGGAGGTTATGGAATAATGAAACTAAATCACGGGTAGTTTTGTCTAAAAAAAAGTTAGTGTCTTTAAACTAACTAGCATATTTTAGTTGTCCTTAAACTAATACAAAACATTTTCTAAGAAGCTTAATAAATATGAAAACCTAAAAAAATCAATCTCCATTGTTTTATTTTTATTTTTTAAATTTGATATATTTTTATTTTATAAAAAAAAAGCTCCCTTTTAATTTGATGGACATTTAATAAAAGCAACAGTAGGGGTAGGTGGAAGCCATAGGCCCTACATTCATTTTGTTTTCCTTAATTTGGTTCAAATTTCCTGAATTTAATTTTATAAAAATTGAGTTTTATTTTTTTTAGTGAATTTTTTTAATATTGTAAATATTTTTTTTTTTACTTTTTAGATGCACTTAATATAAATACAATTAAAAAGTATAATATTTGTGAAAAAAATCTTTAAAAAATTCACTAAATAATAAAAATATATAAAATATATAAAAATTAAGTACATTTTCATATTATTGTGTATTTATTGATTTTATAAAAAAAAATATTTACTTTTTAAGTATATCTAGGTTAGGTGCATTTAAAAAATAAAAAAAATTCACTAAAAGAATTTCAAATCCACTTTTTTTATTAGGTTACCTGCATGGAAAAAAAGAAAATAAAAGAAAATTAAGTTTCAAAAAAAAAGAGAGAGCTAATAATAGTACAATCATGTACATTTTTGGTAGGGAAATGTATGGGCAAGTATGTTGTCACGCCCTCAAATAATAACAATAACTCCAATTCTTAGAACAGAATGTTAATGGAAATATTATGCTTTCATTCATCAGAGTTTGCATTATAAAAGAGAATACATTGATACATTCATAAATGTTCACCCCTGAATTTATAGCATGTACTATCAGTTAATAGCTAACAAAAATAAATGCCCTACAGAGTTAAATCTTTCCAAGTCATTATTTGGTCAGAACAAAAGATTCATAGCTACTTCCTAGAGGCGGCCAACGCTTTGATCGAGATACAAGGGAAGACAGTCAAACGAAAATTGAGAGTGAAACTTTGACCGAGCTAGGAAAGGAGCCGCACAATGTCAACATGGTGGCGCATCGTGCAAAATCTGCGCAGTGCTGCATGTTGCACGGCTAAGTTAGTGGCGGACAAAGTAAAGTAGTTCAGATGCTTGGTGGGAAGCCGTCCAAAGATTTGTGATATCTTACTTAGCTTATGAGAAGGGTGTTAAAGGATAAGCATTATCCTTTAGGAGTGTGATTTCTAAGAGGATTCGACAATGGAGAGTTAGAGTTCAACAAGGATTGTACTATGCAGAACTTACAAAAGCTCAAACCAAATCCTAATTTCAGGCATTGCAATTGTTATTCCAGGATTCATAGAGCTTTTATCTCCTTAGTAGAGTTGTGCAGCGGATCTACCGACCCGTCAAAACCGCCCAGCCCGACCAGTAATTAATGGATGCGTGACACGTGACAGAAGGGTGCAAGCACAAATTTTTAATTTTCTCAGATTCGGATTAGGTGGCGGGTGATCCACCATCATACCCCAACAAACCCGACCCGTATTGACTCTTATTTTATTTTATTTTTTTCAATTTTTTTTACGCCTCATGCCCATTTTCTTTCATTTTACCCTAATTTATTCGCAGACCCAATAAAGAAACACAACACATGCAGAGACTTCCTCTCTCTCTCTCTCTTTACCCTACCCATTGTCCTACGGTCTACACTGAACCTCCGACCGACGATCTACACTGAACGGCGATCGATCTACACTAAGGTCTCTCTCTCTCTAGATAGAAAATATACAGATACCTCTCTTTGTATATTGAGTTGATCGTTTACGAGTAATTGGCCTCTGAGAATCTTCGTCAATGGTTTCTTTTGAGATTCTTCGTCTTTATGTAGCGCGAGAGGGTTTGATGTATATATATGTGTGTGTTCGTCCTATTTTAAGGCTAGTTTTTCTCTCCATTTGATTGAGTTGATAAAAAGATATGTAATTTGTGTCTCTAGGTTATAGATTTTTTGGTATGAGTTGATAAAAAGACATGTGATTTCCTTCAGATCCTTCCTCCATAGCTATGAACACCTTCAGGTTGCAAAAATACAGTCTGACTATTATTATGTTTTGTGAGAAGCAACAAAATGATACTTTATTGAACATACAGTCTGATTATAATACTTAATGCAGTCTAATTTAACTTTCTCGTATCCCCAAATAGTTTGTAACTTGAGGTCATTGCTGAACCTATAATCCCAACCCCAAACCATTGTTAGCAGAAAGAAGCCTACACTGATATACTTGGGGAAAGAAGTCTAAACTATTTTAACCCTCCAAAGTCATAAACAATGAGATTGGAGAGTTGAGCAAGATCTAATGGCTGTCTCTATTTCTCTCTTATATTTGAACTTCTTCATCCATTTATAACTGACCAAGAAAATTTTGCAAGCTTTGTAGTTAAGTCTTTTTTATAAGGTTGTTGGGTAGTAGTGGTAGGACTTTATTGTGGAGAGGTGTTTGAGGTGTGAAATACCTACTAATATATATTTTTTTACTTGAACGACAACTCATGGTAAGATTCTCACTATTAATAATTTGAGAAAGATGAGACAAATCTAATGTTTTATGTATAAGTGTAGGAATGATGGATAATTGGTTAGTCATTATGAAGCACGGGTACTCCAAAAATAATGCCGTACACGTACTGAATACTTACTGGGTGCGGGTACGCGTACCGGGTATGGCAAAAAGGAGTCCGGTATGTTTGGTTCAATCGGGTACGACATGGGTACGGCTTTGGTACATTTCGGGTACGCTGGGGCAAAAATCAAATTTCCAGGAGAATTGAGGGGTACCGGAGCAATATTAAGAAAAATTTCAGAAAAACAAAAAAAGGGAATATACACGAATGACCTAGGTTTTGCCCTAATCTCTTCACCTCAGCAACACAGCAGCAAAGAGGCGACCCATCCATTCGCCTTCTTCTTCGCCTTCTTCTTCTTCTTCTTCTTCTTCGTCCACATCTTCCACCCTCGTCTTCTTCGTCTTATATATTTTTTGTTTTGCAGATCAGCAAGCAACTGGTTTTGTCGCTTCTTGCATCTCTTCGTCTTCCCTCCGGTGAGAAACTGGTCAGAATTTTTGGGTGCCCCTGCATATCAGCAAGCAACTGGTCAGAAGTTGTTTCTTCATCTCTTCGTCTTATATTTTTTCGTCTTCGTCTTCATCTTTATTTTTTTTGTTGTTTTCTTCTTTCTTCTTTCTTCTTCAGAGAGGTAGAACCTGGTCAGTATGTATAGTAGAACCAAAAAAAAATTAGAACACAAAAATTAATAATCAATCATACTTACAGAATGTTAATAATCAAAAAAATTAATTAGAACAAAGTTATTCCTCAACAGAAGAATGTTAATCAAAAAAATTAATTAGAAGTTTAGAACACAGTTATTCCCCAACAGATCGTCAATAATCACAAATATTATTTTTAATAATCACAAATATTATTTTTTATGCTTTAACCATAATAATTTGTAGGTTGGATCCTTTAACCATAATTATAAAAAAAATAATAATAATAAAAAAATATCGGCGTACCGCAGCCGTAAATAAAACTATATATTTATTTGTTGTCGTCTCCCTGCCACGTTTTGTATTGATTTGTTCGAAAATTTCATGGTTGGTGTGTCTATATTTTGTACCTATCCATGCATCTTTGGTATTATCAACTATAAATAAAATATAATTGGAATCCAGCAGCGTGTATGTCAAAGGAAAATAAAAAGAATAAGAGCTGTGTTTTTAATTGCATCTATGTCGGTTCAACCCACCCCAACCTTGTTAAACCCGGTTGGCTTAGGCGCGGTGGGGCAGGGGTAGGGATGGGTTGGGATGCTTTGTGTGTAATTGGGGGATCGGGGTTGGGTTAGGCCAAACCAATATGGATGCTGCCACGTTGCAGCCCTTTTAGAAAATTGCTTCTAAGTTTTGTCCATGTTTTTTCTAATTATGAGGCTAAACATCAAGAGTTGCAAGGTGAATTCTTATACAATAGACTTATTTAGAGCAAGAGACGAAGGAACAATATATTGAGGACTCAATGTATGGAATACAATTAATTTAATTCTAGTTCCAAAATTAGATTATTAAGTTTCCAAGTTCCAACTATGTAATAGATAAAACCTATCCTGGAATGTACCACATTTTATCGTGTGGCACATTACTTTCTTCGTAACTTTGTGTACTCTAAAAGCATATTTGTCAAATCTGGATTCGAATTGTGAATTAAAATAACCTTGTACCGAATCGGTAATTGAATCGAATTGTGAGTCGTAAAGATTCGGCTACTTTTTCTAAATTATTTAGAAAAAAATATCTACACTTGGATGTTCAATATATCTGATAAATATGAAATATTTAAATTTAAATTAATGAAAATGTTGTTTTGGATGATGATGATATGGTCTAATAGGTGAGAAGTTAACATGGGTTCACATGTAAGATTAGCATGTTACCTCTTCTATTTTTTAGATATTTTTTTATCAATCATTCTTAATGAAGAAATAAAGAATTAATAAAGATAAACTCTCATTTTTCAAATAACAATAACTTAACATTGTGTGTGTGACAGTTGAATTTGAAGCAAATTTATTGATCTATCAAATTTTTTTTTTGTTGTTTGTAGTTTTGGTAAGGAGAGATGGGAGAAAGGAAGGTGTTGAACAAGTACTACCTGTCGGACTTCGATCCGGCCAAGATTCCGAGGTGGAGGCAGCCGAAGAACCAGCAGATGAAGGTGCGGATGATGCTTCCCATGAGCATTCGCTGCGGCACCTGCAGCAATTACATCTACAAAGGTACCAAGTTCAACTCCCGCAAGGAAGAAGTCATCTGCGAGGTATACATATGTGTGTGTATCTATTTATTTGTAATTGTTAATTGTTAATCTCTTTCATAGTCCTTGATTACACTATCTGAGAATTTTTATTTTTTATAATTCTCTAAATTGGAGACTCACATATTGTGTATTGTGTATTTTGTATTTGTATCGTTATCTATCTGTGTTTTTTTGATATATTTGTTTGCTTGGGTGGACTATTGCCTAGGATTGGGATCAGTGGTGGAACCAGAAATGTTGTTTTGGGGGGTGGGGAAGTTGTGTGTATAAAAAGATTTGACTTAGTTTTGGTACATGACTAATTAAAAATAATTTTTTATACAAACATTGTGAAAACAGAATTTCATAAGGATGAAATTAAATAAATCTAACTAGTCATTTTATAACTTAAAATAGTTAAAAATCATCTCATTTTATATTATAAATACTAATAAAATAAAAAATTAGTGAGTGATTTTATAAAATAGGTATCATCTCATTATATATTTTTGTAAATAATCTCATTATATATTATAAATTATCATGAAATATAAGGGTAGTATTTGAATATTCCAAAACTTGGGAGGGACCGTGGCCACTGCCTGTCCCTATGTAGTTCCATCCCTGATTGGGATTATTAATTCATGAGATTCACATTACACTGTTTGGTTGCAAATTTTATTCGGATTAGATTTCAATGACCATTTTATTTAACAAAATTGTTGAATTTTTTAATTCTACAACTAATAATGCAAAACATATATATAATTGGGATTATATATTTCCATATCTATTGTAAAATAAACGTGGACAAGAGGGAATTATGTATCTCACTAACCGAGTTGGATAACCAATCCTACGCTAATCTTATGGATTATTAATCCCCTCACTATTATTCATGCTAAATTTATGTCTTTGTTTTAGAATGATTGATTGCTAGAAATTTGGGGTATACTAGTAGAACTCGAATATTGTTGGCATGTAATTGAGGCAACAGTTTTTTGTGAAGGAAAGTGTACTTTTTGGATTTATTCACAGCTCGGGCTTTATCCATGGGACTTGTAGAGAACCAAAAGATTTGTGTACATCAGCTTTTACTGGTGGTATGTGTTTAATCACCTAGACACATTGATCAGACTACACCCTTGTGGTATGAGCACATAGTGAATAATAAAAAAACAAAATAGCTATTAGTTCATGCATGTTTTAGGGCCTGGTTCCATGTTGGTGATTATGCATATCAAGCGTTCTAGTCATAGGTTCCTCATATGTAATGTATAGTGGGATATGATGTGTTTTATGATCTTTCTAATTGTTATGACGTTTACAAAACTAGTTTCTATGGGACAGGTTACTTGTTTTAACATTTGGTTGATTGTTAACCTTTTGGAACGGTATCTCTTGGTACTATGATGATTATTTTTCCTTGTTTTTTAAATACATGTTTTTAACATCGAAAATCAATCTGCTTATTACTGATAAGGAAAACCATTTTAATTAGTTTATAGTCACTTTGATTTTTTTTTTTTTTTAATTTGATGTTAGATAAGGACTAATTATCTAGGCCTTAAAACTATTTTGTAGGTTTTTATCCAAAGAGAATGTTGTTGTGCATAACTACCACGATTTCTAACTGATCAAAATGTCTGCATAACTTCTTGTGTTTTTGAACTTGTTTTTACATATGAACTAGAAAGTCATTATTTTTGTTCTAGAAAGAGGGGGGGGTTTAAAATTTTTTTCATAAAAATTCAGGATCTCCCTCTTTTTTGTCTTTATTAGAAGTTATCATTCTTCCCCTGTTTCTGTGGGTCACCTATTATTTCTTAACTAGTGACAAATGGTAGATGTCTGCAATTGAGGTTAGAGGATTAACACAAGTTGTGTAAGAAGGCAACTATTGATCATAAATCTAGATACACTTTCTAAGTAGAGCAACCATATTTTTATGTGGATTCATTGTGCCCCCAGTACTGTCACTACAAATCTACTACTGTACTAGATGCCAGATTTTTACCATCTACCTTATCTTTTCTACTTTCACACAGGGATTAACCTGATGAAGTGATGTCCTGACTGAACATATTCTATGGAAAAGCATGAGGTGACATTGGATGAAATTTCAACATTATGCTGTTTGAAAGATGGATACCCTTGTTATGGTTATAATATTGTTATCTTCACTCTATTTATCCTTATTTCTGTGATCGGTAAAATACATCCTTTTCAGACTTTGATTATGAGATACGTATTACTATTGTTCAGTGAACTGACTGAAATGTTAAAACTATTTTTAGACATACTTGGGGATCCAAATATTCAGGTTTTATTTCAAATGCACTAAGTGCTCTTCTGAGTTAACAATAAAGACCGACCCGCAAAATTCAAACTATGTTGTTGAGTTGGGCGCATCACGGAATTTCGAACCTTGGCGTGCAAAGGATGAGGTATTAAGTTAGCATGCCATATACAACTTTCTATTTCATCTTTAGTTCTCCTTATTTTGTTGATTTCATGATTTGATTTTGGCTTCTTATATAATTTGAACATTGCTCTCTTTGTCAGGAAGCAGATAAGGAAAATCAAAAAAGGGAAACTGAAGAGATGGGAGATGCAATGAAATCCTTGGAGAATAGAACGTTGGATTCAAAAAGAGAGATGGACATCCTTGCTGCCCTAGATGAAGTGAAGTCCATGAGGGTACTTGCTTAGTCAAATAACTAATATGTAGTGAACATAATAAACATATATTAAGGTGGTATGTTGATAATCAATATATAAAAAATCTGGGGGTTCAGGGAGGGGATGCCCTATTTCCGACCTTGACCAGATTAGTTTTATTAATCCCCAAGCCCGATTAACCCCAACTCATACCCAATAGAGTCAGGCAGGGCCGAGGCTGGAATTCTAGATGTATTGAGAATAACTTAATGATTCAGCTACTGAATATATGGCCTTATTAACTTCATAGGTTGGTAAACTTATTTTGGGTTAAAATGTCAATTTGCCTGACATATGGGATCATTAGCGAAGTGTGTGAAAGTTTGTTGTTTTATTCATTTTACTCAGATGTGAACTTGAATTTATATTTTAAGCGTACTAAAACAAGTCGTCTTTCTGCTTTTTCAGTCAAGACAAGCAACTATCAGGGTAGATGCAATGCTGGAGATCTTGCGGCACTCAGCTGAGGAAAAGGTAAGGTCATTTATGCTAGTTCATTATTTCAACCTTTTGGGTGTAAATACATTTTGTGTAGGCCTTGAACAATGAAGCCCAATTGCCATTTTGGTCACTTTTGTGATGTACTAGATTTATGTGAATGGCAGCAGCAGTATCTAATGTGGGATTGAATTTATGTTTAGTTGGCAATACTATTTTATACTTGCAGAACTGCATGAAGTAAGCATGTAGTTTGACCTTTTTTTTGGATTGGCTGCATTCAAGTAATCTTCTACTCACTTTTGAACATAATAGGTTTTGATTCGGGTTGCCTCCTTAACTCATTGAACTGAAAATTAACACAAGTAATAAGTTCTAGATTTATATATATGTATATATATTAAAGTATTTGAATGTCTCTTTTTCTTCTTTTGAGATAAGTTAGTTAAATGGGTGGTTTGGCATGCCTACCTAAAATCTGTTCAGTGTTAAGGCTAGGCACTGGCTGTATTGGTCTGACGAGAATTTGATAGGGCTCGAATTCAAAAGCAAACTATAATTTTGCTGGAATTTGAGCTTCAGTATTTCTATACTTTAAACTGTTGGACCAATTGTTGTCATAACAAATCATCCAGAGGTATAGCTATTTGACCACATCATAGCTGCAGTGTGAATTTGTCAAGGCAGCATAGGAGCTCAAAACTGTGAATTTGGATACTATTTTATTACCATCAGTTCTTACTAAGTCCTGGGATTTTTTTTGTCAACAGGAAAAGAAGTTGGAAGAAGAGGATGAAGCACTCATAAAATCATTATTTGGAGTAAGTATATCATTGTTAAACTACTGCTACTTTGCCATATTGCTGCCTCTGTTTTCTGGTAGTTTGTACTCGTGAGATTTACTTGGTGTCAAAATTCTTTCTCAGGCACCAAGAGAGGTCGTTTGCAGGATCGATGATGATATTCTTGATGATGATGAAGATTTATTTCAGATTTCAACTGACAACACTGAAACATCAAACAATAATTCAAAAGTATGATCCTTTACTAATAATTTGGTTGTATGATCAATATGTATCTAATGAATGGTTTGAAAAATGACAAAAGGATAAAAAAGGATGAAGATTTTAAGTGATATAAATTGGCGAATAAGGAGGTTAAAAGGATAATTAGGGATGCTAAGCTAAAGCTAAAGCTAAAGCTAAAAGCCTACACCAATCTTTACCCTAGATTAGATAGTAAAGATGGAGAAAATAATATTAATAAATTTCCTAAATTGAGAGAAATGAAACGAGACACTTAATCAGGTCAAGTATATAAATGTGAGGATTTGAAGGTGTTAGTCAAGGATGAGGAGGTTAAGGAAAGGCAGAAAAATTATTTTTAGAAACTGTTAAATAAAAATCATTTGGAAAATCTAAGAGTAGTGGAATATGATAGCTTTGATGGGACTAGAGAAAATAGGTTTTATTGTTGACTAGGAGAGTTTGAGGTGTAACTTGCACCGAAGACGATGAAATTAGGTAAGCATTAGGATCAAACTGTATCCTTACTGAGGCTTGAAAATGCTTAGGTAAGGATGGGCGTCTTGGTTAACAAAGTCCGTTAATAAGATTCTAATGACTAGGAAAATACATGATGAGTGGAGAAAAATGAGATATCTAAAATTGCAACAATTATAGAGACATTCAGTTCATGCTTCATACGATGAAATTGTGGGAGAGAGTGATTGAGCATCTCTGCAGGGTTACAACGACAATGTCCTTTAATCAATTTGAGTTTATGTATGGTAGATCAACTAAAGAAGCGATATATTGACTAAGAAGAATAATAGAAAAGTACAGTGAGAAAATGAGGGATCTACATATGTTTTTTTTATAGATTTAGAAAAAGTTTACAATAGGGTGCCTAGAAATATATTATGGTTGGTGTTGGAGAAAAAGAGTGTGACCAAAGGGTATAAGGGTGCAATAAAAAATATGTATGATGGGGGTTGTGGCTACTACAACCTACAGGGGAAACTAGTGAATTTTCAATTACTCCTTACAATGCATGTAGGATGATATCCTATGTTGTATGTTGTTTAGAAGGATATCCATTAGGATGAAACCAAGGAAGAAGTTAACAGTTCTTTCTTTTTTATTTCATTCAAAGCTTCCTAAAGACACTTTCTAACATCTAGCATATCTAAACAATCGGAAACCATATTTTCTAGTTCCAAATGCCTTCAATATATTTTCACTTTGAAGGCTTTTGGGAAGCTTACTTTAGGAGTAGAGGGAAAGACTACAGAAAAGCTATTTTTACAATTTTTGACATTGAGAGGCTAGTGAACCATACAAATCATGAAATTATTTTATGTCACATAGTTTCGCGTGTCATCTCTATGATATGAGATTCAACGAGTGATTCATATCGAAAATGGTGTTCAAACTATCTGAATTGTAAGATTCAATTCACAAATTGTAACATTTTGATAATTACGCTTTATGATGGATTCATTTCATTTGTGCCATGTCCCTTGCTAAACTTTTAAATGTAGGCTTTAAGGTTATGTTAGTCTTGGGCTAAATTTGTTTTTGAAAACACACAACAGGATGGCATAGAGGAAAAGTCTAGGCATTAATTTCAGCATAAGGAAGATTTGAAATTTCAAATTTTCTACAATACATGTGAAAGGAACCTGATGATAGCAAATTTGATTCTTCTGTATCAATTGCTAGTTAACCCTGTGCATGTTGCTGTTAGCAGAAATGGTGTGATACTTTATTGAAAGCTGAATATATTGGACACTTCTTTTATGCCATAAACTGATGCAGCATACATACTTCTGCCACTCTTTCTTCTGCTCCTGCCTCCTCTCCCCACACCCACATTTCTTTTCATGCTTCCAAGTAAGGGTCTATCATACACATTCAAGGAGCACTCATAGAAATCAAAGTTGGTGTTTACAATGAAAATACTGTTGTACCTGAAACAAAAAATGAATAAATCAATAAACTTTATGAATTCTATGCATTTGTTACTAAGTTCATTATGTTTCTTGTGCAGAGGAGAAAGATTTCTGAAGAACTTCCCACTAATAGGTTTCTGAAGAACTTCCCGCTAAGCCAACAGATTATCTGACGAAGTACAATATATGTATAGCTTGTTTCATGCTAGAAAGTGAGCCCGCTTACATAATGAAGAACCAAACAGCACCCTAGTTTTGTATTAGGAATAATTTCCCCCCTCTTATATTCTTCAACGCAAGAACATCGAGCATGTTTTTTTTGGTAATTAATATCTGGTGTTGGAACTTTAATGTGAGTGCCCGCTGCTTGATTACGTTCAAGAAAAAAAAATGTTCACTTCCCGATGCTCATTTCCTGTCAAATTAATGAATAGATATGACTAGGTCAATTTTGCAAGTAATTTGATGGGGAAATCGCTGTCCTGTTGGTAATATATCAGTTGAGCTGGTCTTCAAAAGGTTTTTTTTTTTTTTGCTACCATTAATCTATCTTATCTGCTAATCTAGCTAGGGTTATTTTTAAGGGAGTCATTAGGTTAATACCTCAGCCAAGTTTATTCACTGGTGGACCATCTCGGATAGGATGGATATGTTGATTTCAACCTCAGGAATTTAGATCGCCATGAAATATGATTTTGAATGATCCTAACCTTTTGCTATGTGATTTAATTTTACAATATAAAGATATTCAACCATTGCTTGGGACAACCATGTTGTCAAGGATTAAAGATGCATTGTGTCCTTGCTTTTTATCATCTGATTTCAAGTAAATATAATTTTTACAAACTTTTTTCCTAACAACATAAACTACTGTGAAATCTATTCATGAAAATCATCCATTTATTTATAAAAATAAATGAAATTATGTCTATATTGTTGTAAAACTAAAAAATTGTTGACGAGATATTCAAGAGCATAAAGAAAAAGCATAACACCAAATATAAAGAAATAAGTTATTTAGAAACATATATTTTATTCTTTATAAACCTTTAAGGATTGATGTTCAGGACCAACTAAGATTATTTATTAAACAGCCCATTCATACATTTATCTAAAAAAATTGATTAAAATATTTACCAATGAATCTCATCTCACAAAGAAATACTCTAATTAGTTTTAAGTTTTTTCTATTGATCTATTAAGTCCTATTAGTAGAGTGTTTCTTTTTGTGTGAGCCTGTTTTTTGTTATGGTAGTTTTTTGATGGATGACTATACCCTTTCATTAATGTGACAAATATAATGTGACACTCTAACGTGACAAGTATGATGTGACACACTGAAAAAAAATTTAGTATACTTTTCTCAAATGTGACACTCCAATGTAGTATAATGTGACACTAAATAACTCCTTAATGTACTTTTTTTAAATGTGACACTCCAATGTGACAGATAAGGTTGTGCAAAATATTGCCCAATCCGCTAAAACTGCACCGATCCGCACTGCTCGAGCCGCTAGCTGCAGTTTGAATTTTAAAATTTATAATCCGCTTTCGAAACTGCTTCGCTCTACTATACTTAATACATATATATTTTTTAACCTTTAATGAAATATCAAAGTAAAAATGAGTGTGAGAGAGATTTAAGATGTGAAATTTGTTACAAATTAGTAGTTATATGTGTGAAAAATATAATGTAAAATTAGTTTGTGTTATATATAAAAAATATTATACAAATTAGTGTTATATATTATGAAAATGCTTGATAATTGCTTAAGAATATTTTTCAATCCTCTAGTCCGCTTCAAACCGCCCAAACCACAATTTGCCAAACTGCTAATCTGCCAAACCGCCATTTGCTTTATAATTTTACTCTCAAACTGCCCGAACCGCACCGTGCACACCCCTAATGGCGGATATGATGTGACACACCAAATAACTCCTTGGTATACTTTTTCCAAATGTGAAACTCCAATATAGCGGGTATGATATGACATACAATGTGACGGGTATGATGTAACACACTAAAAAAATTTCCATTTATACTTTTTTCAAATGTAACATTCTAATATGATGGGCAAATAAGTAATTACATATCCAAAAGGATTAAATGGATCTGGAAAAAAAAAAAAAACTATATGACCCACAAATCCAAAATATAAGATTTATTAATTGTCAATCCCCCAATTTTTTCTACTCAAAATAAAGAAAAACTCATCTACAGACTGTTTTTGAAAAAGAAAATTGTAACCTACAGACCTTAAAAGGAATGCGCCCTATGCACCATCAGTTATGCCATTTTTTTTTATAGTTATGATCAATTTTCTTCTTTAGTTCTTGAAAGAGTAATTTCATAGCCAAATTGGGTCGAACTAGTTGGAAGTGGCTTTCAGGTTTGGGCTATGTGATGGGCCGAGCTAAGCTTGGTTTGGGCTGAGCAGAGGTCAGGCTAGTCAAAGATGTTTGACTGGACCAGTAAATGCCCAGATTTTTTGACCTAGCTACTTCTTAGAGGCGGCCAGTGCTTTGACCAAGATACAAGGGAAGACGGTCAAATGAAAATTGAGAGTGAAACTTTGACTGAGCTAGGAACAGAGTCGCGCAATGTCAACATGGTGGCGCGTCATGCAAACTCTGCACAGTGCTGCATGTTGCACGGCTAAGTCAGTTGCAGACAAAGTAAAGTAGTTTAGATGCTTGGTGGGAAGCCATCCAAAGAGTTGTGATATCTCACTTAGCTTGTGAGGAGAATGTTAAAAGATAAGCATTATCTTTTTGGAATGTGATTTCTAGGAGGTTTCTACAAAGAAGAGTTAGAGGTGGTTTGGGATGATCTAAATAATTGTACTTTTTGACTTTTTATGAAATATGCTTTGGGTATGGGTTGGGTTTGAACTAATGTGGTAGAGAGGTGATGTGACTTAAATAGGATAGTGACTTTTTGACTTTTTTATTTTTTTAAGTTATGACAAACAAGGCCTTAGAGTTCAACAAGGATTGTGCTATGTAGAACTTACAAAAGCTGAAACTAAATCCTAATTTCAGGTATTGCAATTGTTATTCCTGAATTCACAAAGCTTTTATCTCTTTAGTAAGGTTGTGCAGTGGATTCATTGACCCGCCAAAACCGCCCGGCCTGACCAGTAATGGATGGATGTGTGACACGTGACAGACGGGTGAGGGCTCAAATTTTTTCAATTTTCTAAATTTTCTAGCTCAGGTTAGGTGGCGGGTGATCCACCATCATACCCAACAAACCCGACCCGCCCTTGACTCTCTCTTTTTTTTTTTCCCGATTTTTTTTACACCTCTGACTCTGGCCCTTTTATTTCAGTTTACCCTAATTTCTTCGCAGAGTCAACAACAAAAAAAAACACAACACACACGCAGAGACACACTCTCTCTCTCTTCCCCTTACCCATTGTCCGACGGTCTACACTGAACCTCCGACCGACGGTCTACACTGAACCTCCGACCGATGATATACACTAAACGGCGAGCGATCTACCGTGAACGGCAATCGATCTACATTGAGGTATCTCTCTCTCTCTCTAGATAAAAGATATACAGATACCTCTCTATGTATATTGAGTTGATCGTTTACGAGTAATCTGCCTCTGAGAATATTCGTCAATGGTTTCTTTTGAGATTCTTCGTCTCTATGTAGTGTGAGATTCTTCGTCTCTGAGTTGATCGTTTACCTTCTTTTTTTTAGATATTTTTTTTTTTTATCAATCATTCTTAATGAAGAAATAAAGAATTAATAAAGATTAACTCTCAATTTTCAAGTAACAATAACTTAACATTGTGTGTGTGACAGTTGAATTTGAAGCAAATTTATTGATCTATCAACTTTTTTTTGTTGTTAGTCGTTTTGGTAAGGAGAGATGGGAGAAAGGAAGGTGTTGAACAAGTACTACCCGTCGGACTTCAATCCGAGGAAGATTCCGAGGCGGAGGCAGCCAAAGAACCAGCAGATGAAGGTGTGGATGATGCTTCCCATGAGCATTCGCTGCGGCACCTGCAACAATTACATCTACAAAGGTACCAAGTTCAACTCCCGCAAGGAAGAAGTCATCTGCGAGGTATACATATATGTGTGTATCTATTTATTCGTAATTGTTAATTGTTAATTGTTAATCTCTGTCATAGTCCTTGATTACACCATCTGAGAATTTTTTATACAAACATTATGAAAACAGAATTTCACAAGGATGAAATTAAATAAATCTAACAAGTCATTTTATAATTTAAAATTGTTAAAAATCATCTCATTATATATTATAAAATACTGATAAAATAAAAAATTGGTAAGTGATTTTATAAAATAGGTATCATCTCATTATATATTTTATAAATAATATCATTATATATTATAAATCATCATGAAATATAAGGGTAGTATTTGAATATTCCAAAACTTGGTCGGGACTGTGGTCACTGCCCGTCCCTATACAGTTCCATCCCTGATTGGGATTATTAATTCTTAAGACTCACATTACATTGTTTGGTTGCAAATTTTATTCGGATTAGATTTCAACGACCATTTTATTCAACAAAATTGATGGATTCTTTAATCCCACAACTAATAATGCAAAACATATATATAATTGAGATTATATATTTCCATATCTATTGCAATATAAATGTGGACAAGAGGGAATTATATCACTAACCGAGCTGGATAACCAATCCAACGCTAATCTCATGGATTATTAAACCCCTTACTATTAGTCCTGCTAAATTTATGTCTTTGTTTTAGAATGATTGATTGCTAGAAATTTTGGGTATACTAGTAGAACTCGAATATTGTTGGCATGTAATTGAGGCAACAGTTTTTTGTGAAGGAAATTGTACTTTTTGGATGTTATTCACAGCTCGGGCTTTATCCATGGGACTTGTAGGGAACCAAAAGATTTGTGTACATTAGCTTTTACTGGTGGTATGTGTTTAATCACATAGACACATTGATCAGACTACACCCTTGTGGTATGAGCACATAGTGAATAATAAAAAAACAAAATAGCTATTAGTTCATGCATGTTTTAGGGCCTGGTTCCATGCTGGTGACTGTGCATATCAAGCGTTCTAGTCATAGGTTCCTCATATGTAATGTATAGTGGGATATGATGTGTTTTATGATCTTTCTAATTTTGAAGTTAAATCATGATGTTTACAAAACTAGTTTTTATGGGACAGATTACTTGTTTTAACATTTGGTTGATTGTTAACCTTTTGGAATGGTATCTCTCGGTACTGTGATGATTATTTTTCTTTGTTTTTTAAATAGAGGTTTTTGACAGCAAAAATCAATCTGCTTATTACTGATAAGGAAAACCATTTTAATTAGTTTATAGTTACTTAGATTTTTTTTTTATTAATTTGACGTTAGATAAGGACTAATTATCTAGGCCTTAAACTATTTTGTAGGTTTTTATCCAAAGAGAATGTTGTTGTGCATAACTACCACGATTTCTTAAACAACTACTAACATCCACGGACACATGTCCGGATCACTGTACAACAAGGGTAAACCCGGGATCGCTATATGTTGAAAACACAAAAATTCAGGATCTATTCTTCCCTGTTTCTGTGGGTCACCTATTATTTCTTAACTTGTGACGAATGGTAGATGTCTCCAATTGAGGTTAGCGAATTAACACAAGTTGTGTAAGAAGGCAACTATTGATCATAAATCTAGAGACACTTTCTAAGTAGAGCAACAATATTTTTATGTGGATTCAATGTACCCCTAGTACTGTCACTACAAATCTACAACTGTTCAAGATACCAGATTTTTACCATCTACCTTATCTTTTCTACTTTCACATAGGGATTAACTTGATGAAGTGATGTCCTGACTGAACATATTCTATGTAAAAGCATGAGGTGACATTGGATGAAATATCAACATTATGCTGTTTAAAAGATGGATACCCTTGTTACATCTATCTTATCTTTTCTACTTTCACATAGGGATTAACCTGATGAAGTGATGTCCTGACTGAACATATTCTATGTAAAAGCATGAGGTGACATTGGATGAAATATCAACATTATGTTGTTTGAAAGATGTGTACCCTTGTTATGGTTATAATATTGTTATCTTCACTCTATTTATCCTTATTTCTGTGATCGGTAAAATACATCCTTTTTAGACTTTGGTTATGAGATACGTATTACTATTGTTCAGTGAACTGACTGAAATGTTAAAACTATTTGCAGACATACTTGGGGATCGAAATATTCAGGTTTTATTTCAAATGCATTAAGTGCTCTGCTGAGTTAACAATAAAGACCGACCCGCAAAATTCAGACTATGTTGTTGAGTCGGGTGCATCACGGAATTTTGAACCTTGGCGTGCAAAGGATGAGGTATTATGTTAGCATGCCATATACATCTTTCTATTTCATCTTTAGATCTCCTTATTTTGTTGCAATCGTGATTTGATTTTGGCTTCTTATATAATTTGTACATTGCTCTCTTTGTCAGGAAGTAGATAAGGAAAAACAAAAAAGGGATACTGAAGAGATGGGAGATGCAATGAAATCCTTGGCGAATAGAACCTTGGATTCAAAAAGAGAGATGGACATCCTTGCTGCCCTGGATGAAGTGAAGTCCATGAGGGTACTTGCTTAGTCAAATAACTAATACGTAGTGAACATAATAAACATATATTAAGGTGGTATGTTGATAATCAATATATAAAAAATCTGGGGTTTCAAGGAGGGGATGCCCTATTTCTGACCTTGACCAGATTAGTTTTATTAATTCCCAACACCGATTAACCCCAACTCATACCCAATAGAGTCAGGTAGGGCCGAGGCTGGAATTCTAGATGTATTGAGAATAACTTAATGATTCAGCTACTGAATTCATGGCCTTATTAACTTCATAGGTTGGTAAACTTATTTTGGGTTAAAATGTCAATTTTCCTGACATATGGGATCATTAGCCAAGTGTGAAAGTTTGTTGTTTTATTCATTTTACTCAGATGTGAACTTGAATTTATATTTTAAGCATACTAAAACAAGTCTTCTTTCTGCTTTTTCAGTCAAGACAAGCAACTATCAGTGTAGATGCAATGCTAGAGATCTTGCAGCGCTCAGCTGAGGAAAAGGTAAGGTTATTTATGCTAGTTCATTATTTCAACCTTTTGGGTGTAAATGCATTTTGTGTAAGCCTTGAACAATGAAGCCCAATTGCCATTTTGGTCACTTTTGTGATGTACTAGATTTATGTGAATGGCAGCAGCAGTATCTAATGTGGGATTGAATTTATGTTTGGCTGGCAATACTATTTTATACCTGCAGAACTGCATGAAGTAAGCATGTAGTTTGACCTTTTTTTTGGATTGGCTGCATTCAAGTAATCTTCTACTCACTTTTGAACATAATAGGTTTTGATTCGGGTTGCCTCCTTAACTCATTGAACTGAAAATTAACACAAGTAATAAGTTCTAGATTTATATATATATATATATACATTAAAGTCTTTGAATGTCTCTTTTTCTTCTTTTGAGATAAGTTAGTTAAATGGGTGGTTTGGCATGCCTACCTAAAATCTGTTCAGTGTTAAGGCTAGGCACTGGCTGTATTGATCTGACGAGAATTTGATAGGGCTCGAATTCAAAAGGAAACTATAATTTTGCTAGAATTTGAGCTTCATTATTTCTATACTTTAAACTGTTCGACCAATTGATGTCATAACAAATCATTTTGAGGAATAGCTATTTGACCACATCATAGTTGCGTGTGAATTTGTCAAGGCTGCTTAGGAACTCAAAATATGTGAATTTAGATACTATTTTATCACCATCAGTTCTTACTAAGTCCTGGGATTTTTTTTGTCAACAGGAAAAGAAGTTGGAAGAAGAGGATGAAGCACTCATAAAATCATTATTTGGAGTGAGTATATCATTGTCAAACTACTGCTATTTTGCCGTATTGCTGCCCCTGTTTTCTGGTAGTTTGTACTCGTGAGATTTACTTAGTGTCCAAATTCTTTCTCAGGCACCAAGAGAGGTCGTTCGCAGGATCG
This sequence comes from Camellia sinensis, assembly GCF_004153795.1. NCBI lineage: Eukaryota > Viridiplantae > Streptophyta > Magnoliopsida > Ericales > Theaceae > Camellia > Camellia sinensis. The sequence goes on along the minus strand of NW_021026300.1, from coordinate 63,155 downwards.
ATGATGATATTCTTGATGATGATGTAGATTTATCTCAGATTTCAACTGACAACACTAAAACATCAAACAATAATTCAAAAGTGTGATCCTTTACTAATAACTTGGTTGTATGATCTATACTAATCATGAAATTATTTTATGTCACATAGTTTCACATGTCATCTCTATGATATGAGATTCAATGAGTGATTCATATCGAAAATGGTGTTCAAACTATCTGAATTGTAAGATTCAATTCACAAATTGTAACATTTTGATACTTACGCTTTATGATGGATTCATTTTATTTGTGCCATGTCCCTTGCTAAACTTTTAAATGTAGGCTTTAAGGTTATGTTAATCTTGGGCTAAATTTGTTTTTAAAAAAACACAACAGGATGGCATAGAGGAAAAGTCTAGGCATTAATTTTAGCATTAGGAAGATTTGAAATTTCAAATTTTCTAGAATACATGTGAAAGGAACCTGATGATAGGAAATTTGATTCTTATGTATCAATTGCTAGTTAACCCTGTGCATGTTGCTGTTAGCAGAAATGGTGTGATACTTTATTGAAAGCTGAATATATTGGACACTTCTTTTATGCCATAAACTGATGCAGCATACATACTTCTGCTCCTAAACTTATAAATCTAGGTTGGCAGACACTCTTTCTTCTGCTCCTGCCTCCTCTCCCCACACCCACATTTCTTTTCATGCTTCCAAGTAAGGGTCTATCGTACACATTCAAGGAGCACTCATGGAAATCAAAGTTGGTGTTTACAATGAAAATACTGTTGTACCTGAAACAAAAAATGAATAAATCAATAAACTTTATGAATTCTATGCATTTGTTACTAAGTTCATTGTGTTTCTTGTGCAGAGGAGAAAGGTTTCTGAAGAACTTCCCACTAATGGCCCCATTTGGTAGAGCTGTGGGAAAGTAATTATAACTTATAACCTAACAGTTTATAGTTTATAACTGTGAACATAAGCTGATTTTTGACTTATAAATTAAGCTTCTCCTCCCCCACTCAAAGAATAAGTTGATTTTTGACTTTTGACTTATAAATTAAGCTTCTCCTCCCCCACTCAAAGAATAAGTTGATTTTTGACTTACAAAAAGATATAAGCCGTATTATTAAGCTGAACCAAACACATCAAAATAGCTTAAATTAAACTAAAAGCTGAAATAAGCCCTACCAAACAGGGCCAATAGGTTTCTGAAGAACTTCTCGCTAAGCCAACAGAGAGGTATCATGAAAAAAAATATCACGAAAATGATCATGAAAGATTTTCCACAATTAGATTACACATGTAAGAAAACAGTACACACTAATCTAGGGATGAAAAATCTTAATGAAACATTTCATGATATTTTTTTCATGATCCCTAGTATTATTCGCCAACAGATTATCTGACGAAAACAAGTTACAATTCAAAGAATGAAGGTTGTTAAGTTGGTCCAAATAATTCTTAGATTTTGTTTTTTTAATGTTTGCAAAGTTTCATTTGATTGATTGTTGTTTGTTATCCCTTAGTATGCATGTGTAGCAAGTTAGCAACCTGTCATGCCCCTACGAAATTCTTCAAAATATCCAAAGGGGAGCATGAAAGAAAGAGAGGCTAATGGAAGAATCTAGGGTAGCGTTTGGTAGAGTTTTCTAAATATGATTTGAGAGTAGGAGTTGTATTTTGAGTTTGTGAGTTTTGGAATTATGATTTGAGTGTAGAAATTTATTTGGTTATGGTTTTGAATAGAGTGTTGAATTGAGTTTTGAAAGTATGATGACATGTGAAGGAAGAAAATTTGTTGGTTATGAGTTTTTTTTTGAGTTTTCAAAACTTAATTCAAAAAGTTACAAATTATAATCAAACAAACAAAACAAAACGTAATTGAAATTTTTGATCAACATTCATAACCAAACTCTTTTTAAAATTCAATTCAAAAAATGAGTTTGTAATTTTTAGGCTCGGGGAGAGGCAATCAGGGGGAGTTTGCTTGTTACAAGTGTGGTCAGCTGGGTCACAAGGTTTCTGTTTTCCCGCAGAAGGGTGGGGGTCAGAGAGCTGCTTCTTCTTCAGCTAGACCGCAGAGTCAGAGTTTGGGCAGGGGGCAGCCCTTGTCTTGTTATCAGTGTGGACAGCCTGGGCACCTGAAGAGGTTTTGCCCGCAGTTGAGTGCCACTTCGGGAGCGTCTGGTTCTAAGCAGACGTAGATTTTTCAGCCAGCTCAGTCTGTGCAGGCCTCGAGGGCCAATCCGGGAGCTTCGTCATCCCAGTCTGTGCAGCAGTCTTTTGCTCCGAGAGGTGAGCAGGTAGGCCAGGGGCCTACGGGGCGCGTGTATGCTGTTACCGCGCAGGATTTAGTACCGGCTCCATCGGTAGTGAGAGGTACTTTTCTGTTTTGCAACTCGGTTGCTAATGTGTTGATAGACACGGGTGCATCTCATTCTTTTGTATCTGCTGCATTTGCATCTGTTTTGGAATTGGAGTTAGCACAGTTAGCATCTCCTATTTGTGTAGTGTCACCTCTTGGTGGTGAGTTGATTCTGAAACAGGGTGTTAGAGGATGTGATATAGAGGTCGCCGACTATAGGCTTCCTTTTTCGTTTGTTGTCATGCCCATGAAGGGTTTTGATGTTATTTTGGGTATGGACTGGCTATCGTCATACCGGGCTGTTATCGATTGCTACCGCCAGAGGGTCACGTTATGTACCTTGAGCGGGGAGTGGTTCCATTTCTTGGGAGACCGGGTTGGTTGTATTTTACCACCGGGGTATGATTCGCGAGGGCGAAGTGAGCTTAGTAGTCTACTTGCCAGCTTTGAGAGTGGTGAGAGTGGTGAGACCCAGCTTGTATTGCCGAGGGTGGTTCGTGAGTATTCGGACGTCTTTTCCGAAGATCTTGTTAGTTTGCCACCTCACCGAGAGATAGAGTTCTCTATTGATTTAGTGCCCGGCACGGCGCCGATTTCTATGGCACCTTACCGTTTTGGTCCAGCAGAGTTGGTTGAGTTGAAAGTTCAGCTCCAGGAATTGCTAGATAAGGGCTTTGTTCGCCCTAGTGTTTCGCCGTGGGGAGCACCGGCCCTCTTTGTTAAAAAGAAAGATGGTGCCTTGAGATTGTGTATTGACTACCGGAAGTTGAATCGGGCTACGGTTAAGAATAAGTATCCTATGCCCCGTATAGATGACCTGTTTGACCAGTTGAAGGGTTCCCATTGTTTCTCCAAGATAGACTTGAGATCGGGTTACCACCAGTTGAGGGTTAGGGAGGTGGATGTTCCTAAGACGGCATTCCATACGCGGTATGGCCATTATGAGTTTCTGGTGATGCCATTTGGGCTTACCAATGCACCGGCAGTCTTTATGGACTTGATGAACCGGATTTTCCGGGAGTTCTTAGATCGATTTGTAGTCGTTTTCGTGGACGGCATTCTTATCTACTCTCCTTCTGAGGAGGAGCACGAGGAACACTTGAGAGTGGTGCTTGAGTTGCTTAGAGCCCATAGGCTGTATGCCAAGTTTGGGAAGTGTGAGTTCTGGCTGAGGGAAGTCAAATTCTTAGGCCACGTGGTATCCGGGGAAGGGGTGTCTGTTGATACATCCAAGGTAGAGGCAGTGCAGGATTGGGCACAGCCTAAGAGTGTATTTGAGATCCGCAGTTTTCTGGGATTAGCTGGGTATTACCGTCGGTTTATGAAAGATTTCTCCAGGTTAGCGTCACCGTTGACTAGACTGACTCGGAAGGGAGTCAAATTTGTGTGGAGTGAGACTTGTAAAAAGTCGTTCCAAGAGTTGAAGGTTAGATTGACCACCGCTCCGGTGTTGATTATTCCGGAGAGAGGGTTGGGTTATGCGGTTTATTGTGATGCTTCACGAGAGGGTTTGGGTTGTGTGTTGATGCAGGAGGGGAAAGTGGTAGCTTATGGCTCACGTCCGTTGAAAATACACGAGAAGAATTACCCCACACACGACCTAGAGTTAGCAGCTGTGATCTTTGCCTTGAAAATCTGGAGGCACTACCTTTATGGTAAGAAGTTCGAGGTGTTCTCGGACCACAAGAGTTTAAAATATCTGTTTACACAGGGAGACTTGAATTTGAGGCAGAGGAGGTGGATGGAGTTCATCGAGGACTATGATTTTGAGTTACATTATCATCCGAGAAAGGCCAATGTTGTGGCCGATGCCCTTAGTAGGAAAACCATTAGTGATGTAGCTTGTATAGCCATCCGGGAATGGGTGATGTTGGGAGCACTTGGCGAGTTTGATTTGCTACTGGGCGAATCTGTTGAGGCTGCGGCCTTGTTTTCTGTTGTTGCGCAGCCTACACTTGTGACTAGAGTGTTAGAGGCACAGAGAGGTGACCTTGAGGTAGAATCCCTCCGAGAGAAAATCTCAAGTAGAAAGGTGGAGAAGGGTTTGACGGTGTATTCCGATCAGAGTGTGAGATACCGAGACCGTTTGTTTGTGACGGAGTCTTACCGAGAGGAAGTACTCCGAGAGTTCCATCATTTGCGCCTTACGGTGCATTCGGGAGGCACTAAGATGTATCGGGATTTGGGTCGCCAGTTTTGGTGGCGGGATATGAAGAGAGATGTGGCTATTTTCGTATCTAAGTGCCTTACTTGCCAGCAAGTGAAGGCCGAGCATCAGAGGCCAGCGGGTTTGTTGCAACCCTTGCCTATTGCCGAGTGGAAGTGGGAGCATGTCACTATGGACTTCATTGTAGGTCTTCCGAGGACTCAGCGGGGTAGTGATGCTAGTTGGGTGGTTGTAGACCGGTTGACTAAGTCGGCGCACTTCATTCCCATGCGCGTGAGAGATTCGGTAGATCACTGTAGACACCCCATTTTTGACCGACCTTAAGACTCAGACGTCGTCGATTGAGCGCTCAGTGATGGTGCATGTTCTGCTTGTCCTGAGATTTGGAAGTTTCGGCTAAGAGCCTTGCCTCCAAGCCTCGGGACCCTTTGTACTTTGACTCGGTCCGCGGACCAAGTTTTGTTTTCTCTTACTGGAGGGAGGGAGAGGTCTTGTAGACCATCTCTCAGTGGCCGTAGGCTACTTTTCATTGTCGTAGGCCATTGTTCCCATTTGGAGACTAGTTTTTTTATTTTCGGAGCTGTCGGACATGTGCCTCGGTTCGGGATCACTTAACATTCTCTGTTTGGCACAGTTTTTGAATCACACCTTGTTTCCTCTGTCTAGAGGGACGTTGTGGTCCGGGAGACCACTTTTGTGGTCGTATGCCACTTTTTGTGCTCAACAGCCGGTTTTCGAGGCCCCCGGCCACGCGTCTTGCCTCCAGAACTCTCGTTTTGCATCCGTGTTGGTTCGTTCTTGGCACGAACCTTGTTTTCCTTGTTCGGAAGGTGGTACAAGGGTGGGAGACTAGCTTTCTCCTTGGAAACCACTTTTCTCCCCGCTAGTCGGTTTTCTGGTCGGGAAACTGGTTTTCTTGGTCTTTGGGCCACATTTTATGGTTTCCCACCCCACCATTGGCTTGCTTTCAGTGTGGAGACCACCAATACTCTTGGCCGACCACTTTTTATCTGGGAGACCACTTGCCCTGGTCGGCCGACCAGGGAAAGTGGACAGCCGACCACCTTTTCTGGTTGGCTGGTTTCCTCCTGTTTTGTTAGATTGTGTGGATGCCAGCTATGCCAGCTAGAAGGCACAGACTGTATCCTCCATACATGTGTATGCAGGATTTGAATCCAAGCTTTTAGCTTCTTGAGGAAGCTTTAGCTTCATGAGGATGCCTCGTATGAGGAGAGACCGGTTCGGGTCTTGGATAGGCGGGATCAAGTCCTGCGTGGCAAGACCATCCCTTTGGTTAAGGTTTTGTGGAAACATCACGGAGTGGAGGAAGCCACTTGGGAACGTGAGTTGGAGGTCCGCGGGAAATATCCGGACTTGTTTGTTGATGAGTAATCTGATATTTAGATTATGTAATGTTGTTGGACTTAAGAGCTTTATATATGTCTTAAGTTGTAAAACGTTAGTAATGTTTTGGTTTAATGAAAGTATGTTGTAGAACTTAACTTGATATGGGAGTTGATTATGATATTGCATATGTTGGCTATCATTGTAGAATTGGAGTTGTATCATGTATATTGATTATGATATGAACTGTGAACCATGCATGTTGGAAACGGTTGGAAATGGAAGAAAACTGCATGTTGATAATGCACGTGTAATATTTGTTGTGAAATGCCTCTTGAAAAGAGATGGAATTGACCGGTAATGGGTCGGGTTGTTTAATATTTTGTTGAAATATTATTGAGAATGGAGAAAACCTGTTTATGAAAAACTTGTGTTTAATTTCGGGGACGAAATTCTTTAAGGGGGGGAGGTTATAGCGATCCTGGTTGTCCCTTTACTGTTCTGTTGTATTCCGGACTCGGTTCCGTGAAGTTGGTAGTGGTATCTATCTTGTTGTCGTCCTTTAATTCCACTTGATTGAGTTTTAGGATGTTTTGAACAGGGTTGTTACAGGTTGGTTAGGCCTTGGTTTCAATTCCTTGTTGTTCAGTTTTTAGGCGATCCGCTCGAGCGGGTCTTCTTGCGCTCGAGCGGGTATTGCACAACTCCAGTATTTCGGGTTCCTGCAAAACTTCTGCAGATGTGATTTTTGCGCTCGAGCAGGTTTGTTTACGCTCGAGCGGTGGCGCTCGAGCGGGTTTGTTGGCGCTCGAGCGGGTAGTACTTCCTAGGTATAAGTTTTGGGAGGGGGAAATCTACGCTCGAGCGGACTGGTTTTCGCGCTAGAGCGGATGTGCTTTACTCTTGTGTCTTGGCGCTCGAGCGGGCCTTATTGCGCTCGAGCGTGTCCAGATTTTTTGTTCTTGACGCTCAAGCGTTATGTTTTCCGCTCGAGCGGGAATGTCGTATAACAGAGGGCAGGTAGGCATTTTTGAATCACTTTCTACACTTCCTCTCTCTCTTCTACTTTCTAAAAAGATATTTTGAGAGCCTCTCTCTCTAGAAATTACCTTCTCTCTAGGGTTTGATCTAGTTGGAGTGCTTTCCTTCCCTTTGCCCTTTTGTAAAAGTTGTGTTGATCGTCGAGGGCTTCGTTTTGATCCGTGAATCTTGGAGTTTGGAGCATTTTATTTTTCTACATCTTCTCCTCTTGGGCTCCGAAATTGAGGTAGGGATTCCTACTCACTTTTATGGTCTTTAACATAGATTTTTGGTTGATTCTGATTAAGTGTTGAAATTGGGAAATTTTGGGACTTAGGGTTTCAAAATGTCAAAGAGGGTTTCATTATTTTGATTCTAAAATGAGTATTTTGGGTTTCAAAATAGTGATATAGTTATTGGTTGTTGATATTAGGCCATTGGGTCAATATGGGAAAATGAGGTAGAAAACCCTAATTTGTTGTATAAATTAATTGGTATAATTAATTTGGAAAAATTGTGAACTTAGGGAATTGAGTTGAAAATAATGAAATTGGCTCATTATGTTGTGAAATGATGGAGTTGGATTTATAAATCGCTCGTCTTTGAAAACATTGATATTTTATCTGTTGGAGCTTTTATTATCTGTTTAGAAATAACTGCTTTGGGTACCGGTGGAGGATAGTTTTGATTGTTGTAAACAATGCATGATGATTAGGCAAACTAAAACTAATCAATTGGAT
>NW_021026299.1:1215349-1228461 GCF_004153795.1 Camellia sinensis | reverse complement strand
GAAAGAGTGAGTTTAAGTTCATAGAAGAGAAATTGAAAAAGAAGAAGAGAGGAACCTTAAGAGAAAAGCTGACCTCATTCTCTCTCTCTCTACGTGGGTCTATTTGGTATGTGAAAAAGATGACTAAACTTAGGCAACCAAGCACTCTCTCTCGAAGTCTATATTTATGGATTCCAGATGAGTAGAAATATACTTTATTATTTAGTTTTTCAATTAGTTTGTTAAATTGAGGTTCCAATTAAAAAATAAAATAAAATAAAAATTAAATTTAAAAAACACTCATTTTTACCCAAATAAATTAATCCTCTACATTAAATAATCTCAATTATACTAATGTGAATTAGGCTCTAATTCCTATCCACTTGTTGATTTCTAACTTGTTAAAATTAGCAAATCAGACAAGTTTAATTCCTATTCTAATTTATTTGTTCAATCAAGCAATCAAGCAAGTCAATAATTATCAAGACAATCAATAACAATGAAGCACATAAGCACTCAATTAACAATAAACATATAATCGATTAATTAAATCAATTTTAACTAAGGAGGTGGTTGTCACATCCTCTTCCCCTTTCTTGTTTAATGTTGTTGTTGAAGGTTTGAACATATTGTTGTTAAGAGCTAAGGAGTTGAGCATTATAAAATGAGTGGTTGTGGGTGGTAAAGAGGTTAACATATCTCGTCTTCAATTCATTAACGACACTATTATATTCTGTGAGACTGAATGAGCTGGGATTGTGGCCGTGAAACGAATTCTAAGATGCTTTGAAGTGGTCTCGAGGTTGAAGATAAACTTTCACAAAAGCATGATTTGTGGTATGAGAGTTGAAGATGGGTTTGTTGAGGAGTTTGCATCCAAACTTAATTTTCTGAGTCATAAGCTACCACCAAATTATCTTGGTTTGCCACTTGGAGCCAACCCAGGTAAGAAACAAACATGGCAGCCAATGATGGATAGGTTTAGAAAGAAATTATCTAGATGGAAGAGAATGATGCTTTCTTATGCTGGAAGAGTCACTCTTATTAAATCTATCTTGTCTTCCTTACCTATCTATTATATGTCTTTGTTTAAGATACCTGAGTGTGTTGCTAAAGAAATTGATAAGATTCAAGCAAGGTTTCTGTGGGGAGGAGATGAATCTAAAAGGAAAATCCATTTGGTAAAGTGGAAAGATGTGCAACTAAATAAGAATCAAGAAGGTCTTGGAATCAGAGATATCAGATTGACTAATGAGTGTTTGCTACTTAAGTGGTGGTGAAGATATGCCTTGGAAGATGAGGCTTTGTGAAAATTTGTGATATGTGCCAAATATGGTGTATCTGGGGGTGAATGGTTTCCTACATTGAATGATTCTGTCTCTGTTTCTATGATCTAGAGAGAGGTTCTTGCTGTGACATATTTAAATCCTAGGCAGCATAATTTCTTTGTGGCAAATGTGGAGCTTAGGATTGATGATGGGAATAGGGTGAAATTCTGGAATGATATTTGGCTAGGAACATCAAGCCTTAAATCTTAATTTCCTAAGTTGTACCAGCTGAATTTGGATAAGGAGATCACCTTGAAGATGCAAATTTCTTGCAGAGACAGTAGAAACAAATGGTGCTCTAATTTTAGAAGGCCTCTCTTTGGATAGGAAGAAGAAAAGGTGATAAGGCTGCAAAATCTTTTGGGAGCAGGGCCATACCTTCATCCTAATCAAAGGGATTCAATCAGGTGGAAAGCTAAGCAGTCAGGGATATTTAAAGTTGGCTCTGTGTATAACAGGTGCAAGCAAAGTTCTGGACCTGTCCTCAGCGATCCAGATTTGGTATGGAATAATTTTTCCTTTCTAAGGATAAATTCATTACTTGGCTTGCATAGAAAGGTAGGTTGAGAACATCTGCATTTCTTAGTAGAATTGGAGCTTTGAGAGGTAATGGGATTTTGCCCTATGTATTGTGCAAAGTTGAGGTGGAATCTTCTAATCATCTTCTTTTGTCTTGTTCTTTTGTTTGGCATGTTTGGTCCAACATCATGGCCTGGTGGGGAATTCAATGGGTGATACCAAGATCTTTTGAAGATTTGATGCAATGGTGGTTAGGATGGAAGTTCAGGAAAAAGGAAAAGAGAGTTTGGAGAGTTGTTCTTATTTATGTTGTTTGGTCCTTGTGGATATACAAAAATGATTGTATCTTTAACATCACTTAACTTACCATTGATGATTTGTGTGAGTTGATAAAAATTATAGTGGCCATGTGGTTGACGTCTTATGATATGGGGATGTTTATACTCCATTCAAGAGATTGTTTCAAATATAACATGGGTGAGAAAACCTTTAAGGGTTGGAGGAGGTAGGTGCTTGTTGAAGCGTAAAAGGATGTTGTCTCTTTTCTGAGGTTGCTGGGGTTCTTTCATGGAGTTTTTAGTTGTGTTATGGTTGCATTATGGCTGTGGTTGGTTTCTCATCAACTTGATGGTGGGTTAGCAAATGTTTAGGCGTGCATTTGGGTACCAACCTAGTTGAGATCCTTGTATTCGCTTTGATTTTGCTGATTAAAAAAAAGAAGGCGTAGCAATATTGTGGTAGCAGCATTGTAACAGCATCAATATTATGCATTATAGTTGTTGGTTCCTCTCCAACCTTTGTGGTTGTGCTAGCTCATTGAGCTTTATGCACTTCCTTTCTTTATTGATGTAATCTCATATGAAATGTATATTGTCGTTATCAATAAAGTTTCATTTTTGCTAATTAAAAAAAAAGAGTTTTCTTTTCTTGCCTTTTATGGGTTTGGTGACTAGTATTAGGTTTAGAGTGTTTTGAAGCTTTTTATGATATGAATTGAGTGTTTCCATGTGTAACTCTTTATTGAAATCATGGTGGTTTTTTTAATTTTTAATTTTTGTATACTGATTTTTTTTAATTAATTAAAATATTTTATTATAGTGAATTGTTACATTCATTGAAAATTTTGCAGTGTTTATTTTAGTGTATATATGCCTATGGTTCAAGTACTAAATAAGCCATAATGTGACACAATAGATTAGAGGGTGATATCGAGATTGTGATACAATGTTTACAGTCTAGTAATTAGAATTATTCATTTTGTATAACATTATAATTGTATATAAATTATTTATTAAAAAATAAATAAATTGATATGATATTTATAACTACTTGATTTTATTATATTTATGTTTGAGAAATAGAAGATGAATATAATATTAAAAATATTTTGGAGGGTTTATTTTCACACTCAAATGGAATAGAGACATGAACCCACGCTTTGAAGTTTTTCGACTAGCAAAAGTAACCTAGAAGATCAAGAAGGGTGAAACAGGGGCGGAGGCACTAAGAGATCAGGGTCACGTGCCCCCAAACTTTTCAAATATATATGTACTAGCGTATGCTCATGCCTAAAGGCATGGTGTAAATAATATTAAGATTAAAATGCAGTTATAAAAATATATTTAATCCCAACACTATTTAATAGGACAAAAAAAATTAATAGGAGAAAAAAAAGAGGAAAAATACCAAATAGAAATATACCATACAGAGAAAACTACATAATCATTCTGTTCTGGAGAGGTTGTTTTTGAATTGGGTAAGAGAGAGAGAGTAGTAGAATCTCAAATAAGCTCATCATTTAATTTTTTATTTTTTAGAGAAACAAAAAAAGAGAGTAATTTTTTAATGTAGAAATGGTAGAGACTAAGAAATTGATTACAAAAAATACAACGCACACCATAAATTCTATCATTCAACAAAATTGTTTTCATCAGAAGGTTACATGTTGGAGAAAAGTTCCCCAACAATAGACGCGTGTTTGAACAAATTAGAACATCTCAAATTATTCAATTTTATTTTTTTGGGTAGTGTAGTGTAGCCTAACTCTCATGTTGGGAAAATTACAGTGATACTCGGAAAAATAATTGAAACCTTGAGAAAAGTATCCACAATTCTACACATAACCCAAGTACTCCATTTCGGGCCGGTATTGTGATTTATGGGTGGAAAACGCCAAACCCACCAATTTTCCACCCATAAATCAAATGGGATTCGTGGATATTTCTGTGATTTGGTGTGGCTCAAGTATATGATAACATATTTAATGGGATTACTATCCCAATTGAGGATAGTGATTCCCTAAATTTAAACATTCAATTTAAAAATATATAAACAAATCAAGAATGTTGATTCGGATCCAAACCCATCAATTTTTTTTAAAAAAAAAAAATAGAACCCAGTTTGGTGGCATATAAGCCTACCAAACTTAAAATAATATTAAGATTAAAATGCACGAATCCCATTTTTTTTAATATAAAAAATAAAAAATAAAAATAGAAATAAAAGAAGAAAAATAAAAATTAAAGCCTATAAGTAAAGAGACGATTACCACTATGTGAAAAGGTAAAAAGAAATACATAACCTGGAATATGATAAAAACTGCAACCTTATTCCAACATACAAAGATTGTTTGAACAGATAGGAACATCTAAAACGTGCGCGCGCGCGCACACACATAAATTACATTTTTTACAGTAGAAACTATGACAAACAATCTGGTAATTCCCAGTCATGGCATCATCGGCTTTTCCATCTCTACTTAGCAATTATAGCATTTTATTGCTTTGCAAAATGAACTCAAATCAATGGTATTTTTCTTATAAAAAACTAAATAATATGAATAAAGAAGAAAAAAAGAAAAAAAAGATGATATAGTCTGTGATCATGTTTCAGAATAAAAATATTCAATGACAGGTCGAACTATCAATGGTATCCTTACTACATGTAAACCATCTTCCCAATACAAATTTCCAAATGTATATCTTCCTTGAACTCTCAGTTGGGAGCAAAATGTTACCTTGAACTTGAGCATCTTTGTTGTAATTGAAAAACAAAATCGAGGGCTCAACTGTCACATTTATGCCCGGGGGAGCTTCAACGCGAACAACATAGAAAGATAATATCGGACCAACGTTTGTGACTGTTATTGACACTGTCACGGTATGCTTCAGCTCTGGAATAGAGATAGATAGCAGTTTAAGGTTTAAAAGGAAGTTCGGTGTTCTTTGGCATGGGCTGCTATCCCTGGTTATTGAGCTGATGGCAGTGTCATTATAGCCCATGGAGCAACGAAATTTGACATAGTCTGTGACTTTCATGTCGTATATGAGATCGGGATTTATGGCTTTGTTAGGATCAACATGACTACACATGACCACCTCCGTAGTCGAATTTATGCACATACAAATTTGATTGCACAAAAACTATGTTATGTACTCCCGGAAATGCAAATTCAGAAACACCAGAAGTTTGTTTTTAAACTACCTTAAAAATCCAGAGCCAATAAAAAAAAAATGAAAAGGTATAGTCACTGACTCTCTTCTTCTTCTTCTTTTTTTTTTTTTTTTTTCTTCTTCTGTTTATTTCTTTTACTATTTTTCAACCAAGGTTGATTTGTTGAAGAACAAATTTGGGTTTGATGAAGCTTTTAACTATAAAGAGGACTTGGAAGTAGCTCTGAAAAGGTGAGCATTTCATGTTCTTGTATAGAAATACATCACAACACTAAAAGATTTAGAGCCTGAGTACATTGCTGGATAGAATGGATGCTACTATAGAGGGAAGGGAAAAAAAATCTACCTTCTAAATGACCCAAAGAGAGGTTGCAACTCTTTAAAACTGGCAAAGGTTTGTGATTGTCTAGAGGAATCGGAGGCCCCTATTTGCACCTGTAGCTGCAAAAAATTTCGGCTGCAAGGCAAAGATGAATGCATATAAGCAAAAGATCTTACAATAAATATATCATTTCAATACCCATATCACATTATTCAACAAATCCACAATTACTTTTCATCTCAGAAATCCCAATTCACATTTAACTAAAACTAAGCAACAAAATCTTCAAAAATCAATTCCCTATTAAAAAAAAAAATGGAAGAACATATCTCAACAAAGGTAGCAAAACCCTAATCGTGTGAATCAGTAATCGATGTCAAACCAATGTAAGAAACTATAAAGTGAATCAAATTGATAATCAAAACAACAAAATTAAATAAATAAATAAATTCAAGAATGCCACTTTCACCGACAAAATCATAGATTGCAGCTGAATTCAAATCCGAATTCCGATCAGACAAAACCTTTACAAACAAAAGATTGAGTCTTGAAGAACAAATTGCAAATATATAAATTAGGTAAAATTAGTAAAGGGTTCAAACAAAAATTAAAATGGAAAGATCATACACAATAAACTAAATCAAAATTGAAATGAAAACAATTTATGATTAAGGAACATTAGGCAAACTGGATATATATGTTACTACTTGATAGCCTCACATATTAGATGAAATAGGATATTAAGACTCGACCTAAGTTCTTCATGGGTGAAGAAGTGATCCTTACGTAGGAAAATTACCTTCCTCAGAAATTGATTAACTGTGTAAGTCTAAATTGACTTCTAAATGCTTGAGGGAATATGCCCTTAGCATTATAAGTTTATTTTAATTAATGCAATCACAATGTAAATCAAATATAACATATAATTAATTCAAATAAATCAAGACAGTTGTGATAACAAATTCAATAAATCTAGATTCAATGACATCACCCACTTTTGATGTTGAGCAAACTTTAGATCCAATTTCATAGCTCTCATCTAATTCTCATGTTAGGAGAGTGACAATAGAAAGTTAGCAGTAAAAAAATACATAAATTAGAAAAAGGACTTAAAATTCTAATGGGTAACAACTCCCCCTGAACAAACACCTCTACAATCAGCCAAAAATCTGCCCGTGTGAATCAACCATTGCACACAAAAGATTCAGGAAAAAATGAAGTCATGATGGATACAGGAGCTGTTTACATAGGGGATAATTAAGGTTTAAAAATCCAGCAGTCACCTTTGTTGAAATGGAAAAAATTAAATCCAAAAGAGTTCAAATAAAAAATTAAAAGAATTTACCTTCTAAATGACCGAAGAAATGTAGGCTTGATTTGTAATTTTTCAAGAATGTTGTAGGTCTTCCAAGAGAAAAGGCCCCTGGTTTTCCCTTTTGGATAAATTGGCCAGGAAGCTAAATACATGCAAACCTGAATTTTCTGCACACCATACCAAACAGCACAATAATTTAAAAAATAGTAACCAAAATTTGGCAATTGAATGTTATAACCTTGCATGACAATTGAATGTTATAAACAAAATTAACATATATGCACATACAAATTTGATTGCAGTCGACTCACAAATGCAAAATCAGAAACACCAGAAGTTTGTTTTTAAACTACCTTAAAAATCCATAGCCAAAAAAAAAAAAAAAAATTGAAAAGGGAAAAAAAATATACCTTAAAAATTATTTTGTTTTCTTTCATTTTTCTTTGCTTTCCCAGCAACCAAATGTTGGGGCTAGTATTGTCAAAAATGCTTACTCACCCATTTCTTGGTGAGTTTTTCAGATACAGATGAAGCTCAAATCTAATTTTAATTTAAGATATTGTTGGTAGCTTAATAACACTATTGTTTATATTCACCTATAGTTATAGACTCCTCTCAAGTCGTTTTGATGCTGAAGTGCGATTAAGATGATTAACAAACATCATAATGTTTTACTTTATCAGTCCCTCTTAAAAGATAATTTTTTTTTAATTCTAGAATTTAAAAAGTTAAAATAAACTTTAAAATGTTCACTATTTTTTTCCTCTAACAAAAAACGCTAATTATTTTTAAATATTTCATTTTTAAAAAAAAAACATATTTTTTTTTTCAACTTGTCTTGTCATCTAGAAACTTGGGCACTCTTATATTTTGGTCTTACACATTTTCCATGCAGAGGTTAACTGGGCTAGTGATCCAAATTTCACATTTGAACTTGAGGATCTATAACCAACTTATGACCTTCAAGAACCACATATATGCCAGTTACAGGTTAAGACAGAACATAGATGCAGGGGTCTAGGTTTTTCTGAGTTTGGGGTATTGTCAAGTGAGACATGTTTTGTAGGACTCTAATTACACTGAGAATCAATTATCGTATCAGTGCTTGCAGGATTTTACCATATGAATCCTAATATCGTTGTTTATTAGAAAATGGTTTCTCTATTTTATTTTCACTATATGTTGATATGGGTTTGTTTATATTGTTTTTTATTCCAGACTTTGAATAAGTTTTTATGCGTAATATTAGGAGACTCAGCACATGTTTTCTATAAAATACTCACTTTCCCTGAATTGAATAGGATTATTAATTGGCAGTTTATCAATTATGAAACAGTTGAACAAAGTACTTAAATGGTTGGGTTTCACAAAGAATGAAGCTGATTCTCAAGTAAAATGGGCTACTGTAAATACTCTCTTAATATTAGTTTGCCATCAGGAAGCTCGATGCAGAATAGCAGAAGCCATATATATATATATATATTTTACCCACTACATATAAAGCAGTGAACCTTTCATTAAAAATATATATTGAACCCATTTATTAGTGTGTGATGAGTAAGAACTAAGAAATGTGAGTACCTAGTATATTTTCTTTCAATTATATCAAATATCTCAAATTTTAATTTGGTTAAGAGTATGTAACAAGGTTCACTTTTGTTTTTTTTCTTTTTTTTAATAGGGAGTTATTTTTTCAATTGAGAACTCAAACATATGGTGACCAAAATAGAGACTCTGAGATATGGAACCTTTTTTTTTTTTTTAAAGGGAGATATGAAAATTGTGGAGTGGATTTTGAAATTTTGACTCTCTACTGTAAGTTGTAATTTAAGGACAATAAAGAGGCTATTGTAAATTGTAACACTAGATAGTTACTTCGTTAGAGTAATTAAAATATAATAATATTAGTTATAATATATGTTGAGGAATGGTAATTCATTTAATCTTAAAGATTTTTTATAGACCAATTAGTCCCATTGATTTTGGAAAGGTGGATTTAATATATTATTTGAAAATTGAATTTACGATTATATCCATATTTCTATTTTGTTTGTTGTATTTTGTGTCTTCTGGCTCGATCCAGCTTTGCTTCGCTCGAGCAAGCGATTGCGTCTAGTATAGACCTGAGGGCAGTGCTTATTCGCTCGAGCGAGAGAGGTGTATGTTTTCGAGTTCCTCGCTCGAGCGAGCATTTTGTAGCTCGAGCGTGCTGCTGGGTTGCAGACCTGAAGCATTGCATTTTTGGCTCGAGCGAGCTTTTCTTTGCTCGAGCGAGGTTTTCGTGTGTCTGGTCGCTCGAGCGACCAAATCTTCGCTCGAGCGAGCCTGTCCAGTTTAAATAGGCAGCAGCGGGATTTTAATCAGTTTTTATCCTCTTTTTGATTCCAAAACCCTAGGTTCGACTTTTCTCTCCCTCTACTCACCTTCTCTCTTAGGTTTGATCTTCTTAGAGTGAGTTTCTACCTTAGATCCTTTATTTAAAAGATAGAGTGAGTCGAGGGCTTCCATTTAATCTGAATATTTGGTGATTTGGAGCACATTGAAATTTGGGTATTCATCTCTGTCTTCTCCATTCGGATTATTTTCTTCGAGGTAGGGATTTCCTACTCCATTTATAAGTTTTGTTCTAAGTTTTGGTATATTGATATGTTAGGGTTACTTTGATAATTTTGAGAAAAACCCTAATTGTATTAATTAATTAAATTGTATAATTAATTTAGGGGAATTGGGGAATTTGGTTAAATTCATGAAATTGAGGAATTCATTGATTAAATGGTGTAGATGGATAATTTAAATCACTCGCCTATTGAATTGTTGATATATTTATTTCCAAGTCTAGAAATAACTGTTTTGGGCTATCGGTGGAGGATAGTCGTGATTGTTGTAGACACTGCATGTGGATTAGGGATAACTGAAACTAATCATTGATTAAGTCATCAATTTTGACTGTTGAATTAATACAGACATTATGTGTATTGATTGCGTGTTGTATATGTTATGTGTTTGCATACATTGTTTTGTGTGGGAGGAGATAGGGGATATACTCCACGGTTTAGGGGAAGATAGGGGATGGACCCCTAAACCGGATTTTTTTTGGGAGGAGATAGGGGATAGACTCCATTAGCATCACTATTATGTGTGCTTATTATATTGAAGTGTTTTTACATGTTATTGATACAGCACTACAATGTGTATCAAACGGGAAGTATGAAGTGTTTTGATATGAGCATGAGTCTCATTTGTTTTGTTGATATTGAAAGTAAGGTGAATATGTTATATAGTTCACTGTTGTAAGTTTGGCCAGGTTCTGAGCCATATTGATAATAATGAAAGTGAAACGTGTCATTGACATTAGTGTCATGAGACGATAAAATAACATAATTGATTATCTTGGTTAACCATCTATTGAATGTTATTGCTTTATTCAATGCTTATATTTGGTTTAGTATATTTCTACTGGGCTGTGGCTCACCCTTTATGGGAACATCATTTTCAGGTCCAGGTGATAAGCTACCTCCCAGGACTTAGCTTGGAAGGATTTGGATTTTGAAGACTATCTTTAGTTGTTTGTTTTTATTTGATAAATAATCAAGCCTAGGGCTTTATTTGTATTTGAGTTAGAACTCATATTTTGTGTCCAAGTGTTGGCTTGGAAAGATGTAAGCCCATAGGGCATTTAATTTGATATTACATGTAATGTTTTTATTTAGTAATACTCTGATGAAAGGGATAATGAATTGTTTTCTTTTAATATTGCATGTCAATGATATATATATAATGGGTTTATTTTGAGGGCGTGACACTTTAAATCACATAGCCATAATCACTTGGAATATCCAGAACCTCCACAGGAGGCACATAGGTTGGCTGACCAAAATAGATTCTAGGCAAATGCCTCTAAGCCTGGTCACGCGCCTGATCACCTACATACATAAATAATACAATGAGCTAGAGCCCAGTAAATAATAACAAAGTAAAGGGTTTTAATGAATGAGTCCATACAGATTCAGAAATCATAATTTAGTTTTGTATCAAATTCATAATTTGTCCAGATCATATACAGGAATCATAAGTCATGCTTAAGCATACATGATACATCCATTAGCACTAACAGAGTAGATAAAGAACAGAGGCAGACACGTGATGGTTATGAATAACCAGTTCCATAAAGGAACCTCCAGATCCGGGTAACAAAGAATAAATACACTGAGCCCCATGATGGAGCCTCCGGTACGGGTAATAGAGTGCAGACAGATTAAGTTCCATAATGGAACCTCCGATACCGGGTAACAGCCAACACATATCACATGATGCTAATGATGTCACGAACACATATCAGAAATTGGACAATCATTCATTGTACAGAATATAGCACATCAGAAAACAGATCTTATTTTATCATATAGAAAATAAATACAGTTGAACATAACTTTACTAAGTTATTACTCACAGATAGCTGCAGAAGCAAATCAGACAGACTGGACATATCAGCTAAATTAGGCAGACAATGGCGCATGACCTACACAAGCACATAACATATACACATTGAAATACAATATTACTTCTTTGATCAAACTTGACTTTTCTAGTCTTTTTCCGTCTAAATAGTTCGAAGTTCTACTACGCTTATTCTTTCTTATTCAAATAAACCGGGTTCTTATTTCACATATTCTTTCATTACTAAGTCATTCTTTTCCAAATAGATTGGTCTTTTACTTGGCTTCTTAAATAATTACCGCTAGATCAATGATTCATTCATTAACTAACTAATTTATGTCGATTGGTAGTTTATTAATCTTTATTGAGTCATAAATCATGTCTAGAATGCTTGGAAAAAGATGAGAATAAAAATGTGAACTAAATGCAATTTCCTAAAATATGCTGAAAATGGGGTCTTCGCTCGAGCGCCACTTTGGTCGCTCGAGCGGACTGTAAAATTTGAAAAACTTCTGGGAGCTCGATTTTCACGCTCGAGCAGACAGCGTGAATTCTGAAATTTCTAGAATTGCAATTGAAGTTCAAATTTGATATTCAAATCCTCAAAACATGTATTTTTGGTACACAAAAATGTAGAACCATTGTATGATTTAGTAAACACTTTCAATTAGAAAACATTCATTCAAAATCATGTTCTAATTGCCCAAATTTAGTTTTAATTCATCTTCTTTATATCAACCCACAATTCTAAAATATAAATTAGACTTCCCAACCTCTTGAAATTCCATGATGTATGTAATACAAATAGATCCAATTTTACTATTAATAACAAAATCAACTTAACCTAATTTTTAACCAAATTCTTTATTTATAATCATGGGTGTTCTAAAATGTATATAAATTGAATAAAATTCTTAAATTACATCACATGAATGGATTAAATAAAAATCTAATTATAAAATCAAAACTTTAGTATTAATTCCAAATTTTCATAAACTTGATTTTCTTAAAACATTTCCTTTGTCTCTTCAAAATATGAACTTGAATGGCTCAATTCCCTTAAAACTCATGTATTACAAGAAAATACTACAAAATCAAATCAAAACAATTAATTTTCCAAATTAATTTCCACAACTATGAGCCTACTTAATTTCTTACTTAAAACCTTATTTCTTACAAAATCCATGAGACTAATTCATAACTTTCTTAATTCATGATACATGGAGGATTATCTAAAACATGAAATTAAAGTTATAAAACTCTTAGAAAAACATTTGCATGTGTGAAATTAGGATCAAAATTCAAACCAATTACATACAAAATTCCTTTAATTAATATTAAGTTCAAAATGTTCATGAATTCATAATTTTCCAAAACTTGTTCTCCTTATACCCAAACATGAAATTAATTCCCCAACTTTCTTAAAGATTCATTGATGCATGTAAAGATGAAGTCCAAATTCATGAGGAATAACACAAATTAAATTTACTTGATAAATTTTCCCAAACTCATTTCCTTAATCTCAAGCTTAACTCAATTTATTTTAACCTCAATTTAATTCATAGTCATAGATGTTCCAAAATATGTTTAATTTGAGTCAAACTCTTAGATTACATTACATGCATGTGTTAATAATTAAAATCAAAACCCATATTTATTCTTTAATTCTTCCAAATTACATGCATGTAGAAATAAGGCCCAAATTCAGAAATAAGGCCCAAATTCATGCAAGATTACAAAAATTAAATACAAAATAATTA
>NW_021026299.1:1158933-1207700 GCF_004153795.1 Camellia sinensis | reverse complement strand
GATTAAGTGTCCGAGTGTTTAAAACCTAATGCATGAGAACTGGCATGTAAACACCATAATTACATATCTGCCATAATGCAAGAGGGTCCGAATAAGTGTCCGAGTGTCTAAACCCTAATGCATGAAAAATGGAAACCAAACACCATAATTACATATCTGCCATTATGCAAGAGGGTTCGAATAAGTGTCCAAGAGTTTGAACCCTAATGCATAAGAAAAGGCAAGTAAACACCATAATTACAAATCGGCCATCATGCAAGAGGGTCCGAATAAGTGTCCGAGTGTTTAATCCCTAATGCATGAGAAATGACAAATAAAAAACATAATAAATACATATCTACCACCATGAAAGAGGGTCCAAATAAGTGTCCGAGTGTTTAAACCCAAATGCAAGAGAGATGGCAAATAAACACTATAATTACATATCTGCCACCATCCAAGAGGGTTCGAATAAGTGTCCGTGAGTTTGAACCCTAATACGTAAGAAAAGGCAAGTAAACACCATAATTACAAATCGGCCATCATGCAAGAGGGTCCGAATAAGTGTCCGGGTGTTCGAATCCTAATGCTCGAGAAACGGCAAGTAAACACCACAATTACATATCTGCCGTCATGCATGCGGGTCCAAATACGTGTCCGAGTGTTTAAACCCTAATGCATGAGAAATGGCAAGTAAACACCATAATTACATATCTGTCGTCATGCAAGAGGGTTCGAATAAGTGTCCGTGTGTTCGAATCCTAATGCTCGAGAAACGGCAAGTAAACACCACAATTACATATCTGCCATCATGCATGCGGGTCCAAATACGTGTCCGAGTGTTTAAATCCTAATGCATGAGAAATGGCAAGTAAACATGGCACTACTTTTTCAAAAATCTGTTTCTCAAAACGATTTGCCAGATTTGGACTCTTTGGTTCAGATTAAGAACCGTGACACAAATCGAGAGTCCGAACTGTAGCACGAGGTCCCACGCGGGCGCGTCTACAGGGTCCGAATAAGTGTCCGAGTGTTTAATCCCTAATGCATGAGAAATGACAAATAAAAAACATAATAAATACATATCTACCACCATGAAAGAGGGTCCGAATAAGTGTCCGAGTGTTTAAACCCAAATGCAAGAGAGATGGCAAATAAACACCATAATTACATATCTGCCACCATCCAAGAGGGTTCGAATAAGTGTCCGGGAGTTTGAACCCTAATACATAAGAAAAGGCAAGTAAACACCATAATTACAAATCGGCCATCATGCAAGAGGGTCCGAATAAGTGTCCGAGTGTTTAAACCATAATGCACGAGAAATTGCAAATAAACACCGTAATTATATATCTGCCATCATCCAAGAGGGTCGAAATAAGTGTTCGAGAGGTTAAACCCTAATGCATCTGAAATGGCAAATACACTCCTTAATTACATATCTGCCATCATGCAAGAGGGTCCGAATATGTGTCCGAGTGGTCGAATCCTAATGCTCAAGAATTGGAAAGTAAACACTATAATTACATTTCTGCCATCATGCAAGAGGGTCCGAATAAGTGTCCAAGAGTTTGAACCCTAATTCAAAAGAAATGACAAGTAAACACCATAATTACATATCTGCCCTCGTGCAAGAGGGTCCGAATAAATGTCCCAGTGTTTAAAACCTAATGCATGAGAACTGGCATGTAAACACCATAATTACATATCTGCCATCGTGCAAGAGGGTCCGAATAAATGTCTGAGTGTTTAAAACCTAATGCATGTGAACTGGCATGTAAACACCACAATTACATATCTGCCATCATGCAAGGGGGGTCCAAATAAGTGTCCGAGTGTTTAAACCCTAATACAAGAGAAAATGGCAAGTAAACACCATAATTACATATCTGCCATCATGCAAGATGATTCGAATAAGTGTCCGAGTGTTAAAACCATAATGCATAAGAAATGGCAAGTAAACACCATAATTACATATATGCCACCAAGCAAGTGGGTCCGAATAAGTCTCCGAGTGTTTAAACCCTAATGCGTGAGAAATGGAAAATAAAAACCATAATTACATATCGGCCATCATGCAGGAGGGTCTGAATAAGTGTCCGAGTGTTAAAACCATAATGCATAAGAAATTGCAAGTAAACACCATAATTACATATCTACCATCATGCAAGATGGTCCGAATAAGTGTGCGAGTGTTCGAATCCCCATGGTCGAGAAATTGCATGTAAACACCATAATTGCATATCTGCCATCATGCAAGAGGGTGCGAATAAGTGTCCCAGTTTTGAATCCTAATGCTCGAGAAATGGCAAGCAAACACCATAATTACATATCTGCCATCATGCAAGAGGGTCCGAATAAGTGTCCGAGTGGTCGAATCCTAATGCTCGAGAATTGGAAAGTAAAAACTATAATTACATATCTGCCATCATACAAGAGGGTCTGAATAAGTGTCCATGAGTTTTAACCGTAATGCATAAGAAAAGGCAAGTAAACCCCATAATTACATATCGGCCATCATGCAAGAGGGTCCGAATAATTGTCTGAGTGTTTAAACCATAATGCACGAGAAATAACAAGTAAGCACCGTAATTATATATCTGTCATCATGCAGGAGGGTCCAAATATGTGTCCGAGTGTTTAAACCCTAATGCATCTGAAATGGCAAATACACTCCTTAATTACATGTCTGCCATCATGCAAGAGGGTCCGAATAAGTGTCCGAGTGGTCGAATCCTAATGCTCGAGAATTGGAAAGTAAACACTATAATTACATTTCTGCCGTCATGCAAGGGGGTCCGAATAAGTGTCCAAGAGTTTGAACCCTAATGCAAAAGAAATGACAAGTAAACACCATAATTACATATCTGCCATCGTGCAAGAGGGTCCGAATAAGTGTCCGAGTGTTTAAAACCTAATGCATGAGAACTGGCATGTAAACACCATAATTACATATCTGTCATCATGCATGAGGGTCCGAATAACTGTCCGAGGGTTTAAACCCCAATGCATTAGAAATGTTAAACAAACACCATAATTACATATCTGCCATCATGATAGATGGTCCGAATAAGTGTCCTAGTGTTTAAACCCTAACGCATGAGAATTGGCAAATAAACACCATAATTACATATCTGCCATCATGCAAGAGGGTCTGAATAAGTGTCCGAATGTTAGAATGCTAATGCTCGAGAAATGGCAAGTAAACACCATAATTACATATATGCCTTCATGCTAGAGTGTCTGAATAAGTGTCCGAATAAGTGTCCGAGTCTTTTAACCCTAATGCATGAGAAATGGCAAGTAAACACCATAATTACATATATGCCATCATGCAAGAGGGTCTGAATAAGTGTCCGAATGTTAGAATGCTAATGCTCGAGAAATGGCAAGTAAACACCATAATTACATATATGCCTTCATGCTAGAGTGTCTGAATAAGTGTCCGAATAAGTGTCCGAGTTTTTTAACCCTAATGCATGAGAAATGGCAAATAAACACCATAATTACATATCTGCCATCATACAAGAGGGTCTGAATAAGTGTCCGAATGTTTAAACCCTAATGCAAGAGAAATGGCAAGTAAACACCATAATTACATATCTGCCATCATACAAGAGGGTCTGAATAAGTGTCCGAATGTTCGAATGCTAATGCTTGAGAAATGGAAAGTAAACACCATAATTACATATCTGCCATCACGCAAGAGTGTCCGAATAAGTGTCCGATTTTTTAAATCCTAATGCATGAGAAATGACAAGTAAACACCATAATTACTTATCTGCCATGATGCAAGAGTGTCCAAATAAGTATTCGAGTGTTTAAACCTAATGCATGAGAAAACGCAAATAAACACCATAATTATTTAACTGACATCATGCAAGAGGGTCCGAATAAGTGTCTGAGTGTTTAAACCCTAATGCATGAGAAATGGCAAGTAAACACCATAATTACATATCTGCCATCATGCAAGCACGAACTGAACAACCGGCTAGGAACCAACCTAGGACTAGCCAAGATACTGCGCCAGTATACCCTCGGGCATATAGGCGATGGCCTTGTCTACTATTTAAAAATCAAACCGGGCAAGGAGAAGATAGTGACCGGCACCCTAGATAAGGACTTGCATGACGATGACTTGTTCTGGGTGTCTGGTAACTACGAAACAGCTGACGTACCGAGCTGGTTTATCAGCAAGAATTTCGGCGAGACATATAAGCTGTGCTAACTGCTCGGTCAATTTATCTTTCTTTACTATTCTGTACTTGACATTTTTTCTGCTTTCCTTTGCAGCAATTGAAGCCCTGTAAGCCCACTATCATTATCCCAACGAAGTAGCCATCAGAACCATGCTCCGCTACCACAATTGGGATTGCCACGAGCTCCTCGGTTACACACCGACATACAGATATTCAACTCCACGCCGGAGTAAAGTCACAGACTTTCTTCGCGCTCCATCTCCACCTCCCGATCCCACATTACCGGACGTGTCATTCATCCGGTTGACCGAGGCAGAAGAGATGGCCAAAAGAAGCAGCATCAAGAACCTCATCACCGCCACTTCCACCGAGATACCGAGCATCCCGACTCGCTCTCCTCCTGCCGGGCAATCCAGCGGGACCGTGGTTGCACTGGCGTCTCCCGCCATCAGGCAAGCCAGCAAAGACAACCGCCGGGCTGGCAAAAGGCCACGTGTAGACCCTTCCGCCGAGCTAGTTGCGGAGCTTAACACCGAGCAACCTGCCGTGATAACTGACCCAACTCTACCGTGGAGGCCCCAACTCAAGCACCGGAGTAAAGAGATCCCAGCGACAGCTTCTGTCCAAGGCGACAAGGAGCATCTGCTCGCCTTTGACCCACTAAAGCCTTGCTGCTACCGAGCGACGTGGTCGGCAGCGACCATGTGTCGGACATCCGGTTGGTGAAATCCTTGGTCAAGTCTATGACCAGGGTAAGAACTTTGCATATTTTTCCAAAAAAATTTCCAAGTGTTTGCTGACGCCGCCATTAATTAGGACACGCGTCGCTCGTTTGTTGGCCTCGAGCAGCCAACCATCACGTCCCTTCACATTCAAAATTTTTGGCGGTCTCTCACTTTTATTTATACATCTCTTCCCCTTCACTTTTCGTTCTAACTGACTCTCCTTCATTCTTGTCGATCCAGAGGTCCAGTGCCCTCAGCAGCTCCTACTCTTGCCCTCCTTCTGCGTTCGTGCCTGAAGGATCTGCATTCGCCTCTACTGGTAAGCTCTTCGAATCTTTTTGTGGCTGTTTCATTTGATATTTCTTGTTTTAGGGCACTAAAACCATAGATTTTAGGGTATAGCTCCCCAAAACTCTCCCCTGTCCCTTGTTCTCCTTACTGTTCTTCAGCTTCATTGATGAAGACCTGAAGATCTGGGGCGAACCGGGCTCCAGGTCTTCTTTTGATCCAAAAAATCATTCAGACCGAGCAAATAACCAGTCTGTCAAAACCTTAGGAGAAACCGGGTAGGCAGAGAACTCGGTCGCTAGACCGGGCTAAAATCTAGTCCACTTGAGCGACCGAGCTCCTTGACTCACCCTAACGATCGAGGTGGTTGACACCCTCTATGACCGAGCTAAAGTCAAGCTCGTTTTGCACGATCGCGCTCACACTTACAATTGTCATCATTTTCCTGCAGAGTCCAAGGGGACCACTGAGCAAATATTGAGGCTCTCAAAGACCGAGCAGCCATCTAGACACCAGTTTTTGCCAAACCACCTCAGCTGAGTTAAACCAACCAGCTACACATGGGGCGCTTCCGCTTCCTCGTTGACACCCCGGCTGCCTTGGCCGTATTCCGGGAAGACTACGGTATCCCGGTAGATGTTCACCTAGAGCTCGCCGAGATCGAGACGACCCCTTGGGGCAGATTAGACCAGTGCCCCTTCACCGTTCTTTCCATTGTTGAGGGAGGCCTCCACTTCCCGGTCAAACCTCTGCTGACCGAATTCCTGCGCCGTACCGGGCTAGCACCCACACAAGTGT
This sequence comes from Camellia sinensis, assembly GCF_004153795.1. Taxonomy (NCBI): domain Eukaryota; kingdom Viridiplantae; phylum Streptophyta; class Magnoliopsida; order Ericales; family Theaceae; genus Camellia; species Camellia sinensis. The sequence goes on along the minus strand of NW_021026299.1, from coordinate 1,201,711 downwards.
CAACCAACACCTACCGAATAATCAACGGCATTCACGAACTAAATAACCGGCTAGGGACCAACTTAGGTTTAGCCGAGATATTGCGACAGTACACTCTTGGGCACACTGGCGATGGCCTCGCCTACTACTTAAAGATTAGGCCGGGCAAAGAACAAATAGTGACCAGTACCCCAGACAATGACTTACACGACGACGACTTCTTCTGGATGTCCGGTAATTATGAAACAACCGACGTACCGGGCTGGTTCATTAGCAAGAATTTCAGCGAGACATGTATGCCGTGCTAACTTTCCCGGTCAATTGCCTTTGTTCCATAATTTGAACTTTAACATTTTTCTTCTTTCCTTTGCAGCAATCCACGCCTTACAAGCTAACTACCACTACCCCAACGAGGAAGCCATCAGGGTCGTGCTCTGTTATCGCAACCGAGATTGCAACGAGCTGCTCGGCTACACCCCGACATACCGGTACTCTGCTCCACGCCGGAGTAAGGTCACAGACTTCCTCCGTGCTCCATCACCTCCTCCAGACCCAACACTACCGGACGTGCCCCTAATCCGGTTATCCGAGGAAGAGGAGATGGCAAAGCGAAACCGTATCAAAAACCTCTTCATTGTAACATCCGCCGAGATACCAAGCGTCGTCACCCGCGCACCAGCTGCCGGTTAATCAAGTGGCGCGGTAAGGAGATCCCGGCAACGACTTCCGTGAAGGGCGACAAAGAACATCTCCTTGCCTTTGACCTCTCCAAGGCCCTTCTCCTGCCGAGCGACGTGGTCGGAAGCGACCATGTCCCAAACACCCGGCTGGTCAAGTCGACCGTGAAGTCCATGACCAGGGTAAGAGTCTTAAACTTCTACTCAAATTTTCACAAGTGTTTGCACGGTTTCCACTCTGATCCAATTTTCTTCTTGCAGGCCATCCAGAAGCAACACTTGGTCATAGAACGCATCCATCTACTGCGGCAAAAGGCAAACGATACTGCCAGCTAAGTCCAAAGCCTTCAGACCGAGCTCGGCCGAGCAAAGTCTTCGCTGCAGATTGCTAACGCTGACAACACCAAGTTGCTCGGCCAACTTGGCAATGTCGAGAAAAAGAGGGATAAGCTCCAGGCCGAGCTGGACGCACTCAAAGATCCAAGGGAGAAGGAGTGCGAAGACGCCAATAACACCGTCTTTAAGGAGGCCGAGGACAGCTATACGAAGCAGGTCTTTGCCACCCAAGACATCTATTTCAAAGCGGGTTGGAAGTCTGCCTGTGAACAACTCAGTCAAGGTCCTGATACCGACGTGTTTGCCTCTCCGCCAACTGTCTTCCTACCGACCTATCTCGTGCCATATGCCAACAATGTCTTCAGCGCGTTGGAGGCTGAGGCCGAGGAAGGACTTGTAGAAGCAGCCGGGGTAGATGCTAAGGGAGAAGACCACCAAGAGCAGGAGCAGCCCGACCAAACTGCGACCGGCGTCCGAGATCAAAGCCCACCGATCAACCTGGAGGAAGCTGGTGACGAATTCACTAACCTTTCCCCCCTAGTGTAGTTTTCTTTGTTTTTCTTTCTTTTTGCTCTGCACATGTAACCGGGCTGTTTGCCCCACCTCTTGTACATATTTTTATCATCAATGAAAAGGCTCAATTTTCTTGAAGTGTTGGCACGGTCAGCTGAGTAACCTTAACCGGACAAAATACTTCGGCAACATTAACCATCTTGCTTAACTTAACTAACCGGCAAAGGCATCTCGGTAGTAGATACAGCTGAGCACGTCAACTCTTTCAACCGGAGTAAATCATCTCGGTTGAGAATACCCAGGTTGAGCAAAACATCAACTCTTTCAACCGGAGTAAACATCTAGGTTGAGAATACCCAAGTTGAGCAAAACATCAACTCTTTCAACCGAAGTAAATCATCTCGGTTGAGAATACCCAAGTTGAGCAAAACATCAACTCTTTTAACCGGAGTAAATCATCTCGGTTGGAGTCTCAAGTTAGCAAAACATCAACTCTTTCAACCGGAGTAAATCATCTTGGTTGAGAATACCCAAGTTGAGTAAAACATCAACTCTTTCAACCGGAGTAAATCATCTCGGTTGAGAATCTCAAGTTGAGAAAAACATCAACTCTTTCAACTGGAGTAAATCATCTTGGTTAAGAATCTCAAAACTCAAAGCAACATTAAAAATGTTGAGGCAAAGATGAGTCACTTTTATATATTGACAAAAATGAATATTACATGAAGTATAAGGAAAAAAATTCCTTTGCACAAAATGAAAGTTAAAGCTAGAAATAATACAGCTTGAGATTGGCTGCACTCCATGGCTGGGGTATTCCTCTACCATCCAAGTCCTCCAGGTGATATGCCCCCTTGCCCGCCAGACCGGTTATCTTGTAGGGTCCTTTCCAATTTGCCCCTAGTTTGTCTTCACCTGGCACCAGGGTATTGCCCATGACTTTCCTTAAGACCCAATCACCTACTTTGAACGGTTTGGGGTGTACCGTTTTGTTGTATTTCCTTGAGAGCTCTTGTTGGCAGGCGGCCACATGGATGAGAGCCTTTTTCCCGGCGTTCTTCCACGAGGTCCAATTCCAGGGCAATGTCTTCGGCGTTCAGCTCGGGCTCAAAACTTTCACTTCTGAGGGTGGGCATTCCAACTTCCAAAGGTATGACCGTCTCCATACCATATGCCAAAACAAAAGGTGTTTTCCCGGTAGATTGCTGCGGGGTTGTTCGGTATGCCCAAAGGACGTTGGGGAGTTCCTCGACCCGTTTTCCCTTGGCTTTCTCAAGCCTCTTCTTCAACCCATCAATGATGGTCTTGTTTGATGCTTCGGCTTGACCATTAGACTATGGGTAAGCCGGTTTTCCAGCCGTTTCTTCAACCCATCAAGTATGATCTTGTTCGACGCCTCGGCTTGGCCATTGGACTATGGGTAAACCGGAGTAGAGTTGTAGAATTCAATCTTTAAATCTTTACAAAACCCTCTGAATAGGCAACCATCAAACTGGGTGCCGTTATCAGAGATCAGAATTTTGGGGACGCCAAACCGCGTGACCACATTCTGCCAGACAAACCGCTTCACGTCTCTCTCCTTGATTGTTGCCAAAGGCTCCGCTTCAACCCATTTGGTGAAGTAGTCTGTGGCCGCGATGAAGAACTTTCGGTTGCCTGGTGCTGTTGGGAGCAGCCCCACTATATCAAGCCCCCACATCGCAAAGGGCCAAGGGCTGGTGAGGGGAAGAAGTTCCCTGGCCGACTGGTGGATCTAGTGGGCAAACTTTCGGCATTTCTCACACTTGCGAACATATTTCTGGGCGTCGGCTTGCATGCACGGCCACCAGTAGCCTTGCGAAATAGCTCGATAGGCCAAGGACCTGCCCCCTGTATGACTACCACAGATGCCTTCGTAAATTTCGTAAAGGAAGGCTTCCACGCTGCTCGGGTGCACACACTTCAGGTAGGGACCGATGAAAGACTTCTTGTATAAAACGCCTTATGGAGAGAGCCAAAACCGCTCGGACTTCACCCGCACTTTATGTGTTTCCTTCTTGTCGGCTGGAATGGTCCGTTCTCTGAGAAAGAGGATGATAGGGTCCATCCAAGAAGGACCTAGCTCAGCGCAGAGTACTTCTGTCTGCCTGGTTTCCTCAATGCTGGGTCTCGAAAGGAATTCAATCAAAAGAGGGTTGGAAGATGTGCTGTCGACCATAGAAGCAAGGCCAGCCAACTCATCTGCTCGGCCGTTTTCTTCTCGGCCAATCTATTGGACCTGATTGCCTGAAATCGCTTGGTGTGGTCTCTGACCAGAGCTTGGTACTTCATTATTCTGTCATCCTTTGCCTCGTAAACCCCAGAAACTCGGTTAACCACAAGCTGGGAATCACTGTAAACCATTAGCTCAGATGCTTGCATCTGAAGCGCGCTTTCGAGACCGGCCAATAGCGCCTCGTACTCGGCCTCATTGTTGGATGCTGGGAAGCCAAGGGTGATAGAATGTTCAATAGTCAATCCATCTAGCGAAATCAGAACTATACCCAGCCCGACACCGTGACGGTTCAAGGCTCCATCAACAAAAAGTTTCCACATTTTGCCGACAAAGAGCTTCCAACACTCTGAGGGGTCCTAAGAAGCTTGAAGGTTGATGGGATCATGGTTGCTCGGCTGTTCGGCTTCCGGTCCCGTGCTGAGCGGTTCCATTTCAGCCCCCCTTGGTGATTCAGCGCCGGACTCAGCAAGTTGATCCATAATGCCTAAGTCCGTAGGCGAATCGCCAGGTTACGGTATTATGCCGGCCGTAGGCTCTGTCCTAAGCGGTTCCATTTCTTCCCTCCTCGATGATGTGGTGTCGGACAAAGCGGGTTGGTCTGTGATACCCAACTCCGTCATCACATCATCGGGCTGTAGTATCGTATCAACTGAAGGTGCCTCAGCGGGGCGCGCAAGTTCCGCGTTGCCAATACCGCCAAGCTGTGGTATTTTGGTCGAGCTTCCATTCACCTCTTCATCTTCCACGGCAATATCGACCGGGCATACCGGATGAGTTCCAGGTGACAATGCAACAACAAAGTCGGCCAAAGCTTGGGCTTTTATAGCAGTGCGCGGCTGGAACTTCACATTAAACTGTCCCAATTCGACTGCCCACTTAAGAATCCGATCGGAGAAGTCTGTCCGTTCGAACAAATCTTTGAGAGGGAACTCGGTCAAGACGATGATGGTATAGACATGGAAATAGTGTGCCAACTTCCTTGAAGCCATCATCAAAGCTAACGCAAGTTTTTCTAGCGACAAGTGCCTCGACTCTGCCGGTAGCAAGGTTTTGCTGACGTAAAAGATGGGTAGATGTTTGATTCCTTCCGACCGGACAAGCACCGCACTAACTGCATGCTGCGATACGGCCAAATAAAGGTAGAGTTCTTCTCCGGGCTCCGGTGTGACCAACAACGGCGCTGAAGACAAATACTCCTTGAGCTCGGCCAAAGCCCGATCACACTTTTCATCCCATGCGAACTTTGATTTCAAGGTTTGAAAGAAAGGGCGGTAGTGATCTGATGATCGGCTTATAAATCGGTTAAGCGCGGCGGCCATTCCGGCCAGATGCTGCACATCCTTAGCCGAGCTAGGCTGTATTAACTCTTGCACGGCTCAGATTTGTGTAGGGTCTGCTTCGATATCTCAGTTCATGACTAGGAAACCCAAAAATTTTCTAGATCCCACGCCAAAGGCACACTTAGACGCATTCAGGCGTAGCTTGTGCTTTTTGAGAATGGCGAACATCTCGGCCAAATCGGACAAATGGTCTGGTTGATGCCGGCTCTTAACCACCATATCATCAATATAAGCCTCCATTGTCCGGCCTAGCAGAGGAGCAAACATCTTGGTCACCATCCTTTGAAAAGTTGCCCCGGCGTTCTTCAAACCAAAAGGCATGACTTGGTAGCAAAAGAGTCCCCTTGGTGTAGTAAACGACGTGATCTCTCGATCGGGCCCATGCATGGCAATCTGATGGTAGCCACAGTAGGCGTCTAAGAAACTGAGCCTGTTATGTCCAGCCGTTAAGTCCACAAGCTGGTCTATTCTAGACAGAGGAAGGCTGTCTTTCAGACAAGCTCGGTTGACAGTCTTGTAGTCAACGCAAACTCGCCACTTCCCATTTTTCTTGGACACCACGACCATGTTTGAAATCCACCGAGGGTAGTGCATTTCTTGAATTGCTCGCGCCTCAAGCAAGTTCTTCACTTCCTCTGCAACTACCTCGGCGTGATGCAGCGCCGATCTCCTTGCTCGCTGAATAACCGGCTTGGCTCCAGGAAAGACATTGAGATGATGGCATATAAAACTCGGATCGAGACCGGGCATGTCGTAAGGTGACCATGCGAAGACTTCGATGTTGGACATCAAAAACTCAACCATGTCGGTCCTTTCTTGGGCTGTAAGGCTTGAGCCAAGCAAGAAGAACTTGTCTGGATGCTCCGTATCAATGCGCACTTCCACCAATTCCTCGACAGCTTTGTCCTCGGCCTTGGTGCCCACATCGTCAAGGACTCCCCGATCTTCCGGTCCCTCAATCATTTGAACGAAGCCATTGGCAGCTCGGCCCCGTTGACCGCCACGAAGTATTGCTTCGACATGACTTGATCGCCCTAAATCTCCTCGATTGTCCCCATAACCGAGGGAAATCTCATTACATGATGATAGATCGACGCTACGGCTTGCATAGCGTGAAGCCATCCCCTTCCAAGGATCAAATTATAAGTGGATGGCACCTGCAACACCTAGAACTCCACCTGTTTGACCACGGATCCTGCTTTGACCGGCAGGATAATCTTTCCCAAAGGCCACTCCGGTTGTGAGTTGAAACCAACCAGTGGCGAAGTTGTCGGGGCCAAATCTGTATCCCGGAGCTTGAGCTGTTTGAAAGCGTCGTAGTACATGATCTCGACTGAGCTTCCCTGATCGATCAAGATCCGTTTGACATCAAATTCTTTGACGCGGAGTGTAACCACTAGGGCATCGTTGTGCGGCATCTGAATACGCTCTAGGTCTCTTGAGGAGAAACTGATCACATCTTTCTCTTCGGCCTTCCCCCTCTTGATCGCAGGCGGAACCGACAAAACTTCCCTCATGTGTTCTGCCTTCTTGATCATACCTCTGAGCTCGCATACACGCGCCGGTTCCACTATGCCATAGATGACATTAATAACCCCTTGTGGAGGCGCATCTCGGTCATCCGGTCCCCGCGGGTCAACCGGAGCTTGATTGGCCTTCACGCCCTCATCAATGTAAAGGTCCAGGTGTCCGGCTGCAACTAGCTCTTCCAAGTGTTGCCTCAAAGGAAAACAGTCCTCTACCTGGTGGCCTCACTCCCAGTGAAACGTGCAACGGTACCTCGGATTGAAGCCCTTTTGTCCGTCGCCTAACTTAGCAAGAAACCGGACATACTCCTTGTCACGGATTTCACTAAGTATGCGATAAATTGGAATCTTAAAGACCGTGGTGATGCCTGTCCTTGCTTTCAACCTTCTGTTTACATCAGCTACGTCATCCCGGGGGTAGTCATCCCTGTCATTCCGACGTCCCCTACCCCAGTTTTTGCGATTTGAGCCACGGTCCGATTCCTCAGCACAGTCACTTGATCGGCTGGACTCCTGTCCGACAGTGTGCACTTTACCAGCTAACCTCTTGTCCGCTACTACCGGAGTTGTTTTTGCGGTAGATGCTGACGCATCATCCTCCACACGGATGTACTCATTGATACGCTGCATTAGCTGGTCCATGGATGTCAGCTAGTGCATGGTAAGCGAGTCCCGCAGTCTATGTCCGACCGGGAGACCTCACTTGTATTGTGTTATTGCAAGGTTGACCGGGCAATCCAAAATCTCATTGAAGGTCTCCCAATATCTGGAGTTGTATGCCTTCAATGTGTCGCTCGGTTCCATCTTGACACTCAGTAGATGGTCAACTTCCTTTGGTGTTTTTGTGTTGGTTTTGAAGCGCGTCACGAAGGCCTCGGCCAACTGATGCCACATTTCTATGCTCCCCTCCGGCAACCTCTCGAACCATTTCAAGCCCAGCTCGCCCAAGCTTGACGGGAAGATAATTGAAGGTCTCCCAATATCTGGAGTTGTATGCCTTCAATGTGTCGCTCGGTTCCATCTTGACACTCAGTAGGTGGTCAACTTCCTTTGGTGTTTTTGTGTTGGTTTTGAAGCGCGTCACGAAGGCCTCAACCAACTGATGCCACATTTCTATGCTCCCCTCCGGCAACCTCTCGAACCATTTTAAGCCTAGTTCGCCTAAACTTGACGGGAAGATAAGGCACATAAGTGCGTCATTCTGCCTATGCCCGGCCATGACCTGGCGGAAGTGACTCACATGTATGTAGGGGTCGATTTTTCCATCGTAGAGTGTGAATTTAGGCTGGTAGAAGCCTACCGAAAGCGGTGTTGTTTCTATCTCCAGGGAGAAAGGGGTGGCATTCAGCCTTGCCAAGTCTGTATCTAGAATGAGTGGCGCTGCTTGGCGGGGTGGAGGCATTCCGACCTCCTCGCTGGCGTGAACCCCATAGGATAGCCGCTGGAACGCCGGCACCCTCTGAGCCTCCTGCCGGTGAGCTCGTTCCTTCAAGACTGCTCGCAAATCCTCTGAATGAGCGGAATAAGAATACCTCGATGTCGTCGCCAAACGTGAGGGTCAATAGGTGCTGTCTTGCGCGCTGGACTTCTCTTCGTGCGGGTCAGAATCTCCAACCTTGTAACTTTTGGTGATAGAAATGGACGCAGTGTGTCGCTGACTCTGACTGCTTGAACGGCGGGGTTGGGTGCGCTCACTGTGGTTTCCCACTCCAGCAACACCCTTCCCTTTAACATGCCGCTTCAGCTCCTCCATCTCCGCTGCCATTCGCCGGATGACGGCGTCCTGGTCCCTTAACTTGTGTTCCAGACGTCTGGCATGTGATTCTCTCCGCCGTCGATGACCGTCTGGACTCCGTGATTGACCATAACTTCTTCCGCGCTTATCCCACGCATCTCTTGAATGTCCTCCTGGAGAAGTCTCTAGGTCCGCCATTGGAGGAACAATGGTGGGATGCCCTTCTCTCCGTCTGCCTGACTCCGGGGTGACTCCGTCAATGGCAGACAACGGAATCTCATCTTTGTTCGCCATGGATGGCGATCAGATGAGCCTAGAAGACAAGGTTTTGTCTTTCAAACCTTCCCACAGACGGCACCAATTATGCGGGGAGCAAATATTTAGGCAAGCCCGCACTCCTTTCTTCCAAGCTCCTGCATGTCCGATCGACCTGCGAGCACAACGGCGGTGAGCTACCCGGTGGTATATGGTCGGAAAACCCCTCTAACGATCAAGTTAGAGACACACACAGGGATAGAGAGAGAGAGAGAGAGAGAGAGAGGACCGAGTTGTGTTTAGTGCTTTTCTCACCAAATTATATCATCCCTCAGCATGGGGGGTGCAAACATGCTTATATACCTTCTGCGCCCCAAATCTACTCCCAGTGATCTCTCGACAGGTGGTACTGCTATCCCATCTGTCAGCACAAATCTTGCTGAACATCACCTAACCCGACTGCCAGCCCACTCTAGTGGGAGCTCGTCAGCCGGGCTGCAGCATCTCGGTTGTCAACGGCCGTGTTGTGCAGTTGGCCAGAGCGCTCCGTTTCAACCGAGCTCGGTTGCATCCCAGTATTGCCGAGCTCGGGACAGCTCACGCTGGTTTACCATCGGCCTTCCTACCGAGCTAACTCTTGGACCGTGGAACAACCACCCATCGCCTGGCGTCGAACATCCAGCTTGACCGACTTCTAATTCGTGAAGGCAAACAGCCTGGTCCAACCACGCCTTCCTTTACCCAAGCAAAACCTCTAAGGATGGGGCCGTGTTACCGCGGCCCAACCTTGTTCGGCCAAGTCCGTCTGGCCCAAATTTGTCTGGCCATTATCATGACCCTAACCAGATCATAAATCTCCCTCTCAGAAGATATATCATAAGTTTGTACTCCAACATCTCATAATTCCTTCAATTCTTCAACTAAAGGCTACATGTACACATCTATGTCATTCGAAGGGGAGCTCGGACCAGGAATAAGCAATGATAGGATGAAAGAAAACCTTTTCATGCACATCCATGGAGACAAATTATATGGGACCAATATGACCGGCCATATACTATAACTAGTGCTCATATTCCCATAAGGGTTAAATCCATCTGCTGTCAACCCTAACCTGACATTGCGAAAGTCAAAGGAAAAATCTACATATCGACAGTCGAATGTTTTCCAAGCCATAGAATCGGCAGGATGCCATCATTTGTATGGCCTTCAGTATGCCATTTCATAGAAGCAGTTGTTTTTGAAGACATGAACAACCTCTGCAATCGAGGTTTCAAAGGAAACCACCGTAAAACCGTTGCAGCCTTTTTATTTCTCTTTTTAGATGAAGTACTTATATTTTGATGCAAATCATTCTCATTTGTTGCCCACCTTGAAGCACCACAATGACACACTTCATCATTTGCATGTTCCTTTCAAAATAACATACAATCATTAGGACAAGCATGAATCTTTTCATAACCGAGACCCAAATCCTTAATAATCTTCTTGGCATCATAAGAGGCTTTCGGCAAATTTGCATCTGAAGGAAGCATATCTTTCAAAATTTGAAGCAACGTTGTGAATGAGTGGTTGCTCCATCCATTAAGACATTTCAAGTGATACAGATGCACAATTGCTGACAACTTGCTAAAATTCTTGCACCCTTCATACAAAGGCTTCTCAGTATCTTTCAGTAAGTCGTAAAATTTTTATGCATCTTCATTAGGATTTTCTTGAGGTCGTTGTACGCTTGGACCTTGATCAGATGGTTCTAGTAAATTACTTTCTTCTGCATATTCATCTATATTTTGGGTGTGCATGGGAAACACGTCCCGCAACATGTCACGTATGTCACCATACTCGGGTCCTATTTCTTCAACATGGCTTTGACTAGTTCTACTAGAAGTCGTTGCAGACATAATTTCCCCGTGATGATACCGACAATTATAACCTGGACTAATTCCATAAGATAACAAGTGATCGTGTACAACTTCTAGGGTCAACATGTATGAATTCACACATCTCATACATGGACATGGAATTGTTCCATCATTAGATACATTGTGAGAAACAAACTCCAAAAATTCTTTAATCTCTTGCATATAATCTCTTGACAATCTATTCTTCTTCATCCAACTCTTATCCATTGATAATTAACGAATTGAAGTACCATGAAACAAAATAAAAAGTTAAATATATTATAGAACGAGGTATCTATACTAACATAAAAAAGCATTACACAATTTAATGTAGGTACACATAATTGAATTATTTGTATATGACTTTTCCTGTATATATTTTCCTAAAATTGAACTATTTTATATTGATACATTTCAGATTCATTTCAAATCAATATCTGCAAATTTATAGGATTAGTTGATCTAAGTTTTTTTTTTTTTTTCACAGTTCTCTTCTAATGAGTAAGCAAAACTTTTTTTTCTATGAGTTCAAGGTTTTTGATTTACTGTGTTTTTGTACTTTTTGTCCATAGAATTCAATGACATGCTTTCCAACTAGAGTAAACAGTTTTATATTTTAGCACGTCATCTTATTTAAGTCACAATCATCTTACTTGGGTCACATCACTTCTTATTTGAGTCACATCACCTCTCTACTACATCACTTCAAACCCAACCCATATTTCACATTTTTTCATGGAAAGTCAAAAATTATACTAATCTAGCATTTCCCAAACAATCCCTAAACCTTGTCTCCCATGGAAGTGGTTCTAAACCCTCTGCACAATTCACAACATTGCAACATATATGCACAACACTTTGTTAGGGTTCATCCTGTTCACTTGCCTTTTCTCATACTAACCTCTCCCAATTACGAAACTCATAACATAAGTTAAGGTAGGTATAAAGCACATGGACTTTACTTGTACACTACATTAGTGCTCATTCTTAGTCGTTAATTATATTCTGGTGTGTAATTGGTTGTTAGTTTTGATAATAAGATTTGTAGCTTCTTTGTGTAATTAATGAGGCAAACTGGTTATATTGTCTTAGGAATGCTTGGCAACAACTTGGGGACATGAACCGAGAGGTGGCTACAGAGCAATATATAACCCTTTTGTCAAGGAGCATTCCTGGGTGGATGGGGGATGACACAAAAGTAGTATTTTCCTTCAGCATCTATTGTTTCTCTACTTTTGAATAATTTTTACATTGAAAATTGGTAATTGTATTTCTTGAATAACTCTTGCCACAGGATAGAAAACAGCTTTTCTCAAATGGAAGATCATATTTTTGATCAGCAAAACAAAAGTTTTATTGATGACAAAAGGTGCAATACATGTGATAATTACATCAACAAAGCCGGGGGAATGCAAAAGCATCATAACTAACCTCTACGATCCCAACTAGGTTGGCACCGCAAAGGGGGCACAATCATATGCAACCATAAACCAAAGATTGGTGAGAAACCAATCAAAAGAAAAAGCAGCAGAAGGTAACTTAATAGCAGAAGAGTAATAGCAGCAACACAATAATAGCAGCAGAGTAATGTATGGTAGCCCAAGCATATCTGTATGTCTGTATGGCAGTCCGAGCATATCAATATGGCAACCCAATCAACAAACTAAAACCTGAACCAATAACCCCACAGAGCTAACAGCCTACCAGTTGACAACAGAGCAAACCTAATGTACAAGAGCCAAACAAAATAGAACCTAATGTACAGCAGCCAGGACAGATCTTGAACTTGGAGAAAAATAAAGCTGAAGGCCTTGTATTACAAATCAAAGCAAATCAGCATAACATTCTACTGCTGAGCAGTCCAAGCATATCTGTATGACTTGTTGTACCCAAGATGAGTAATGAAGGAATAGGAGCAAGATATTAGGGAAATTGTTTTGACTTATTTTAATAGGTGGACATATTTATCGAGAGAAGTACCCATTTGTAACAAGTCTGTTCCATAAAAACTAAACTCCAACTGAGTTAGAAACAGAGAGAATTAGAATGTTTAAACTACTCAGCCTGTCAATGTCATTCTCCTGGGTTTTGAGATTTTGAGAAGTATGATTTTCAAGATGTATGCAATCAATTTACATGATTATCTTAGTCCATGTCATGTTGTTGTTGATCATATAGTCAGTGATTTCATTCATATTTATTCTAAATTGTTCAAACTAAACCTAGAAAGACCCTTGTGACACCAAGGGTCAATTGTTACCATTAAGAGTGGGACTCTAAGTGACTTGCAGTTTGTCTTTAATGTATTACTGTTCTATTTCAGTGTTTTGGACTCAATTATATTGTGTTGGCTGATGTAAATACTGATGTTAGCAGTAGCTCTGCAATTATTTTCTTGCTAAGAGTGGGGAGTGCATCCTCAGTGAGATTCATCTAGATGTTTGTCTTTATTGCAAGTTAAGCTGTGGTATCATTGTTTGTGTCCCTATTGTGTTTTATTCTTCTTTTGTTTTCCTTCAATATGTATTCTGCTATTCTTTTATTCTTGTTCATGTTTTCATTTCATGTAAAATATAAAAATAGCTTTGTGAGACAATAGCATCTAGAGAATTCTTGCCTAAGATAGTTTTATGAAAGTAACCATTTCCACTGAATTCTTACCTATTTAGCAAATTAAATAGAATCTAGAGTGAGCTTTTAGAGAGACAATAGATGCATCCTACTGAAGCCATCCCTATCATTGAACTGAACCAAACTTCCCGGTGACTTGTGGTCTGGGAAGAATGTCTCAGTGTCTGTATTGCCATGATAACATAATAGTTTTACTAGACAATGGGCATGAAATATAAATTCTGAAAAAGATCGTTTCATATGCACCTTTAGCTCTAATAAGACTCTCATCAAGAAACTCTTTTCTAGACTAGATTCTGCAATTTTATTATTTCTTTGTACATGTAACAATTACATTACACAGAGTTGAAAATGACTGCCTCTCTTTCATGTTTTCAAAATCAAAACAATGATAAGTTTGAAAATTCTCATTGTTGATAATTCATTCTCAAAACAATGAGCAGTTCAAGCATCATGCCTCACACAGATCACAAAACAAAATGAGCCACTCTAAACTATACTGAGCTCTGACCATAGTATCTACAGGGGCACCCTCATAGTATCTGCACACACCAATAAAACCCCAACACCTAGTCATATCAGTCCACCACTAAGCCTGACAATCCAACAGGACAGAATCTGAACTTGAACCTACAGGACCAACAACAAGCCCAAGCTGACAGACAGATACACACGCCAGCAGAACCCACCATAGGCTAGGCTCAAGCATCAACAGAACAAGCTGAAACCAAAGTAGCACAGCAAACCAGGGCCAAGACTCAACTCCTATGTCTAATACATTATTAGACCTGCTGCAAGTTAAAGACTATATCATTAACAGAGAAGTCCACTTTGGCTGGGGAAGATTTGACCCACAAAGCTATTCTTACTTTGACCAGCTCAGATAGATCTTCAAAATTTGGCCACGACCCATTAAACACACAGTCGTTTCTATGCTTCCATATGGACCAAAGGACAACCAAAGGTACAACCTTCCATAGCTGTTTCTTAATCTTTTTCATCTTACAGATGGAAGATCATATACTAATCTACCTTCCAGTTTACATAAGCAAACTGGTACAAAAAATGAAAGGTAAAAATAAATTTCGCTTTCTAGAGACTAGTTTGACAAGTGGTAATGGCCTAATGGCTTTAAGATTGGTTTTTGTCTGTTGTTTTAGTTTAATTTATCTGTTACTTTTTTCTCTTACCTTTCATGCAGTTTGTCGAAAGAACTGAAGCCTTGTTGTGATAAAGAATGCGGCATGATTAGTGTTAAGCTTTCAAACATCACAAACAAAGTATGTACATGGATTCATTTGTTATTGTAATTTTGCTGGATAGTATTCGATATATTTACAAATCATGATTGGTGTTAAGCCTTATAGTCTTTGACACATGCATGTTGATGATGAACATATTTTGTATGGTATTAGTCAAAAGATTATTTGTATTGCAAATTGTCCATGTACTATCAATCTCTTCTTGAAATGCTTATTACAATTCCTCTAGGGAAACAACATAAGATAAATTAGACCATTCATGCTATAGGTTTGGACTGGTAGTTCTCTTCATGTTATTTCATTTACATTTTTTTGTTATCGTAATTCGTAGTTCACTGCCAATGAATTGCCTTCAATAGGTATTCAAATCTTCCTACATGGAATGCTACATTACATAACATCCTTACCAATATGGATATGCATTTGGATGTCTACTTTTAGTGAGACACAAAAAAAAATTGTCATCATTATTGCCTTTTGGCTTTTTGTTGATCAGTTTGAAATGGCAAAAATGTAGTAGCTCAAAACAGTATCTCTGTTTTCTTTATTTCTAGAAACCTTTTACTGGGTTAAGGTATCTAGTGTTTCTTCTCACATTTTATATTTTCATGTTTCATTATCAGGGTTCTGTTGCTCAATTGCAGTAGTTCATTTCCAGGGCTGTAAAATAATGGCTATTTAGTTTGTTGAAAATTCAATTGAGATTTCATCGTTATGTAAGCAATATATTCAGAAATTTGTTAATTTTTTAGGCTTCATTCGATAAGTTTGTGTCAGAAAATTATTCAAAAAATTAAACTATTCGAACTTGGGGTGATTAAAACTTGTTTGAGATTGATTTGAAAAATAAACGAAAGAAGCTTAAGTACATTTTTGTACTCGTTAAATTTTGAAACTAATATTAAACAATATATTATACAACCTCGGCAATCATAACCCTAAGCATTTTAGACAATAACTAGTATATGGAAAAGTGATTGGTTACTCATTGATCTTTTTTTTATCAAGAGATAGGAGATTATTTATAAATTACAAATACAAACAGAATTATATCAAAATTGATAATCAAGGCAACAAAAATTATAAAATGTGCATTAAATTCATAGGCAACAATTTTCTCAACACAAAAAAAAAAAAAAGAGACTTATTAATATCAAAAAAAAAAAAAAAAAAAAGGAGAGAGAGAAACACAAAAACAGAACAAATCAATAAACAAAAATATAGGCATTATTACTCCATTGTGGCATTTTATCAAACACCTACCATACATAATGAATCGTCAAGCATGAGATTTTATTGTGTAACATCAACAACAATCCATTCACTTCACTAATTATATTGGTTAAAATATGAATATCATAGATGACAAAAATTAGAATACCGAACATGTTAATCAATCTATTTTCTAAATTATTTTCCCAAATCAAAATCATTCAAGATGTTCATGAAATCCTTCAAAGTAGAGAAGTTTTGGAGATATTAGAAGCAATGAATGGAAGGGCAAGTCTCAGCTTAAGAATGAATTTCATTGACCCAAACTTGACCACAAACAGTAAGGGAAAAAGAGAAACAGAGACAGTAGAAGAAAGAGAGAAGGGTAGAGAGATAAACCGAGAGACAAGAAGAAAGAGATGGCTAGAGAAAGAGAAACACAGAGAGAAAACTGACCTTGAAATCACAGTGATGCTATAGCTTGATGTCGTCAATACGCCGCGGGGGAGATGAACTCTGATACTTCGCCAAAGCAGTGTTGTGGACTAGGGCACAAATTGTGAGTTGAACAGTTTTTTTTTTTGGATTGAATTTCTGATATGTTATTCACCCACAAAAAAAAAAAAAAAAAAAAAAAAAAATCCGCATGAAATCGGAGTTGAATTTGGCGGGCTTTTATTTTGTTGGGCTTTTAGTAACAATTGAGTACAAACTGTCACTATAAAAAAATATACGGCAGCGTTTTATGAAACAATGCTACTAAAAATTTAATTTTTAGTTGTGGTGAATAACCGCTACAATAGCCCATCTATAGCAGCATTTTTAAGGCCGCTGCAATAAAAAAACGCTGCTAAAACTTGATTTTTTTGTAGTGATTAAAACATAAAATCATCAAAATAAATGTTGATTCTATTTTTCTCTTTCAAATAAATCATCAAAATAAATTTTGATTCTATTTTTCTCTTCCAAATAAATTAAAAACATAATTAAATAAATCATCAAAATAAATAAGTCTAACACTTTCCTTTTAATCTAGTGAGTACACGACGAATTTACACATTGAACAGTTCAGATAATCAAAATAAGATTTGTGGTGGGCCTCACGGGCCTAACAACACAGTCTAGGTGGACTAGAGAGAAACCTTTCCCTTATATAGTATAATTAATGTATAAATATTATAATGAGAACCTGCAACTATGTTACTTAAGTGTGTAATGAAAGCGTTAAAAGTAATTTTCTTGGAAACTATGAGTGAAAGCTTTATTTTACTTGATTTTAAGTATTTTTACATTAACTATCATTTAATAAAGGGCTATTGATACATATTTCTTGTTCATATATTGTTCTTGAATAGAAGCTTTTGTTTGTTAATTTTGTTGTACAAATATTTGTTTTTACTAATCACAATGACACCATTAGTTGTCATGACTCATGGGTAGTGGTACTATCATCACGAAAAATGAGTGAGATCACTAAAAAGAGGAGCACTAATAGCTCTAAAGTGGTGTGGGTCCTGCATGATGGGATGTTTTGCTCTTATGTGTTTTTTTTTTTTTTTTTTTTTTTTGAATTTCCACCTCATTAGTGATCAATTAGTGCTCCCAAATTAGTGGGATGAATCATTGTTGCTATCATCACAACGCATGGAAAATTGTAGCAAGATAATATTAAAAACTTAATCTTAAAAGGAAATTGCATAAACATAGAGGGTATTAAAGAATAATAATAATAATAAATAAATAAATACAATCTTAAAAAAATAATTGTAAAACGATTATCACTCTGAAATTTATTCTTATTGAGATAGTAAAGGATTAGGTTTTAATTAGTTAGATTCCAAGCAAGACAACAACTGGCATTCAAATAGTTCATGTCATTGTATATAAATTTATGAGTAATGCTTTAGATATTTTAAGCATTTTCTTTTAAGACAAAATTATCAGTCTCTTTTCTATTTTCTATTATCTTTTTAGTTGTCTGTGACCACCATCATACTCTCATACTATCTCTAATTCCTCTCCTACTCATTCTCTCTTGTCACTTCTTTTCCACTCTGTCCCGACATAGTTGTAACGCTTTCCACAATCCCCTTTTACTCCATTCCCTTCTCATCCCATCTAACAAACTTGTTTACCCTAATCCTAGCCATCGGAGCCACCAAATCTCCCAACCATTTTCCTTCATATCCCCAAACCCCGTTCTCCTATTTTGAAACAAAATTTGGTACTAGTGCCACTTGTGTTCAGTACAAGTGTAATGAGATGGCCTGGCTCCATATCTTCTTTATCAAAAAAATTATTTCTTAGTCTAGGGAATCATGTAGTTATATTTTTGATTAATCATAAATTATCATGTCCCTTATTGTTTTTCAACCAGTGAATACAAAATTGTAAATTATATTTTCTCTGTTAATCATAACATACTGAAATACCACATGATCATACCTAAATTCTCCAAATAACTTCTCTCTTTATAAATACTAGCTAGTTGAAGTGAATAATTAGGCATATATTCTTGGTTTGGTTTGATTTTGGTGCCTAGATGAGGCACAAAAATCCTTAATTTAATTAAGAAAATTAAATGATGTATTTAACGAAGTCAACTTATCTACTCCCAAAATTGCCCGACATGTGCACGTACGAATATATATGATTTATAGACATTAAAATAATAGGAGGATTCTATTATACATACTCCATATTATATGCATCCTTAGTTATGTCATTTTCTTCTTTAACTATTACTAATGTTTTTTTTTTTTTTAGTTGTGACATTATTTTGAGATATTTGGTTATGAAAGTATAGAGATATGTTATTTTTTCTTATAATTATAAGGTGTCTATGGTACAAACCTTTTAAGAGGTGTGTATCATAATTTTAATATAATTGTGCAGGTTGAATCTTCAAAAACAAAGAAGTTATTGATGATTTTAACAAAAAATGATATATAAATTTACTTTCTAGTTTTTTTTTTTTTTAGATTTAGTGTAAGAGAGATGATTAGCTAATAATTCGAGAAGATAAGAGAAAGAAAATCATCGTAAATATTTTAATTGATTATCATATTGTTAAGTTGGAAAATAATATACTTTTTAGGCTAATTGATTTTAATTAGTAATTGAAGGATGAGGTATGGGACGATTATTTTGTAGGTTTGAGAATCCAGAGAGCCCACGAACATTCGTTGATAGTAATTTATGAGCTTAGCTTATTAGTGTAAAAAACTTAAAATAAATTAACAAAAAATGATTATCAAAAAATTAAGAGAGAAGTATTTTTAACTTATGTTTTTGGATAATTAATTTTTAATTTATAATAAGTTGTATCAAAAAATATTTATTTGAAACATATCAACTTAAATGCTCAAGTTTGTAAGAGTTCATGTAGTATACATTAATAGACATTCAACTTGTGTTTCAATCATAAATTTATATCATAATTTAGAAATAAAGAGAAAAATGGGAGAGAAATGAAAAAAATATATCACATGCATGTATCATAAATTTTAATCGCATCTCTCATATCAATTATCTTTTCTTTTAAAATCTTTACCTAAATTTCGTAGCCTAAACGCAAAGATTTTTATTCACATGCATGTATATGCTTGACCACTTTTTCCTAGGAATTTTGTGACCATTTAGTGCCTACATGTATTCATAAATACAAGAGAGTGGAAACCTAAATTAAGAGTTGCACGAGTGGTGCAGAGTGAGTATTTATTAATTATTATAATTTTTTTTTCTCTTTTGGGATATAGACAAGAAAAGAAAAACAAAATATGAAGGTCGCATGCAAATGGTTGCGGCTTTCGTGGAAGATGTGAGGCTGCAATTCAAACTCTCCGACGAAAATCAGAAGGAAGGTGCTCTCAGCCTCCTTTTCACTGAACTTTTTTTTTTTTTTTTAAAATTTTTTATCAGTAAAATAAAAAAAGTTATTAAAATATGCATTTACTGACTTTTTCACTGACTTTTTAAGAATCTTTTTGACAAATCATGATAAGAAAATGTTTAACCTGTTTATATAGAAAAAATGATTGGAAATTCTAATAAAGAAATCCTAATGAGTTTTAATGAGCGTGAATTTTATTGTGATGTGATGTTTTGATTTTAATTTTATTTTTTATTATTTTTTTATTTTCTGTCACATCATTAGAGCTCAATTAAAATTTCAAAATTAGAAGAATGTATCATTGCTCATATATATATAACTTAGGTTGAAATTGATAATTAAAAAATAGAAGTAAAAAACTCTTCTCCCCTAATTTCGAGGTAATTATTTTTTTCTAACTTGACTTAATTTAGGCTTTAAGTCGTGAACGAAAAGTGCACAAACAGTCTCGCATAATATATTAATATTTTTTTCTGAGTTTGTGTTAATACGATTGATATAACTTTTGCTATAATTTATAGTGCGTAAGATCATCTCCAACGGTGAATCAAACCCAGTATCAAATTCAAATTTTGATGAAAAATTTACTTTTTCAAGTTTCAACCGTTGCACCAAATTGATATCAAAATGAGATTTCAGCAAAAAAAATATCAAACTGAGAACGAGACACAGATTTTACCAAATCACTGTTACTAACCGTTGAAAAGAGCTAAGCTACGTGTGATGTATCATTTTATATTATTATTATTATTATTATTATTATTATTATGTAATGACGTTGTAGCAGTGTCTTCGCATGATTTGTTTGGATGGTTTCGAAGTGGGCATGGCTTCTGTTCAGTTCGGGATTGGACTGGATTGGATCATGTTGTTAGGTCTGTAGAGGTCTATCATGAATCTCGTTTTAAAAAAAATTTGCCTAACCAGTCGACCGGCCGGTCGACCACCCGATTGTCCCGGGATAGATTTGGTGAAAAGTGAACCGTTGGAGCGAGTGGTATCAATTTAGTGAAATGGGTCATTTTTGACTCAAATTTGGTGAAAATTTTGAGTCACCGTTGGAAATGCTCTAAATAACCTAAGTAAACTGTTTAAGCTAGAAAAGAGTGCTTTTAGCTTATATTTTGCACTTATCAGTTTTTTGCTTAACAAAAGTTACACCAAATAGTCCCGTTGCATTCCAACTAAAATCATAAATAGAAAAAGAAATACTAATTTTCCTTACATTTAATAAATATTAAAAATTGAGTAGTGATTCAGAACTCTAATAATATAACTCCAATAAGAGCTGTGTTGATGTGGCAACCAAAAAAAAAAACAAAATATCACATCAGACAGTGTGACCCACAATTTAGAGCACTTTTAAAACTCACAATTTAGAGCTCAATCATTTTGCCTAGAAATTTTCCCGGCACCAATTTTTTTTGAAATTGTTCTGAAATGCTGGGAAGACTTTTCGTGGGATTTATAAAATGGTGGCAAAACCTTTCTTTTTGTATTGTATGATTTGAAAAAAAGAAAAGAAAAGAAAATACAGTTGGCTTTTTATTTGAAATCTCATAAAAACATCCAAATCATGTTCAGATTAAAAATAATGATTAATCTTTAGCTTCATTAATTTTTTCATTGCTAGAAGTGCCAAGCCAATATGTAGAGCTGACATCACTGTTCTTCGTTTATTTTATTAATGTGGGACTTTCAGTTCAAAGTTTATTGTTGCTTTCCAGGTTAGGAGCCATTATATGTGGACCTATCCAAATATTCATATATCGGCTCCAGCTGTAATTAATGGCTATATCATATGATGTACGTTAGAGAAGGGTTGACTCGTATTTTTTGCACTGCCAATGAGTTGGAACTTGGAAGTATCAATTATTTTTTTAGGCATAACAATAATGTGTGTAAATTTTTAAAAAATAATTTTATTAGATGTTCTTAATATAATGTTCCAATTCACTTATTAATAGATATTTTTCATGTTATTTGGCCTAATAATTTATCAATTTGGAACATCACTGAACGTATCCTAAAAGAATTGAATAATTTCTTGTAAATTGAACTTTACTGGCCACCAAGGATGGTAACCTAGCAGGCAAAAGTTCACTCCCGTTGAATTTAGTGAACGAGCAGCTTTGAGTCCGAGTATTCATGGAGGCGAAGCGGTTTCCATCAAACTCTACTCCTAGTATCCGCTTGCTAGGACATGGTGGGGTTGGGGTCGAATTAATTTATAGTTCAAGCTCATCTTGAGGGCGTTCCTATAGTTCCCCTACGCCCATTTAAGTCCATGCCTAGCTCCATAGCTATTCGGGTCGGGACTCTTTAGTCACATTCAAAAAAAGCTGTTAGGTTGATCCTCCTTCAATCCTTTCTATCAACCAAAAATTACACCTTACTGATGAGGAAGTCTTGTGCTTTGACAAGCAATTCAATCCTTTTCATTATAACCTTGTTGATTTTGTGGTTATTGTGCCTCTACCTCTGTAAAATCTTATGCCTATAAATCCCTTATTAGAAAATGAATAATGATTGAGACCTCCACTCTTACAAAATCTCTACAAATTTGAACAACTCATGATATCAACCTTATACATATATGAGTGGGCCTCACACATATATGGAGGGTCAGGAACACTTTGGGCTTGTAGGGGTCATCCCCAAAGCAGGTCCAAAACATTTCTCTAATAAGATCGACAAATGGGGACAAGCATTAATTTTTTTCTTTTCCTTTTAGGCCCTTATTTTTTTTTATATTGACAAATAGGTATTTATATTTGTTTTTTATGTCAGTATGTTGCAGTGGATGAAAAATTATTTTGAAAACAAGTGAAAATATTTTTTTTTTGTTTTCATTTTTGAAAATTTTAGATTTAATTTTACTTTAAAAAAAAAACAGAAATAATATACAAAACAAAAGCTGTTGGAAATTTTGGTTTTGTAGGCTCATTTGGGGCCAACTTTGAGCCCAAATTTAAATGGGACTCACACATCTTTTGAGGTGGATCCAAGTGGTGACGTATTCCCTGTCGCATGGTAAGTCACACGGAAAAGATGATTCGTCAAAACCATTTATGGGTGAATGAGAAGTTGACGTCATTTTCAATTTTGTGAGATAGGAAATTGAAGAGACAAATGTAGGTTACTTTGCTTTGATTATCTCACATAGAAACAATAAAAGAGTTGGGCTCTAGGTTGACATACTTAGAATGGGCCTCAAGAGGCATCCCAAGTTTTGAAAGAAGGGGAGTTATGGACAAAGTGGGCTTGACCCAAATCAACCACGCGCACGGTCAAGCAGTGCCGGGTGCATGTTGTGGGATGGGTCCTAACTTTAATTTTTTGGACAAAATTCATTTAAATTTTTTCAAATTCTTGAAATTCCTAACGAATTAATTCAATTTTATGAAAAATATTCGAATTCAAATTCTGCCTTCTCGAAACCATGCCTCTCCAATCGCCTCTCTTCATTTTTTGATAATTCAAATTTCACACCTCTTTGAAGAGTTTTCCTGAACAGACACCTCTTTGCCTATAAATAAAGAATTATCTAGCAGATTCAATTCATTCTTTTCTTTTCGTTTTCTTTCCTTCTGCATTTGTTCTTCATATTAGTTCATAGAATTTTCAGAGAGTTGCAGAACTCAAGTCTAGTTCGCTTGACAGATTGTTTGTAGTGTTACTACAATCTATGATTTTTTATTATTGTATCCTGAGAGATAGAAGTCATTAATCCGCGAGCACCTGTATGGCAGTAAATTTATCTTAAGGATAAAATGTCACACATTCAACTTGATCATAGTTTTGATGTTTTTATTTTCTAGAGCAAAAATGTCTATATTTTATTTTATTTGTTTCAGTTTTATTTTTTACATTGAAGATTATCCAATAAAAGCAAAATGCAGTAAACGAAAGTATTACAAAACAAGCAAACTATGGTACTAATGAACTTCTTCTACTACACTTTCCCAGTACATAAAATACAACAAATTTCATTACGGTGTATCTCTGTTCTATTAGCCCTTTGAGGCAATGTATTTCTTTTAAAAACAAGCATGTAATTACAATCCACATTAGCCAATTCAGAAGTCGAATATACATTGAATTACAGTATATATACACACACAGTACTTCTTATCCTTTTACCCTTTCAAATCAAATCATGATTTTAAAACTAAGCCTAACGGAGCCTAAAACACTCTCTCTCTCTCCACCAAGGATCCTCTAGAGTGAAATTTTCCTAAAGTTTCCTAGAGTACTACATTGTGTGGTTGAGATTTACTGACAAGTCACATCAGAAAAATTGATATAACTTGCTAGTAAATCTCAACCACACAATGTAACACTTTAGAAAACTTTAGGAAAAAATCACTCTAGAGGATCCTTGCTCCTCTCTCTCTCTCTCTCTCTCTCTCTCTCTCTCTCTCCAGAATTTCATTTCCTCATCATATTCTTTCTTTCCAGTTCCAAGAAAACATTTTGTTTCTGGGATTTCCATTCCATGCCATGCCTTAGCTTCCAAACACCACCCAATCAGGATATGTCAAATGCAAAGCTATCATTATTTTTAAACGTTGATCGGTCTCCAGACCCGTCATATCTCCTCCCCAACACCCCACCGTAGCCCTCCTGCACATTCGCTACGTGTGCATTATTATACGTTTGATCAGCATACCCATCTCTCAGTGACGGTAACACTTCAATCGTTCTAGCCTCATGATCACCCTCAATTCGCACCTCCTCAATCTTTCTAACCACCTCTCCCATTTCTGGCCGTTGATCAGGATTACTCTCTGTGCACGCTGCAGCGATATGGAGTAGCCTTTCCATCTCCCTCACTGATTTTTTCGAGTTTGTGATCTCCGGATCAAGTACTTCAGCTTCTCTACCCTCTGAAATGGCCGATCTCACCCACTGGACCACATCGGTCCCTCCCTTCCCGTTGTTGAGGTACTGGGAAGGGAATTTACCGGTGAGGATTTCCAGGATTACGATTCCTAGACAGTAAACGTCGCATTTTGGACAAACTTCTTGGGTTTTAATGGCTTCTGGGGACTTGTAGGCAAGCAGTGATTGAATGCCTTGTGGGTTGCTTACCAATGAGTTGAATCCATAGTCTACGAGCAATGGCTCAGAGTCCGGGCTGACAAGAATATTGCTTGATTTGAGATTGCCATGAGGTAAGTCGGAGGAAGCTAGCTCAGTGTGGAGGTAGCCTAATCCTCTGGCAATTCCTTGAACAATCTTTAGACGGGTTGGCCAGTTGAGCTCCGCATGGCTCGGTCCGCGATCACCTAAAAAATTAGAGTTATTATTGGAAATCATAGGTGTTTTTGAGGACATGTAAGAAGAGAAGGATGTAAATATAACATTGTGGAGGAATCGGATCATCTGTTCTACTTCTCTTTGTCCAAAATCACTTTTGTACCACACAATTTATCTTTATGACTTCGATCTTGTGGTAGATAAGGAGTTTGAGACAAAATGACGAGAGAATAGAACAGAAGATTCTCAGCAAGTTGTAAGGGTATATCAGATATGTGATTGCATTCACTAATTACAATGTCAAGAAACCTTTCATCATATGAAAGAAAAGATTTGGAAGCAAGGCTTTGTTTGTTTGGGGATTAGGTTAGAGGATTGGACTAGTAACCTAGTCAATTCTAAATTTTAAGTTTGGATACAAAAGTGAACTTTTGAATTGAGAGTCTTTCGGATTATATAGCCCACACATGGGAGACTATTGAGTCTTATGGGAGTAGGTGATACAAAATGAGTGAACTAAAAGGATACAAATTTGGCGTCGTTTGTTTGGAGTTATAAGAAGGGGATTGGGATTAATAGTGAGGTGAAACTATTATATGGGGTGTTTGTTTTGAGAGATGAGGAGGGGACTACTAATACCTTGGTATTAGTAAAGGCCTTGGAAGGGGGATTCATACTGAGGAGGTAGAGATGGTATTAGAAAAATAGTGAGGAGATTAGAAATTTTTTTATTTTTTATATATTGAGAATTTTTTTTAAAATATTAATGTTAAATTTTTTAAAATTTTTTATTTCTTTTATTATTTTATATAAAAATAATTTAACAATTCCTCACTATTAATCCCATCACTATCAATCCCCTCCATTCTATCTCTGAAAACAAACAGGACCTTTATCAAAATATTCTTGAACTATGTTTATTATATGGTCCATGTCTAGTGATTTAAATCAAACACAAGACAAGATATGATTCAATTAATCTCTCTCTTAACTAAGGACATTCTAGATAATTTCACTTAATCTAGTTGAACAAACAAATATCGCCATTGCCCCTATTGACAAAATTTGAATTGACTTGGAAACTAATTAAGTTTCATTTGACTTTTGAAAAGCTTATATTTCTTAAAAACAAAAGCAAAAATGTTATGGATTCTAAAAAAAAATATCAAAAATTTTGCACAATATTTTATTAAAAAGTTTAATCATTTAAAGTCACACCAGTTTATAAAAAAAAAAAAAAATTATAAAAATAAAAACTTAGTTATAGCCATAAAGTTATGTAAAAGGCTAAAAGTTAGATTCATACCATGCAATAGGTAGAGTAAGCTTCCTTTGGGAACAAACTCAGAGACTAGCAACTTCTCATCTTTCCGATAATGGTAAGCCAACGGTGGCAACACATTCTGGTGCCTTAACCTGCCATGCCTTTTGATCTCTGCATCAAACCCTTCTTTCCCCAACTTGTTCATTTCCTTTATCCTCTTCACCACCACTGTCATCCCATTCGTCATCATCGCCTTGTACGATGACCCCAACGACCCATTCCCCAGCACCTCTGCCCCTGCCTTCATCAAATCCGTCAACCCAAACACAACACTCTCTTCATTCACCAACACGAGGTCGGCCCCGCCACCTTTCCCGTTGTGGGACCCCCTCTTACTCGACCCCATGCCTTTTCGACTCGAGTTCATATCCTTTTTACTTACACTTGACACGCGAACCTGTTAGTTAGTGTAATAACATATCAAAACGATGAATAAGAAATCATTTTAATATTAAAATAGCATATATTGTGCCTGATCATCAGAAGTTGCACTGAATAGACTAACGTATATCTTCAAAATAAAAATAAAAATAAATAAATTTACAGCAATGATAGGGACCCCCTTTGTGGAGGACCCCCACAACCCCTTTGTGATCTACACCATTCATGATGTGGACCCCACATATACATGAGTGGACCCCACACATCATGAGTGGTATAGATCAGTGAGGGGGTCGTGGGGTCCTCCACAAAAGAGGGTCTAACTCATTTTTCATAAATTTATAGGCAGTTTTGTAAACTGTACCAAACAGCATCAGTTTGTGTACCAACTGTACCTCCAATGTCTCCTCAAGATTTTCCTTCTCGAGCAAATTGAAGTTCTCTTGCCTCCGCTTGAGCACGAAGATCGCCACGATCATGACGGAGAGAATAACCACAGTGGTTGTCATGAGCCCGGCGGCGATCTTGTTTGACTCGTTAGGGTCAGCATTGTCGGAGTTTGGTGACGGTGTTGGATGAGGCATTTTAGCATCTAGACTGCATGCATTACCTATCTTCGGACCACAAAGCCCTACATTTCCCTGGAATGCTCTCATATCGAATGACAATAAACTCGCTGGGATTTCGCCTTCCAGGCTATTATTCGATAAGTCAAGCAAATTCAACGAAGGTTGTTCTAAGGATGGAATTGGCCCGGAAAAATGATTGTTTTCAAGGTGTAATTCTGCTAGATTGTGAAGTTTAACCAATGATTCCGGAATTCGACCCCTGAAATTATTCATCCCAAGCCACACTTTCCTCAAAGACTGCATTTTTTCGAAGAAATCCGCGGGAATTTCACCAGAAAACCGATTGTTCGACAAGAAAATGGCTTTTAAAGAACCCAAACGATTCAATTCCGGCATAGAACCCGAAAAAGCATTGTTCTGTAAACTAATTACACGAAGACCCTCCAATCCAAGCAGAGCATCAACATCAATTTTCCCAGACAAACCCATATCTTCGAGACGAAGAATGCTTACCAATCCATTCTCACAATTGAGACCAGCCCATGTCTTGTTTACGACGCAAGGACTTGATCCCAAGGCCCATGAGTCGATGGCAGTAGTGTTGGTAAACGATTTCTTGAGCTTGAGCAGAGCTTCAGAATCAGAAACTGAATAACAACCCATTGGTGTCACAATCAAGAATATGTAGAAACATAGGATGTACAATCCAAGAACATGAACAATGGCCATTACTTCACTTCTTCCCCGTTAATTTACGTCTCCCCGGGAAAAACCCACCGGTGAATTGTGAATTTGTGGTTGATTTTTGTGTGAATTTGTGTGATTTTCATGGTTTGTGGATTGAGTGTTTGGTCATGAAGGTGGAGATGAGGCAAGAGAAAGGGTTAGAGACAGAGAGAGAGTTTGAATTGCTTCTTGTTTTTTGACCAAATCATTGGCTAAACCGTTGTTTTCGTAGATGAGGTCCATTGAGGCCTATATGATTTGTTGTAACGGTAAAAACTGTCAATATTGGTTATTGGACTATTTTGCCCTCTGATATATGAGGCCGATTTTGCAATAGAACTAAGAAGTTTTCTTAAATCAGGGCCAAATTTGTTAAGTTGTATATTTTTTAGATGAATGGACAGTGGTTTTTTTTGCTGTGAATGGACAGATGACTTTATGGTATGAAGGATGAGGAACTACTGTCATGACTGTTATGGACATGTCATTTGTTTTATTTTTTTTAACAGCACTATTGTATGACAGATGAGGAACTACAGTTATCGTTGTCGTTTACATTACAACCAGACAAGTTAGTAAGGTATGGCTTTTCACCGGTCTCAGATAGGACCGGACTAACTCTGAGACCGGCCTAACTCCGAGTTGTCTCCGGACCGGAGTAGCTTTACTCTTCCTTGGGCCGACGCAACTATCTCTTCTTGAGCCGGAGTAATCTCACCTAATTGGGCCGGAGTATCCATTACGGCCTTTTTACTTAGTCCTTTGCGTTTTGGGCCCCAAAGCCCAACTCGAAGCTCGGCCCAATTTTTCCAAAAAATTACCCTCTCAATTGTATGACAGATGAGGAACTACAGTTATCGTTGTCATTTGCATTACAACCAGACAAGTTAGTAAGGTCTGGCTTTTCACCGGTCTCACATAGAATTAGAGGATATTGTTGGATTTATAGAGGTTTATCACGGATCTCGTTTCGATAATCCGAATCGTTCAATGTGTATAACTCGTCAAATATTATATGCCTGTTCACGTTAATCGGATATCGATAGCTATCTCATTGGATCAGTTTTCTGTCAAGCGTTTATTTTTCACCATTTATTTTTGTTTATACAAAACTGATTTGATCACGTAGCTATCGATATCCGATTAACGTGATTTTTTACATCCATATAGTACTCAATGAATTCTACACATTTAATGGTTCGAATTATCAAAAAAATACCCGTGATGAGCTCCCACGAACCCAACAATACTCTCTAGTCCGATCCGAGACTGAAGCAGGGCCGGCCCTGAGTTCGTCGGGGCCTAAGGCGAATTTCGGAAATTGGGGCCCTTTTATATTGAAAAAAAATTCATGAATAAAACGATAAGTTACAATTTTTTTATTTGTTTGTAACCATAAAAAAATTTACTTACACATATAATCATTAAAATTATAAATAAAACAATTTAATAAAACAAAATTAGAACAAAAAAATTAGGAAAAAATTATTCAATTAAAATTGATAAAGACCTAGGTAAAAAAATTTGAGCAAAATTATTTATTCCACTAAAATCTAATAGATAAAGAAGGTAAAAATAAAAAATAAAAAAAATAAGGCCCATATATTGTATGTATTATTTTTCTTGAGCCCAAACACTTTTTTTTTAATATATATTTTCATTTTAATAAATATGGACCAAACTACACTTATAAATAAATATAGAGTAAATCATACATGGACCCAAAAAAATATTTTAGGGCCCTTTAAATTGATCCTAAAACCAAAAAAAAAAAAAACATTGAGCCTATAATATTTTACCAAATTTAGGGGCCCAATTTTTAGGCCCCATGTTATATATGTTTATATATTTTACCGAATTTAGGAGCCCTATTGTTTTTTATTTATTTATTTATATATTTTCATTTTAATAAATATGGGCCAAACACATTTATAAATAAATGTGGACTAAATTATACATGGGCCCAATAAAACATTTGGAGCCCTTTAAATTAATCTTAAAACCAAAAAAAAATAATAATAATAAGTTGAACCTATAACAATTTTTAAAATTTGGAGCCCTATTTTTGGGCCAAAATATGGGGCCTAAGGCACAAGCTTGGACTGCAGGGAAGCCAGTGCTTTAGTAAAATATATAAAACTTTTCGAGTTTAAAATCAAAGTAAAATGATATTAAAATATTGTGTTCTTTTTTTATACAAAAGTAATAATAACATGTCGTAAAATAATGTAATTTTATTTTAATTTTAAACTTAATTCAATGAATTATCACAGTACAATTATTGGTGAGAGATTCATTAAAAAAGAATCAGGATCCTCAAAAAGGAAAAAAAAAAATGCCATGGACATTAATTTCTTAACTATTTTTGTGAGTTGTTTTCTTTATTTTATTGGCCTTTTTTTTTCTTCTAATTTTTATGAATTTTTAGTTTTTTTTTTTTGGATAAATTGTACCCACATTTGACATGAAAAACCCACTTCAGCTACTTTATTTTCGATTATGATAGTAAACTTATAAACTTCTAGTTAAATTACAAAATAACTTAATCATCAATTTTTATTTAAAAAGTTGTCTCAAAAAGGGGGTTATTTTTCGTCAATTTGATTTGTTGAGACAAGTAAATTTACACATTTCTCTAACAAATGTAAGCTTATGGATTATGATCATTTTTTAACTTATTGAAGTCATTACAAGAACCAAATCCTAACCTCTGTCAATGAAAGAAGATGATAAATTGATAGAATTAATCTCAAAATCATTTTTGCTAGTATACAAAAAAAAAAATTAAATTAAATCCATTAACGACCTTAGAAATCTATGTTGATGATGAAAGGACTGTTGGTTCTATTACTTTCATATTGAAAAAATAATTTTAATAATTTACCTTTTAGTGAGGTTCTATATATATTAAACATCTAAAAATGTTTTAGTGGTGAGTCCCTTCTTATGGATTAGGTTAAATCAAGTCATCAAGCGGTTATCCCGGAAATTGAGTCCATGGATATAATGATAACACGTCATAGCATCATTTTTTTCGGTTCAAAAAAAGTGAAAGTAGGGGCACATTGAACCAATTTGGGATGCATTGAAGCATAATAGAAAAAATATGAAAAATTTAAGGGTTGTTGCTCTGGCATTAGATATGAGTTTGTTGGGGCTAGCTCAGGTCCAACAAAAGAAATCCTAGACCCTGAGATTTGGGCCCAACATTGGCCCATATAGTTTGGATTAGCATTATGTCCAACTCGGGCCTCAATCTGACCCAGCCCATATACACCACTGAAATTGTCTAGCTGACACTACAATTACCTGCGTGAACTTAGAAAAAAAAAATACAATTAGTTCATGTTATTGACATGATTATGCTGATTTTTCTTTTGATTAACTAAAGGGACTATAAAATTAATGTACATAATGAATAGACACTACAAACAAAAAGAGATATATATATATTAGTTAAAATCTATAATAATATTATTTTTATTCATATGAAATAATTGATAAAAAATTATTTAACTATTCTGAGAATTAAAATTTCAAAAAAAATCACTTTGTTTGGTTTAAAATTTCAAAAAAAAAAAACCAAGTTTTCAATCCGTATTTTTTTATTTTTAATAAAAAAAATTCACATTTTAATCAAATTTTTTTTTCACTTTTTAAATCTACTTAATCTATATATACTTAAAAGTAAAAAGGTAGAAAATTTGTACAAAATTATTTTAAAAAATTATTGAATACAATAAAATACAAAAGTACATTTTAATATTTTGTTGTATTTAATTAATTTTTTAAGATTTTTGTACAAATTTGTTTTTTAAAGTATATTTAGATTAAGTGAATCTAAAAGGCAAAAGGAAAAAAAATTAATTAAAATGTTAAAAAATATATGTAAAATAAAAATATACGAATTGAAAATTTAAAAAATTATTTTTAAAAATTTTAAACCCAATAAATTAAATATAATTATGTTAAAAATATATAATTAATTTTTTAAAAAAATTCAAAGAGAGGGACTGTATTGGGAGCAAGGATCCCCTCCTTTCTTTATCTACTTCACTCCCTCCTTATAATGGTCAAGATTCATTTTACAAAAATTCATTGGTTCAGATCATTCCAAAAAAATTACTTTTGTGTGAGTAATCTTCTAGTCACACTGCCCGTTTAGTAATCAGCTAGAGAGCACTGGCAGATAGATGGCTTCAGTTAACCTGCAACAGAAAGAAAAGGCTCCGGCAGTGGCTCTTCCACCCGGGGGTACTCCAACGATCAAGTCAGTATATCTCTCCAAGATAATCAAGTGCTAAACTCACAACTTAAAGCATAAATTGCATACCTTAGACCCATGAGGGTGCCTCTCTTTTATAGCCAATACAATCCTAGTCCCAATAGGAGCCTAGCCCTAATGGACTTAGGATTACTGCTAATCTAGGACTCCCAATGGGATTAGGATAAACTCTCTAAGAGTCTTATCTTTACCCAAACTGAAGTCTTTTCCAAATCTAGGACTCTTGTCTCATATCCGCTTATCTCAGATTCTGGTATCCTCGCAGATAACCTCGGCCTAGCCGAGATAACCTCGGCATCATGACCAGGACACGTGGCACCTCG
Organism: Camellia sinensis; assembly: GCF_004153795.1. Lineage (NCBI taxonomy): Eukaryota > Viridiplantae > Streptophyta > Magnoliopsida > Ericales > Theaceae > Camellia > Camellia sinensis. Next base: position 1,169,328 of record NW_021026299.1, on the reverse strand, counting down.
GCTGACACGTCGGCGTCACCTTGCCGCGTGTTGGTACTCATAAAATATATCCCCACAACTGCCCCCTAGGTTCTATTACCTCAGCATTCTGAGGTGATGGAACCTATATCATTCTGTTCTTCCAGTACGTCGGTTTCAGTACTTCAGCCGAGGTCATTATTTTAGCCGATATCCTTTTATTGAAAAACAAGAATTCCAAGAACCCTTCCACGCGTATGAGCTGTCATACACCATAATTCAACCGTTTCTAACCACGCGTTTCTTTCTCACTGGTTCGTGCTTGTGACGCGCCTGTAAGCCGTCTCTATCTCACGTGCGCCGTCTGACGTATGCGTTCTTCTAGGCGTATTGATTACTTTTTTGCCGCCATTTTCATTTTTGACAAAATCTTTCCCCCTTTCTTCACTTTTCCACTTCTGTATCTGATTTCTCTTGCTTTTTCTCTCTCTAAACTTTTTCTTTCAAATCCGCCATTGCTCAAGCTCCAAGCTCCGCAGTTGTCTTCGTTCGTTTTTCTGGTGAAGCTTTCGTTTCTCTGTTACTCTTGCAACCTTCGTCAGACTTCGGCAATCTTCATACCGGCTTCACTCTCTCCTAGTAAGCTACTGTTCCTTTCGTTTTTCAATTCTGTTGATATTCTTCGTTACTTGTGGCTTTTACTGCATCTGTTGAAACTTTTAATTTTGCGATTCATACACCTGAATGTGTCCTTCTCATGCTTTTCCCTTTGCCCATATCTTGAACATACGCATTATTTCACTATTTCCCAGTATCTTTGTCACTAATCTTGGCCCTATATTTCTTGTATTCTTTATGCTCTTGATGAACCATCTCTGTTCTTGATTCTGAAATTCTATTCTTGCTTTCTATTTCTTGTGTCTTTTCCAGATCTGTGCCTTTGATCTTCATCTTCATAGTTTTAGGTTTGGGATTTGTTTGTAGAACCTACGATTTAGGGCAAAACTGAAACATTCCTTATAAATTTCTGTACCAGCCCAAACCTAGGTTTTTGCCGAGGTCCCATCAATTAGAAACATCTTCTTTCTGAATTTCAACCCTTCTAATTCAGGCCGATATCATGGGTATGTGGAGACATAGGGTAGATACCCCAACCAAACTTGAATACTTTCGGCAAGCGTTCTTCATCCCTGCCGATGTCCATCTGAGGCTGGCTGGGGATGATGACTCCATCATGCCTATAGAAAACGCCATGCCCTTTCCCATTGTAGCTTTTACTGAGTGCGAACTCCGGCTCCCACTCAACATTCTTTTTCACGAGATTCTTCATTACTATAAGTTGAACCCCATGCAACTGGCAATCAACTCCTATCGAGTGATCTTTGGTGCCATAGCCTTAGCTAAACAGGGAAACGCTAGGATCACCCTAGCCGATATCCAGTATTGCTATACCATATGTGCCCTTAATTTGAAAGAAAAAGACTACATTTATTACCTTAAGCCGAGGTCTACAGAATTCAAAATTGTAGCCGACCTCCCAGACTCCAACAAGGGGGCTGGAGATGACTACCTTATTATCTCGGAAAATTGGGAGTTTGCTCCAGACGAGGACATCCATCTCTACCCTCTACCCCGATCAGTTTTAGAGGGCAAGGGTAAGAGCCCAGTATTCAGCTTTGCCTGTTTTCTTTCGAAGTCTTTAAATACTTTGTCTGTTTCTGACGTTTTGTTCTTCTTGCAGCTGTTCGTCAACCATCGAAAAAATTTTGCTAGTCCTTTGTCCCTAGCAAGGACTTGAAAAAACTTCTGGACTTGCCAGTCCACAAAAGAAATGCGCCTCTGCTCCTCAATTTTATCCCAACTTATAAGTCAACCTTGCTCGATGTCCCTAAGAGGAAGAAGAAAAGCCTCTCTCCACCTTCTGCCACTACTCCACAGACTGTATCCACATCTCGGACAGATCAGGGGTCAACTTTTGATCCGGCCGAGCAATCGTCTACTTCAGTTCCATACTTGGTTCCAATTTCACAACGCCGCCGCCGACGTCGAACGGTTTCTACTACCGAGATGGGTCGCGCAAAACCAGTTGCAAAAGATCTTCTGGCCAGCATTCCATCATCGATTGATGATCAACTAGCACAAACCCTTCCTCCACCTAAGCCAAAAAGAATTAAGAAGGCCCAACCAAAGGCTAAAGTTACTCAGACTAAGTCTGAGGATGCTTTGCCTATATCAAAGTTGGCTGAGAACGACAAACCTCAACCCTCTGCTAGGAAGAGGCACTCTGAAACTCAGCTATCAGAGTCCCCAAAATCCAAAAAGCCGAGGTCTTCTTCCGCGATGACTTCAGGGTCCAAGTAGAGCGGTGCCCCTTGGACCCCAAAAATTACTCTGGAGGACAAGCCAGTCTTGACTACTGACAGTGTCGATGATATCAATGTCGGCGTAGCACTCAGTACCGCTCTGCTTCTGCCAGGGCATTTGGAGCGAAATGTCGGCTTTAGCGAGTATGAGAATTACGCCCTGATGCTTCAGCACTCTGTTCAGGTAGATGTCCTCTAACTCTATTTGGTAATTTTCCTCTTTCATACTTTGAATATTTTCTAATACCTCTGCTTTCTTTCAGGCCATACAGCATGCCCACTCTTTCTCAATGCAGTCTTTTGAGAATCGGCAAAAGCTGGCCGACATGAAGAGGGAGTTCTCTTCTATTCAAAAGATCATTAAGAGCCTTGAATAAAAAATGAAGAAGCTAGAGGATCAAGCCAAAGCTGCAATTAAAGCTCAGAATAATGCCGAAGAGAAGGCTGAGGCTGCTAAGGCTATCAGAAAGGTGGCTGAGTCTCAAAAGAGAGAAGCTGAGGAAAATATGGCCCAGGCTGAAAAGGAGCTTCAGGAGGCTCTGGCCACTAAAGACGCCGAAATCAAGGAAGCTGATGAAAAGGTGTATAATCAAGGCATGGCCGACGTTACTGAGGCCTATGAACTTCAAGTGAAGCAGGCATGCAACAAGGGTTTCACCCTTGGTTGGATGTCTCTTCTGAAAAAACTTAATATCCCTGATGATTCACCTCTGAGAAGTGTCGACAATATTTCTCTTCCATTCCCTCCAGCCCAACCCTCAAGTCAAGACATCGACGAATCTGAGTCTGAGGATGCCGATGAGGAAGAGGATGAGGCTTTGGTCAGAAAATCCAAAGATGCTGATGGGGCCAAGTCCCCTCCTCAGAATGAGCAAGTCCTAGACTTGACTCAGGATGAGAAAGGTGATGAGGTTCCCATAGAAGCTGTTCCCGAGATTGCACCAGCAGACGTCTCCTCTGCAGACAAGAGTGTTGAAGAAACTTTGCAAGAAATTGATGCCGAGATAACGGTGGATAAGGCTACCGAGATGTCTTCTCAACAATCATCTGATCTTCAAACTCAACCAACTGGTGGGGAGGAGTCTTAGCTGTTATCTTTTTCTTACTTGTATTTTCTTACTTCTTTATCTTAGGGAACAATGTATATTCTTTGTATGGCCGATGTGCCCCCTTTCTTCTTTTGTAAGTGAATATAACCTTTTCTTTTCTAAGTGCTTGCACTCCTGTCTTCTCTTTTTTGTCTTTGCATGATTCTATACTTAGAATATTCTGTATATGTATACTCTTCCTTCTTTATGTAACCTTCTCGGGGTGACATACCTCGACTATACCAATTGATGATATACCTCGGCAAGTTCTCGTCCTGCCAATTGCTTATGAATTTTAACAAGGATAAACATATACTGGTTTAATCTCAACTTCAACTTGTTAATTGCTACAAATTTCAACAAGTATTAAATAATATATGTCGGTTTAATCTTCAACTTGTAAATTGCTACAAATTTCAACAAGTGAAGATAAACAATTATTTCGATTTAACGTCAACTTGTAAATTGCGACAAATTTCAACAAGCGTTAAGAATTACTTCGGTTTAACTTTAACTTGTAAATTGCTACAAATTTTAACAAGTGAAGATAAACAATTATCTCAGCTTAACTTCAACTTGTAAATTGCTACAAATTTCAACAAGCGTTAAGCATTTTTGTCTTCTCGCTATCCCCAATGTGAACCTGAGTTCCACTTGGGTTCTCATTATTCAAAAACATTCATTATGCGTCTTTTATAAACTCACAAGTCTTGGAAAATTCTGCTAAGATTTTATTGATAATGTCGGTAAAAAATAACAAGGAACATCTAATGATAGAAAAATTTCAAATTACAAGTGTTCCAGGGTCTGGGCAATGCTTTGCCCTCATTATCTTCAAGCTGGTATGCTCTATTGCCCAATACCGAAGTGATTCTGTAGGGTCCTTCCCAGTTTGGGCCAAGCTTGCCCTCTCTAGGGTCCTTCTTGTTGCCAACAACTTTCCTCAGGACTAGGTCGCCGACCTGAAAATCCCTTGGATTAACCTTCTTATTGTAAGCTCTAGCAAGTTGCTGCTGGTATGCTGCGAGCTGAATTGCAGCTTTCTCCCTTCTTTCTTCTAAGAGATCCAGATCTCGGGCTAGAAGTATGTCATTAGTCCCATTCTCTACTCCCTGGGTTCTGACCCCTGGGATGCCGATCTCCAGTGGGATGACTGCTTCTATGCTGTAGGCCATGGCAAAGGGGGTTTCCCCTGTTGATCTTCTCGGCGTAGTCCGATATGCCCAGAGTACATTGGGCAACTCGTCCACCCACTTTCCTTTCGCTGCCTGCAGTCTCTTCTTTTTTCCATCCAAAATTACTTTGTTGGATGCTTCTGCTTGCCTATTGTTTTGGGAAAAACTTTGTGTTGAAAAGTAATTCTTTATCTTGAATTTCGCACAGAAGTTCTTGATAAGTTTGCTATCAAACTGCGTTCCGTTGTCGGCAACTATTGCTCTTGGAATGCCAAATCTGGTGATGATGTTTTTCCATATGAAATTCTTGACGTCCACATCTCGAATTTTGGCAAGAGGTTCTGCCTTTATCCACTTCGTGAAGTAATCTGTTACTACCAGCAAGTACTTCCTTTGCCCAGTTGCTTGGGGCAACTACCCAATGAGATCCATGCCTCATTGGGCAAATGGCCATGGACTGGATACGGGGTTCAGGTCAGCAGATAGCTAGTGTATCAAAGGTGCGAACCTTTGGCATTGCTCACACTTCTTCACATAGGCTTCAGCATCTTTTTGCATGTAGGGCCACCAATACCCCTGGGTAATGGCCCTGTGAGCTAGTGATCTGCCCCCAGCGTGGCTTCCACAAACCCCTTCATGAATTTCATATAGAAAATCTTCAACCTGCAAAGAGTGCACGCACCTTAAAAGGGGTCCAGTGAAGGACCTTCTGTAGAGATGTTCGTCCGCTGTCAGATTAAATCTTGCCGACTTCAATCTGACCTTGTGTGCTTCCTTATGGTCTTCTGGCAGCTTTCCCTCTTTTAAGAATGCAACAATTGCATCCATCCAGCTTGGTCCCAAGTCTACACATATTACTTCTTGTTCTGTGATCGGCTATTCTATGCTTGGGTTTGACAAATAATCAATCATGATTGTCCTTGTTTTTCTAGTTTGTATTGAACTTGCCAAGTTGGCCAACGCGTCGGCGTGGCTATTATCATCTCGGCTAACTTGCAGAAGTCGGCAGTTGCGAAACAAGGTTGCCAGCCTGATGACTTCATTTGCGTATGCTGACATCCTCTCATCTCGGGTTGCAAATTCTCTTGTTGTCTGATTTACTATAAGTTGTGAATCACAAAAAATTATTACCTCATTTGCTTCTGCTGCCGCTACCAACTTTAGTCCCGCAATCAATGCTTCGTATTCTGCCTCATTGTTCGAGGCCTTGAACCCTAATCGGATTGACTGCTCCAATATCTCCCCATCAGGAGATATTAGCACTACTCTTGCCCCTGATCCTTGCCGGTTTAAGCTCCCATTGACAAACAGGCGAAAGGAGTCGCCGATGTAAATGCTGCAGGGTCTGAGTTTTTCTTGTTCTTTTGCCTTTGGCTGGGCTTCTCTTTGTTTGTTTGGACATCGTTCATTTTGGCTCAACGAAGCCTGATGTTTGATGGATTCTGGCGTGAATTCGGCCACGAAGTCAGCCAAAACTTGGCCCTTAATTGCTGTTCTCGGCCTAAACTCGAGGTCGTACTGGCCCAAGGCCACTGTCCATCTTGCTATTCTTCCTGTTAAGTCTCCTTGTTGTAACAAGGACTTCAATGGGTGCTCAGTTAGCACTATAATCTTGTGCGCTTGAAAATAATGGTTCAGCTTCTTTGAGGCCATTACTAAGGCCAGTATTAATCTCTCCAGTGGTAGGTACCTTGTTTCTGCATCGGCCAAGGTTTTGCTTACATAATAAACAGCCCTTTGCTCCCCTTTTTCCTCTCGGATTAGCACTGCACTTACTGCGTGTTCTGAAACTGCCAAATACAAAAACAGTTCTTCTCCAGGTTCAGGTGTTGAGAGGACTAGGGCCGTGGTCAGATACTTTTTTAGGTCGGCCAAAGCGGCCTCAAATTCCTCAGTCCATAGGAAGTTCGTAACCTTCTTCACTAGGTTGAAGAAAGGTTTACATTTGTCTGAACTCCTGCTGATGAATTTGTTTAGGGCTGCGGCCCTTCCAGTTAGCATCTGCACCTGTTTTGCCAACGTTGGACTCTTCAACTCTTGGATGGCCTTGATTTGATCTGGGCTGGCCTCAATGCCCTTTCTTGTTACCAGGTACCCCAGAAACTTACCTAATGCACACTTCGATGCATTGAGTCGGAGCCGATATGTTTTAAGGATTTCAAATACTGTTTTTAGATCGACAAGATGACCCTCAGGCTCCTTGGTCTTAATGACCATGTCCTCGATGTAGACTTCTACTGTTCGGCCAATCAGGTGTTTGAACATTTTGGTTACCAGCCTTTGGTAAGTTGCTCCTGCATTTTTCAACCCGAAAGGCATTACTCTGTAACAGTATAGGCCTTTTGGGGTGATGAATGCGATTTTTTCTTCGTCTAGAGGGTAAATGGCGATCTGATGGTACCCCCTGTAGGCGTCCAGAAAACTCATTCTTCCATGCCCTGAAGTGGCATCTACTAGTTGGTCAATTTTGGGCAGGGGAAAGCTGTCTTTGGGACAGGCTTTGTTGAGGCTGGTAAAGTCTACGCAGACCCTCTATTTACCGTTCTTCTTCTTTACCACTACTGTATTGGATAGCCACGTTGGGTAGTGTACTTCTCTAATGGCCCTGGCCTCCAGAAGTCTAACTACTTCTTCTTCTACTGCTTCGACGTGTATCAACGTTGGTCTTCTGGCTCGCTGAATTACAGGTTTGGCCGATCTGTCAACATTCAGTTTGTGGCAAGTGACCTCGGGGTCAATGCCAGGCATTTCGTAAGGTGTCCAGGCGAACACCTCAATATTTGCTCTTAAAAAAGTCTCCAACTCTTTTTTTTCTTCTTCGGCTAAGCCCGAGCCGAGAAGAAAGAAGCGTTCTTCAACCCCATCTTGGACGAGGATTTTCTTTAGCGCCTTTTCGTTCTTCTCGGTTGGTTCCTTGCCGACGTCTTCTAGGACATCCACGTCCTCATCTTCAATTTCTGTCTTTTCTGGCTCTCGAATGTTGCAGGTGGATTTCATTTCTGCCATGAAGCAATTCTTCGTCTGTAGCTGATCGCCTCCAACTTTCTCTATCCCATGCTCTGTTGGGAATCACAGTAGTTGATGCAATGTTGAGGGAATTGCCCCCATTGCATGCAACCATGGCCTTCCCAAGATGATGTTGTATGGCAAAGGCGTGTCAATCACCATGAATTCTGTCCTGACCTTCTTAGTTCCGGCTTGTACTTCCAAGCTTGTTGCACCTAGTAGCCACATCGACATTCCATTGAAGTCGACCATTGGGCCATTGGATTGCTCCAAGTCATCAGGATGAAGGCCCAGCTCTTTGTAACATCTAACATACATGATGTCGCAAGAGCTGCCTTGATCAATCAGGATGCGTTTCACTTGGCACTCCCCAACCTGGAGGGATATTACCAAGGCATCATTATGTGGATACTGGACCATCTCTAGGTCGGCTTCAATAAAGGCTATCGTTGGTCCCTGGCATTCTTCAGGTCGAGGTCTTTTATGTCCGACCTGGTTTACGTGCTGTAGGTGTTTTACCTTCTAGGTCTCCCCTCGTATGTCGTTTTCGTTCACTTTTGAGTGAATTACATTAACCACCCATAGTCCTCCTGCTTGTGGTTGCTGTGCTGGGGGAGGCGGAGCTGCTGGTGCTTGAGGCAATCTTGCCTGTTCTTCCCTTGTCTTGGCCTCATCGACAAGGTCCCTCAGATGGCCTTGCCTCACCAAGTCTTCTAAGTGTGCTTTTAAAGTGGGAATTGGAAAATTTCTAGGCTTTTTGATTACCAACTGAGGAATTGAAGCCGACCCTTCATAGATCAAGGCAATCCAAAAGCTCGAATGACCAAATTCCATAAAGGACGTGCAACATCTTGTTGGAATAACAGTCGCGCTGAACAGATATATCAGCCGATCATCAGATCGTTGCAGGCCCTTTTTCAAGACTTTGAAAAGGAAGCGAAGCTGAGGTAACAATGGACCGATCAAACAAGAAATGGAATTAAGGGCTAAACAGGCAATAACGACTGTATTCCGAGTCCCGATCCACAAAGTCCTGGATCAAATACGAAACCAAACTTATTTCAGAGGACCGACAAGAACACCAGGGGAATTTATTAGGAAGAACCTTGGCAGGCGTTGTGCTTACCACAATGAAGAAGGGCACCCAACTCAGGATTGTAGAGCCCTAAAAGCACACCTAGAAGACTTGGTGAGCAAGGCCATCTGAGGGACCTTGTCGATGAGGCCAGGACAAGGGAAGAACAGGCAAGATTGCCTCAAGCACCAGCAGCTCCGCTCCCCAGCACAGCAACCACAAGCAGGAGGACCACGGGTGGTGAATGTAATTCACTCAAAAGTGAACGAAAAACGACATACGAGGGGAGACCTAGAAGGTAAAACACCTACAGCACGTAAACCAGGCGGACATAAAAGACCTCGACCTGAAGAATGCCAGGGACCAACGATAGCCTTTATTGAAGCCGACCTAGAGATGGTCCAGTATCCACATAATGATGCCTTGGTAATATCCCTCCAGGTTGGGAGTGCCAAGTGAAACGCATCCTGATTGATCAAGGCAGCTCTTTGGACATCATGTATATGTTAGATGTTACAAAGAGCTGGGCCTTCATCCTGATGACTTGGAGCAATCCAATGGCCCAATGGTCGACTTCAATGGAATGTCGATGTGGCTACTAGGTGCAACAGCTTGGAAGTACAAGCCGGAACTAAGAAAGGTCAGGACAGAATTCATGGTGATTGACACACCTTCGCCATACAACATCATCTTGGGAAGGCCATGGTTGCATGCAATGGGGGCAATTCCCTCAACATGATCAACTACTGGATTCCCAACAGAGCATGGGATAGAGAAAGTTGGAGAGGCGATCAGCTACAGACGAAGAATTGCTCATGGCAGAAATAAATCTCACCTGCAACATTCGAGAGCCAGAAAAGACAGAAATTGAAGATGAGGACGTGGATGTCCTAGAAAGAGACGTCGCAAGAGACCAACAACCGAAAGAACGAAAAGGGGCTTAAAGAAATCCCTCGTTCCAAGATGGGGTTGAAGAACGCTTCTTTCTTCTCGGCTCGGCTTAGCGAAGAAGAAAAAAAGAAAGTATGAGTTGAGACTTTTTTAAGAGCAAATATTGAGTGGTTCGGCCTGGACACCTTACGAAATGCCTGGCATTGACCCGAGGTCACTTGCCACAAACTGAATGTTGACAGATCGGCCAAACCTGTAATTCAGCGAGCCAGAAGACCAACGTTGATACACGTCGAAGCAGTAGAAGAAGAAGTAGTTAGACTTCTGGAGGCCAGGGCCATTAGAGAAGTACACTACCCAACGTGGGCATATCCAATACAGTAGTGGTAAAGAAGCAAGAACGGTAATAGAGGGTCTTGTTACACTTCTACCAGCTTCCTCAACAACAGCCTGATTTGGCCCCAACCAGTAGCAGCCTCTTCTACCCAGGCCTAGTTCCGCAGCACAAAATTGTTAACATTCAACTAGTGGGGCAATGCAATCAAGGCAATTTATGCACCTCACATCAAACTGTACGTTGACTACTTCAGGGCGATGTGTAATGACTCAAAGAATTGAGAGGATGTGTAACTGGCACGCAACTCTTCAGAGGGCACCAATCACGCTTTCCATGCTGATGGCCCAAAGAATCAAGTGTTGCAACCTTCATTTCAAATGCATGCAAACCAAATACACGCAAGGAGGCTAACCTCTATCATACTCATCTAAGAGCAAGGTAGAATACATTGCAGATGCAATGCACTTAGACATACCGAGCTAAAGGATGCACATGCGATACA